>JABWDB010000020.1:5590000-6029799 GCA_019614645.1 Stratiolaelaps scimitus | reverse complement strand
AATAACAAACACTTTATTCAAAGGTATAATATATAATTGCTACAAGTCTCGCTTATGTGCATTTTCAATTGTGGCACGTTGCGTGCCCGTGATGTGCGCGTGATAGTCTCCAGGGGAATAAATCATTTACACATTTTTTCGTGGCTATAAATTTTGGGAGTATATTCCTTCTGGATCTTGTCGTAGTTTCGACAATATCAAATATTTTTGCAGCCATCGTCGGTTGATTCAACATCATTTTTTGAAGCAAGACTTTATCTAGGGCGTTAAGACGCTGGACGGCATCTACAATATTTACGTTCTCTTTGTCACATTTACATTTATATGCCACTCGTCTTATAAACTTTTTATACACTTTCGTTAAAAGATCCTGATCTTTCTTGAGACCTGGGTGCCAGACCGGCCCAGCATAGGTTATCACAGGTTCGACGTAGGTTCTGAACAGTAGTACGTATAGATTTGGATCGGCAATTGTGAACGTGCGCATTATCCAATTGCTTCGCTGACTAGCTTTAAGAGCAACGTCCGCAGTATGTTCAGAGTATTTTAGACTAGTTGATGTGATTATACCTAGATCTCTAATAGATTTTTGTGATTTAAGTTCTATGCTACCAATGGAGTACTTTTGTTTAGTATTTCCGTGTCCAAAATGCAGCACGGCGCATTTCTCGATCGAAAGCATGAGATCTAGCTGCCCTGCCCATTCATAAAAATCGTATAGTGCTTTTTGTAGCACCGATCTCTGCTGAGGCGTATCTACGGGGGCGTATATTTTAATATCGTCAGCATAGACTTTAACAGATACAGAGGGAGGGAGAGCATATGTAAGAGAGTTTATATACATTATATACATTAAGGGTCCCAGAATGGTTCCTTGAGGGCACCCTGATGTGACGCTTGTTTCTTCCGAATACTGTCCATTGACTCGAACTCGAAAGGTTCTATTTCGAAGGAAATCAGTGATCCAGTCAACTAGAATTTTGCCGACTCCGAAGCGTGGAAGCATAGCAATTAGTTTTGTATGTGTGACTCTTTCAAACGCCGATTTGAAGTCGAAGAAGATGGCGTCAAAACAGCGCGACGCGTTGATTTCGCGGGCCCAATCGAATTGTGTGTCTATCAGCTGGAGCACCGTGCTGTATCCGGGCCTATATGCATATTGGGTTTCACTGATGAGGCCTTGGGCATTGGCATTGTCGTAGATAGCCTTAGATATGATGCTTTCCAGAAGTTTGCATGCTATAACTGTTAGCGAAACCGGCCTCTTGTTTCTGGGATCGGTCTTAGAGCCTTTCTTATGTACTGGACATACTATTGCTGAGCGGAAAACATCTGGAATCGTGGCATTATCGACAGACTTTCTAAAGACCCAAGAGAGAGGGACACAGACCGATAGCCCCAGTTTCTTCATCACGTAGGATGGTATGTCGTCTGGTGTGGAACTTAACTTCGACTGTAGTTTTCGTAGGTGACGGTGAATGTTTTCCGCACTTACATCTACGTCGTGAACAGTGAGCCTTAGGGGTCCTTCTGGCAGAGCGGGTGGTTCTCTGCTTTGACGTTGCTTCAGCTCATCGTTGCTTGGGTACGTTGCTTCGAAATGCCTTTTTAATATCTCGGCCTTTTCTTTGTCGTCAGTGGTAAAAGTGCCATCGCTGCGCTGTAGTGAGCTGAGAGTATCGTTAATCACGATCCGTCTACGTACATAGTTATGGATGGCCTTGTTGCTGGGGTTGCGGAGGATGGCATGTTCTCTTATGATTCGCTCCCGTTTCGACACCTTGGCTATTTCTTTCTGAAGAAATTCAATCGTCCCTTCGTCTGTAGCTTCGTTGAGGGAGTCGTGGAGCTTCCGTACTTGTGCAGTCGTTGGATGTACGTGGTTCATTCGTATTGGAGTATGTTTTACTATCAGTTCACGAATGTGCTGTGCGAGTACGTTGTACATCTCATCCACGCTTTCGCATTCTGCAAAAAAGGACATCCAATTTGTGTGGTCCAATTCCCATTTCATTCGACAAAAGTTTCCTCTTGCATAATTAAGGCCCGGGGACTGTGGTACGGTGGTCTCAGACCTGCTTGTAAGAGAGAATTGAACAATGTGGTGATCTGATTGTAGGGGATTCGGCAGAACCTTGACCTCTGAAACAGAATCATCACTGCATAGGACAATGTCCAGAATTGTCGATGAGGTTCCAACGCGTCTGGTAGGATCGATTACAAGTTGCGTCAGTCCGTGTGTTGCACAGAATTCCAGTAGAAGACTTTCTTTCGTGGGTTCGTCGCTAGCTCCCGGCTTATCAAACGTCTCCCAATTTATTTGTGGCTGATTGAAATCACCTGCTATAACGACTGTGTGCTCTGTCTCAGCAAGTTTAGAGAGTTCTTCAGTAAGTAGTTTCATGCGATGTACCAGTTCCGCGGATGTCCCTGTCGGCGAGAAATAGACTGATATCATTCTGATTGTTCTGTGTGAGAATATCAAGTCACATGCGACAATTTCGGATGTCGTCATGAGCATATCAACCTCGGCACTGGGAAGATCCTTATTGATTAGCAGTAATACTCCTCCTCCACGCGTAGATCTGTCTTTGCGAAACACTTCAAAGATACCTCCATTACTTAGCTCTGCTGAGGTGACCGTGTCTTTGGATAGCCACGATTCAGAGATAATTGCAATATCTATATTTCGTTCTCTTAGGTATGAGTGGAGTGTATCTATGGCGTCTTGCTTCTGGAGGGATCGCGCGTTCACACAGATACAGCTAGCTTTTGTTATTGTCTGTGTTGACGTTTTATTGTGGTATTGCTTATAATAATGATGGGAGTCGACGTTGTCTTTACTAGTGCGGAGTCATGCTTTTGGATGGGATGCCGCTATCGATGTTTCTCGTAGTGGGCCTCTGAAGTGTGAGATCTCCGTGTCCGCTTCCCACAGGTTGTCGTCGATGACATTGTCGTAGTCTACATCTAGTACCTCCACGTAGAACCTCGAGTCGCCGCCACGCCCATTTAATTTCTTTACCGTGATGGGATGAACGTTACCATTGCTTTTCAGATGATTATATAGTGCTTCTGCGGTCACCGTTGGGCACATGCGCGAGATGTGCAGTCGTCGGGTATTTATTCTTGCTTTCACGGACGGTAACTTGGGTGGAATCACCTCTCCAGTCAACGCGTTCGGTGTGTCCGTCTTTCGCATTACTCTCTTTATTAATGCGCTTTTTCTACCTTCAGGTCTTTTGGTTTTTGCTTCTTTGGAAGCTTGCGGCAAGCGTATCCTACTACTGGGTCGCCGATCTTTCTCATATCGCAGCTCCTGAATGAGCTTCCGATTTCGGCTATCTGATCGCCCTCTAGGCGCTTCGTTTCCGTTATTGGTTTTGCTAAGATTTCTCACTTGCTTCACGAGTTGTTGGTTTGACTTTGTGAGTATTTCAACGGCTTCTTTCAAATCATCGTTGTCTGCCTGTAAATTTTTAACGGATTTTCGGAGCTTCTTAATTTCTTGGAGTATATTGTGGAGCAGTGGGTCGCTTCTTCCATCACCCATTTCTGTATCTTCCTCCGAGTGGGCATCTTCTACATCCTCCTGGCGTTCACATAGGGCGCACTTAACCAAGTTCACTTTTGTGCTGTTGTTGACATCGGAAGATGCGAGTTGGCTACATCTTAGGTGTATCCAGCCGCTGCAGGCGGTGCACTTTACACTCGTTTTATTTCTGCCATTGATTACACTTTTACAGTTTAAACAGTCGTGCCTCGTGCGCCTTCCATGTTTGTTTATGTTTTCGGCAGCATCGATGTCGTCGTTTTTCCTCTTTGTTGCACTTGTCTTAGCCATTTCTATAGGGAAGGGTAAGACTACTGTCCGTTTTGATTATCGGCGGCACGATCGTTCGGGTTCCGTGTAATTACCAACAGACCCTCAAACGGCCCAGAGAGGTGGAGCGTGTCTAGCAATGTGACTTTGGAACTTCTAGATCAATCTGGCAATGTCGCGCGCTCACCAGAGAGAAGAGATAGTGATAAGCTTTTCGTCAATTAACGAGGTAGTTACCGAAGGAAGTGAAACTTTCATTGGCAGCAAGCTGGCTCCACGGAGCGCGTTTAAAATCAACGAGAGAGAGAGAAACTTCTCTGAGCTCAAAACGCTCATGCAGTTATAGCATGTGCATGTTACGAAACTTCAAATTTGCTCGTAATGAGCCTTTATGATGGGTGACCCGCCGGAGGTCGGCTGCGTTCGTGGCAAACGGGCACAGTCACCTAGTTAATAATGACCTATGTGGTCTAACGTTCAACAACCTCCCAAGCAGCCGCGTTCGAAGGGAGGGATCAGTGACGTTCAAAAGATGTTCGATCCGATTATTCAAGGCTGGCACAGACGGGTGGCTCCGAGTAGTCCGACCTTTAACGGGGGACTATTCGAATCTTGGCTTATTGTCAGCTACTGGGCGCTTCGGCTGCTGTCAGTGTGCACGTCGACCCATATCAGTGGGTTCAATTCTGACCTAACGTCTTGACGACACCCAAATGGATTCTGGATGACTGTTTATATGCGTATGTCGTCACATAAATCGGCCCTTCACGCGCGACGAGCAGTCAAATGGGTTGACAACAATGTGCAGCCAATGGGCAGTCCCGAAGGGAAGGTAACTATTCTGATAAAGAACTCCAAAGATAGTAATACCTAAAATGTTAAGAGATGAGGTCTGTCAGATAGGGGAACAGCTGTGGGTCAGCTCGAAAAAAACGCTCACGGCATGCAGAAATCGCAAATATGCAATAGTTCACACTATAGGTTTACTTTTACCCGAACACGATTAAATGGAACAGGAGTGGAAATAAGCCAAAATATCGCCACTAAAACCTCCTTACAAGTAGCTGATAGGTGAGATCTACGTGAGATCACACTTACAACTATTACATTGGCTTCAGAGTCGAGGCTGAATCTCTTAAATAAAGGGCAGATAGATGGACTTCAGGCCATTAAGCGGCCATCTTAAAAGAGTCTAATAATGTTCGCGACCGAAAAGGGTGTTCTCGGAGATAAATCTTTAACAGCCTCTCTATATGGCAATCGTTTGGCTGAGCTTAGGGTTCTACTGAGCACTGGCTATACCGTTAGATATGGAGTCAATGTTTGGAACGGACTGTGAGTATCATTCCCCGTTGCACCTTTGTTAACAAGCACTTGTCCTTCGGATTATATTACATTAATAGATAAATGACTAGGTCAGCATTAATACGGTCCTCAACAAATCAATGCGGTCCGGACAATAGCCAAGATGTCAAGTGCGTGTGGCTCGATAGTGTTGCTGTATTTTAATCATACTAACAGAGTCGCTTCCAAACCCAGGGAGCACCATGCCACTGCTTTGCAACCTGCTCTGTTTAATACTACTGCAGTTCAATTATATACATTTTAAATATAGAAACAAAGTCAGCACCATATAAACAACACCTGAAATCGTTTATTCTTCTATTTAGTTGACTGATGTATTTGCTCACATAGTGTACGCAAAGCTTAGGCACATATCGTGCCAAGATAAAGCCGAAACGTGACGGTCGTTAAGCGGCAATATAATCCAGGTTGACTTTTACCTCAATTAGGTTCTTGGTGTATTGCACAGTGAGCTGTACGAGGCGATTCTCCTATTCAGCCCGATGGATGTCGCAGGAACTGTACTGTCGATTGCCAGCCAAGTGCCCACGACTCCCAAGAGCGTACATCGTGTTCGGCGTCAGATGCCGGCTTATAAATTATTCGTCGTGCCAATCTTGGTTGTCCAAGTGGCCCCTGTCTGTCTTACCAAGCGAGTCGGAGTACCTAGATAGAACGTTTGGCCACGAGGGAATTCCACCGGTGTCCCATCTACAACAAGACAATAGGTATCCTTAATTCCCAGAACCAAAAGAAGAAAATGCCAACTCTTCAAAGGTGGTCTGCGTCTCTTCAGATAGTGATGTAAATCTTCTTTCTCCTTCTCTTATTTCGATGCGTTAAATACAATAAAAATGGTGGTTTATTAGCGGAACTGCAATTACAGTTATGTTAATTCAGTTCTCGTAATAAAATTATGATAAAAGAGTATCACAAAAAAAAAAATATTATCTTCACAATATTAATAATATAATATTATATTACATCATAACATAATTTGTTTGTACGTATACACAATATACATAGATTTTATAATCTAAGGTATTTACACTTTATTAATATGTTTTAATAATTCGGTGACAAACTGCCTAGTAAACGCAAGTACTCACAGTTCACGAGCGAGAGAGAGCCTCGTATTGATGGCAAGCGGTAGCCTAAAGCGTGTTTGCTTGACTCCGAGAAAAATAAAGAGGTTACAAACATGGTATCGCGATGATTAGAGCGGCTGGCGATAGCGGTGAGCGGGAAGACAAGCTCCGGTGGAATCAGACACCTCATCATCTTGAACGCGAGGAGGGTGACACGCATCCACACGCAAAGATTGAGATATTTGTGCATTAGCGATCCGGTTAATCTGTAATGTATAAGGAAATGTATTTGGAAGACATTCAGGCAGTCAGGCCTATATAAAAGTGTCATCCAATGATTTCACATTCTGTAGCTTTGCCTAAATCTGTGAACGACTTAGCCGAACAATAGCTTATAATACGCCATTGAGTAAATTACAGGTAGGCACAGGTTAGGTCCCAAACCTTGTTCCATGTTTTTCAGATTTTGTTAGATACTCATCTGTTGAGACCTGAGGGTAGCTCTAATGCGGGATACGTCGTGGAACCCTTAAGGCCTTATCGAAAATCTTACCTGACGATTAAGGAATACTTTATGATCAACTGTAATCCAAATAATCGTCCTAAACCTATCAATGTTGATCATATTCCCCAAGCTTTGTGAGCTGCCAATTCAAACATTTTCTCACGAAGTGTTGTAAGAACGAATATTAAAATAGAACTAGAGGCTTCTAATATAACGGCAAGCTATCACGGTAGTTACTACAACAAAGTTATCTCAGGCAGCCAGGCTGTCTCTCGATTCTTGTTTTTCTATTGAAATTGGTTTGCCGTACCCAACAGGAACGGTTTTCTTAACACTACAGAGGACCAGGTGATAGCTAGGAATAATGATTAGGAAAGCTCACTGACTTTGTCCCCTGACGGCGTTGTAATCCCAAAGTCATCAATAATAAGCTCATACGCGCTGTAGCTCACCTCGCTTATTACACGCATGGAGTTCGGACAAGGGTCTTGAAGGATGGTTTTACCAAATCAGGTTCTTTCCAGGTTGGCAATGCCACCACATCTGACGACCCACATACTCTTATTGTTTATATGGGGATACCCTATATTGCACAACCTGAAGAAACGGATTGCTATGTAGTGCACTGTTCATTGTTATCCGCTGGTGTGGTACTATCACTAAACATACCGACATCTGCGCTTAAGTAATCTCTCTATCGCATGTAGGTCAAGCGTACGCATACTATAAAAATGGCTCTTTGAGAAAACTTCAGTCCGCTGAAACCAACGTGGTATGGAAGACCTATTCTTAGGTTACCTACTGCAAATAGACACCGACTCACTTACTCTCTGACTCTGTGCCTGTCTCCTCGAACCGAGTATAAATATCTCATTAGAGCCTGCTGGTCGTGATTACCCAAGGTACAAACTGAGGATACAAACAAATAAAGTCTTCATTTTAATAGAAGCCAAAACAGTGAGCACAAAAATAATATATATATGTGTGTGTGTGTGTGTGTGTGTATGGTCTTATTGGCAAATAACTCCACTGCTGTTTTCCGACACAGGCAGTGCTCCACAAACGCAACGAAGTCGGAAGACAAACAGTGCGAATTTCACAGTTGCCCGTCGTCAGGCCACGTGCCTGATCGGGGCCTTCAGAGAAGTGGAAGATGGGAAGGGAATGACGCATGTCCTAGTAACTAGCAATGAACATACGTGCTAAAGGTATTACTCCCATATCGCGCAGCTATCTGGTGCAGAAAGAATCAACGTCCAAGACTGGACGTTCGTTCAGTCATACAACAGCGTTACGTCGCCGACGGTTTGACCTCAGTAAGCGTCAGAGAGAGGGATTAGTACGTGGACTGCTTCATATAAGATTTAATCAATGGCTCCTTTTTTGGGTCAGCACCCCCATGGTATTTATAAATTGTGGTGTTGGGCGTCGGCCATAAAAAACTGAGTTCTGGCCAAAAAAATGGTAACATTGGGTATTCTTCCATATGGAAATTGGATTTACGAGACTCGTGATATTTTTCCAAAAATATAGTGTAATATAATGTACAGGTCTGCCGGCCTCCATTATGCACTACGTATGGAGATTATTTTGTCTGTCGCTATTTCGTGAAGTTAGTTGATCCAAAGTGCAACCACGGTATGATGGTTATGGCTTGATGGGGGCAGGTTTCCGTTTATACAGCCATCCATTTTACGTATGACAATTATGTCAGCAAACGGGGACAATGTCGGAAGACCGCTGCGTTACTTACTTCAGGTACCGAGGATGTGACCGACCTCTATCCTTACTGCATATATGAATAAATTCACCATGGATTATTGGTCTGATTTGTTAACGCATCAAATAAGAGAGTGGACTACTCGATTTGAGATGTCGTCTGTGTGTTGTTCTCGTATGAATAGCGATGCTGGGACTAATGAAGTCGCATCTCCTAGAACTCTCACGTGAAATGCAACTAAATACGTATTGTAGATGGTAAGATAAGAAGTCAAATCGTTGCTAGTACCTACCAATCCAGCATTGCAGCAACAGAACTGTTTGACCTGAGCAAGCACCTCCCGACGCTCGCATTTCATCAAGAAATAATCGAATGTATCTCGTTAAGATTAGTGAACTGTAGAGTTGACAAAGTTGGTGTGTTTCGACTCCTGAACGATTCATATGTTTGAAACATCCGGACGAGAACAGGCATAAGCTTCAAGCTCTGAGAGATTATATGGGCAGCAAAAAAAATAGTCGAACTAATTTCCATAATACGGCGAGCAGATATGATCAGGCACTGCTTGGTTTTAGTTCTAGAAAGAGTTATGATGTGAATGATGTTCCCGGCACGGGTGTGGTGGAATCAGTTGATTACTGATTGCATGCGTGAGACCTTCTTGGGCAGTATCATTGGTCAGTTCTCGTTTCGTCGCTGTGTTGTCCTTGGACCCCTTGGACTCGAGGGCAATTCGGAAGTATCCCAATGTTTTTTAATCCAACCGATTAGCTCTCCGGCTCCTACCCGAGCAATCTGCTCGGTTGTTAATTGCAGTTGCGCTGTCGCTGATAACACTGGGATGCACCGATTCACTGCATAATGACTGCAATATTTCTATAAGCTGATTTAGTTCACCGAAGTTCACAATGCGCGATTGGTTAGAGTTTCTCCAATGTGAATATCATGCACCGCCATCGGCAGTACACTATTACAAGCCAATAGCACTTCCACCGTATCAAACGTAATCAGCACAACTATGAGAATATAAGCTTGACATCGTCTGTTCAGCACCAGACAAAGAAAACCCTTGGCGTAAGTTATCTTCCACCTACTTGGGCATATTCGGCGCTATTTTTTTCTGCGAGTACGTCATCATAACATTTGAGCCATCCATCCAGCCAGCCAGTCGTATCGCAGTGTTCTTCCGCCTTCAAAGCCTTAATCTGCATTTGTTTAATTTTTATCTATATTTTCTCTAAATATTCCTTTGTCTCCGGTGGATATTTCATTGTTTGATCAGATATCTACATATGTGACGCACGTGGGTGGCATCCGACCTCCCCAGACCCTCCCCTCAAGCATACATGAATAAATCAATAGTAACTAGCTCATCTGGTGTGGAACAAAGATATTCAATCGTGCTTATTCCGTAGCGGAACTGGCCATATCCGCTTATTGTTTGAACGCGTGTATTACTTTGCTATGAACTCTCGTTCACCAGTAGGGCGGGTTTTTGGGCCAATAAGCTTGACTGCAGCCTCGAAGATAAATTCGACACAGAGACGTTATGTCACAGCTTGTACGGTCTCAGTGAAGCAATGCTTAGGTCTAATATGGCAGTTCGTGATAATAACACACCATCATCACATAATTAATTCCGTTTTTCTGTACTAAACTAATTGATTGAATTTAGCATTCGCTCGTTGGCTTCGGTTTCACGACAACGATCAGCAAGAAAAGGTTTTATATATATTCGAAGTTAAGCTATACAATTCAATATTGCATCACAAATTCTCAATACAAACATTAGGGCCGAGGAGGCATGGTAATATACAGGGCAGCAAGTTGCCTGCAGGTATTATCATTGGCCTGCTGGGATTGTGGCCTGCTGATATTATTATACATTCGAGATTTTTTTTCATATAAAACGACACCGTGGATAAGGCTGAGTTTGTTGCCATCGGTAGTAAGCGAACGGAGACTGCCATACAAGCAATGGTACTCGGCCGGCATTCAGTGGGATTTCCGAGAAATGGGTAGCGTGGCAGTAGCAGCTATAGCAGTATAGTAGGTACAACTCAGGCGGTGTCCGGCCCAAGTGGCGAAGTAGCGGATCCACTAAAAGGACCCCCCCCAATAGAGGCAAGGTCTATAAAGAGGACGCGAACAGCTTGTATATATATATATATACCTATATACAAGAAACTTTCAATGAAACACTGACATATTTCGAGATAACGTGACCAAGCGATATGGACAATATAAATACATCAGTTGTTTGGCAGTCAGATTCTAATCTTCACCGAAGTGGACGTAGTCAGGTTCGGCAAGATGTGAGTGCCCTGTTCGTTGTACTCAGTTAGCCGTTGAAGATGGTAACCAACGAATTTCGTCAATAATTGCCATGCCTAATTGTGTCTTACTTGTGACTGTTTCAGCTGAATGCTTTGATTCTTATCGCCCATCGAGTCCATATTCATATTGCTTCTAATTATCCCATACAATGAGTAAACAATTGACCCCATCTTAGATAGAGCTGGACCCTTCTGTCTACTCGATCTTACCATTGAGACCACCGATACCAATAATATATTTGGCAATTCGATACGATCCGATGTTGAATTGAGATAACGTCATATTGTATTGTCATCATTCAACGGGGAACACCAACAGTATGACCTTTTGACCGCATTGAGCTCGTAGGAAGGCGTTCTCAGCTAGGTCCTTTCATCATATCAGGTGTAAAACAGCAAACGTTATACAGTCAGGTCCACTGCATAACCATAGTACGTAATCATACGTACGATATCCACGAGTTCACCTGCCTTGTACATTGCTAATGTCGTTTAAATTTCCAGAAACCCTATTTAACAAGAACTATGATTACGGGTGGATCTTCCCTTGGGCATTGGGGCATTTAATATTTCAAGACCGGGTCACAAGGGCCCAGGTCAAGTAATCCATTAATTCTAGAGTCGATCTTCGAAATTTTCAAATCCTGATTGCAAAGGCTCAGATGCAAGAAATTCCTGACACAGACCTCAGCCAACACGTCCACTCTGCTCGGCATCTGTCTGTATTTGACAATAACTCGAATATGATCTTCGCATGTTTACAGTTTATTCTTTGGAGCGTTAGCTGGCAGCAGTGATAAATAGTAACTCCAGTAACGGATATGGCATACAACCATTACGCCATTAATCAGTTATTACCAGAGCTTAGCTCCGTATCCGAATCCACCGTATCCGTGAGCAAGACCGATTCCGTGGCCGTAAGCAGCAACGGGGGCAGCAATAGCGTGGGAGACAGCTACGGGGGCGGCGACAGCGTGAACAGCCTTTCCAACGACGGCTCCGTGGTTAATGGCCGACGAGTAGTGGTGCGAACGGGCATAACCGGCATGGACGGCAACAGGGGCGACGATGGGGGCGGCGTGCACAGCGTGAGCGACATGGGCGACTCCGTGACCGAGGGCAAGACCGTGGCCTCCGTAGCCGAGACCGTGGCCAGCCAGAAGACCTCCGGCAGAGGCGGCGGCAACAAGGCCGAACAGGGCGACGACGGCCTGAAATTATTATAGAAAAAAGGGTTTCATCTATCTGACAGTTTCTGACATACTTCGGGAAATCATTTGAAAACGTTTGCTTTGAAGCTGGTCAATGGTGATAGGACATTAGAAACTTTGTAACTTAATGAAACTCTTTGTTGAAATGCCAATAATGAGCGTGTTCACTTACGAAGGAGTGCATGATGATCAGATTGCTGGTTGTGGTACCCTTGCCGCGGCACCTCTGCGTATATATATACCGGGCTGGGGAGAGGGTTGCTGAGCAAGGACTTGGTACTTGTGGCAGAAATTGTCACACATGCTGTTGCACAGCGAAGAAATACAGCCTGCACACGTTATGGCATTTCAATTTGGTCATGAGATTAGTGAAATGAGTTACAAATCCTTCAGATTGCAAGGGTGACCAGTATGTTTTCCGTTTCAGTGAGTACTGCTAATATTTGTTTTATATACAAAAACACGTGCGCGTTAGTTAATGGGTGCCACGATTTGGCAGTATCAAAGCGAGAGTCACACTAAAACATTTGCGTTTGTGCAAGAAATCACGCCGGGCAAATCAAAGGCACGCTGTTAAGGGACGGAATTCGATGTTGCATTAAAGAAAACAGGTCGATCCCAGCTGGGTATAAACCTGTTCTTATAATTTCAAAAAACGTTGTGAAACTCTGCCTGAAAGATAGGAGGACCACTCAACGTCCTCCCTGCATTCAGAGACTTTTTTAAGCCACTTTGAATCTACGCTGTCCGAAGCACCTTAAGAATTAGTCGACATTGGCCGGGGTCTCAACTATTAGGTTGTCCGGAAAGTTGTGTAGATTTTCACATCTCACTTCACTTACCTTAGTAATCGATGTAGCTTCCATACTTGCGATCGCCTTGTTCCAACGTTTTAATAGATCCGTTATGCCAGATTCGTAGAATACCTCCAATTTGGAAGTAAATAATAATGATCTCGTATTCGACCTTACTCAAGAAGTTGATTTTTTTCTATCGAAATAGTTTGTTATTGATCTGAACAAGTGGTAGTTAGAAGCAGCAACGTAGGAGAATACAGAGTGTGCTCAAGGAGTTGCCAGCTTAAGACATATACTTTGTTCAATTGCTCGAACTCATATGAGGATAAGCATTGCCCTGGTGAAACACAACGCGCTTCCTGTTAACGTGTGTTTTGAGCAGCTTTTCTTTAACTCGAGCAAATTGCGCACAGAACACAGCCGGTCTCTGCCTTTTTCAAAAGATCAAAGTAGACAAGTCCTCGAATAATCTACCTACAAAGTTTAGTTTTCACTCCAAGTCTGTATAACGCTGGGTGAACGGTTGCTACGCCAACCTCAAACTCTACTGAGAGTTCTCGAATGGTGATCGTCGGCGTTTCGTGCATCTTGTCATGGAGGGTGCCGTTATCGACCTGGAAAGGCCTTTTAGATCTCAGCGCGTCGTCCAGGTTAAATCTCCCTAATGAAATTTTTTTAGTCATCTTCCACACGTTTTTTTTGGCTCAAAGCATTCTCCCCGTACACGGGAGTACCATTTCGAAACGTTTCCGGGCAGTGCTAATTTTTTGGAACTCATACAACATAACGTGACGAACGTGCAGTCTTTAATACCAATTTCGATGCACTTTTTAAGGCCACAGGCAGCGCTAAAGCACGAAATTGGCGGCTCCAAACGATTCAGCGTCGTCCACTCTGTGTATAAAGGCACTTCTCTCTCAAATGATCTTGTCTGGTAGTGCACTGTTGGGAAATGGCAAAAAATCGCCACAACTTTTCGGACAGCATAACGTGACCACAAAGAAGGAAGAGCATTGAAAAAGCGTAGAAAGTAGTTAGCATAGAGAAACCTGTGTAGGAATCGAACCTACAGGAGGGAATACAACATAGTAATTAAGCCTCCGTTTACGAAAAACATCTTATGATCAGCTATATTTCGGGGAAATTTATATATCTCTGGTTAAGTTAGCATGTACACACACACACACTCCTTTAGTCGTTTGTTTGTTCTGCTCTATCAAGTTCGTCTTATTATATCATGGAAGAACAAGTCTAACAATTGCAATAAGTATCATTATGTATTGTTATCTCGGTTGGGAAAAATGGCGACCTTTGACAGCGAAGAATCGCGCTAGGTTTGCCTGTGGTTGCAGTATGTTATTCGCTGGGGTTTTCTTTTGTGTATGCATTTTAATGTAATAATGTTGTAATAATATAAAATAAACGTAATAATAGTGCTTATTATTCAACATGTATAATGGAAGCTCATCAAGTTTTCAGTTACTCAGAACGCTTTCGAGAAGGAAAGGCTGCCTGGAGCTGCTACCTTTTAAATTAATGCTAGTCTTCGGAGTAGTGTCTATCTCTGATGCGGCCAAGGCATTGAGAAAAATTTCCATATGGAGTTCACCGTCCATCACTGAAGGGATGAATAGCTAATCCCTAAACATAGTGGCGTTCTTTTAAGAATGAGGCTTTCTTGCTTTAAATAGTCAGTCGACTATTTACATTTTACAATTTATTTTACTCTTTGGTCAATCAGCTTAAGAGATGACAATTGCCAATGACTCGATATCAATGGTGGCGTTTGGTATCACACAATGGGTCGACAATCACTTAGCGACTTCAGTCGATCTACCAGAGCTTAGCTCCGTATCCGAATCCACCGTATCCGTGAGCAAGACCGACTCCGTGGCCGTAAGCAGCAACGGGGGCAGCAATGGCGTGGGAGACAGCCACGGGGGCGGCGACAGCGTGAACAGCCTTTCCAACGACGGCTCCGTGGTTAATGGCCGACGAGTAGTGGTGCGAACGGGCATAACCGGCATGGACGGCAACAGGGGCGACAATGGGGGCGGCGTGTACAGCGTGAGCGACACGGGCGACTCCGTGACCGAGGGCAAGACCGTGGCCTCCGTAGCCGAGACCGTGGCCAGCCAGAAGACCTCCGGCAGAGGCGGCGGCAACAAGGCCGAACAGGGCGAAGACGGCCTGAAATTATTATAGAAAAAAGAATTTCATCTATCTGACAGTACCTGGCATAGTTCGGGAGAACATGTGAAAGCGTATGCTTTGACGCTGATTGATAGCGATTGGATATACGGAACTTTCGAATTCAATGAAACTCTTTGTTGAAATGCCAATAATGAGCATATTCACTTACGAAGGAGTGCATGATGATCAGATTGCTGGTTGTGGTACCCTTGTCGCGGCACCTCTGCGTGTATATATACCGGGATCGGGAGAGGGTTGGTAAGCAAGGATTTGGTACTTGTAGCAGAAATTGTTGTAAATAGTATTGCACAGCGAAGAAATGCCGCCTGCGCACTTTATAGCATTTCAGTGCGGACACAAGGTGAGTCAAATGATTTAGAAATCATCCAGATTGCAAGGGTCATCAGTAGTTGCTAGTGTTGCGATTAGTAATGAAAATGTAAAAATAAGTAGGTGTTAACTAATCTAGTTAGGATTTGCCATCATCAAAGTGAGCGTCGAGCCCGGTGCCGTGGTGCATTCGTGTTCGCCTCGCAATCGGAAGAGACACGTAGGTGCACGGGGGCGATCCCCACCGTTGCACATTTGCATTTAGGGGTCCGTCTGACGAAGCAATGCTAAAAGCGGTACCGTGGACGTTGAATGTGTTTATATCTCCCAACGTGGATAGGTCCTCGGATATTTTGCCTACAGAGCTTCTTTATCATTCCACGCTTGTGTAACGCTGAATAAACTGAATAATAATAAACTGAGCGATTGCTACGCCAACCTCAAGTTCTTCTGCGAGTTCTCGACTGGTGATCGTCGGCGTATCGTGAGTCTTGTCACGGAGGGTGCCGTCGTCGACCAGGAAAGGCTTTCCAGACCTTAGTGCGGCCTCCAGGTTAAACTCTCTCTCTAATGAACTTGTTTGAACCATCTCTCACACGATTTTTGGCTCAAAGCCTCCTCACCGGACACGGGAGTAACATTTCGAAACGTTTCCGGGGCAATGTTCATTTTTGAGACTAATACAACAAGACGTGACGAACGTGCTCTTTCGAACGTCTTTAATACTAATTTCGATGCATTTTTGAGGCCAAAGGCAGAGCCGTAGCTCGTCCACTTTGTGTATAAACAGACTCCTCTCCCAAATGATCTTGCCTGGTACCACACTGCGGGCGTACTGTCGAGGGGTGGTAAAAATCGACACAAAATCGGACAGCATAACCTAACCACAAAGAACATTCAAAAACCGTTGAAAATACTTAGGGTGAGGAAAAGCTATCTGGACGTTAAAATTTCGAAAAGGAACACAACATGGTAATAGAGTTTTCCTTTACGAAAGCATCTTATGGTCAGCTATATTTATAAGAAATTTACATATCTTTGGTTAAACTAGCATGTACACGCACACCTCTAGCCTTCTGTGTGTTCAGTCCTACCAAATCATTTTATCGTGGAAAAGAACGTGCCTAACAATGCCAATAGGTATCATTATTTATTGTTATCTGGTTTGGGAAAAATGGCGACCTTTGACAGTGAAGAATCGTGCTAGTTGTGTCTGTGATTTTAAGATGTTTTTTTTTTAAAGGGAGGGTATGGTGTTGGCATGCATTAGCATGCCAACACCATGACTGTGTAGAAAGGAAGGCACCGTACAGGGGGTGTACGGTGCCTTCCTTTCTGTACAGTGGTAGCTATGCCGCAGACCACCTTAGTTGCCACTAATGACTACTTCACAAATCTTATTGCGGAGATACTGCCCATAAAAGTAAATACGGCTCCACTCAGATTTGAACCTCAGACTCCACAAAACTCCCTTTTGGGACTGCCTACCTTGTCCACCACGCGATGCCCGCAGGCGTTTAAGATGTTATTCGTAGGTTTTCTATTGTATACGCTTATAATGTAATAATGTTGTAATAATACAAAATAAGCGAAATAATAGTTCTTATTATTAGGTTGACCCAAAAATAATGGGACACATATAAATTTCAATATCGGCTAAACTAAGTAAGTTAAAACAAAGACGTAATTTCATTGCTACGATGTGCCCTAGAATTGTCATCGAGCTACACTCGGTGCTTCCTATCGCCATGCCAATTATTCATGACTCCCTTCAAGAACTCGAGGTATCGAGCCGAGTCCATTTTTTCTTTTGAGCCCAAAATCTCGTAGTAGCAAATTCCGTTGAAATCCATGGCAAGTGCTACCATTACTTTAGGCTCGAATCTATTTGGTACTGCTACCCCCATTGCCTGTTCACCTGGTCGTAGCCACTGTTTCACTTGATCATTTTTCGGTCCCCTATACAGGCTCACCCATGTCTCGTCCACTGCAACGATATGCTCTAAGTGACTCCTTTGCTGCCTATATATATATATATATATATATATATATCTTCAAATTTTCTTGCGAACACTCCTCACGCATTTTCAGTTGGTCAGGACCATTTGTATTTTTTTTCTGCATCCTCAGATTATTTTTAATAATTCGACGACAGTTTTCACGAGGCACGCCAATTTCAGCCGACAAAGTCGTCAATGATCAAGCTCTAGTTTGTTCAAAAGCTTTTTGGATTATATCGATCCGTTCGTCGAATCCAGATTCGGGAAGGGGTTGGCGCCCTCGATGTTCATTAATGTCCCAGTCGCTTTGTGCTCAACTCCGGGCATTATAACCGTACACACTAACCAACCTTCGATGGATTTCAGCTGGACACTTCTTCTGTTGAAACATAAACCTGACACTTTCCCGCTGAGAATGCAAGTCTGAGGGACCTGGTCCGCCGCCTATTTCGAACGCCCAACGAAAGCCGAATGCTAGCGGCTTTCGCGCCGCGTGCTTGGTAACTGTTGTGTCTCACTACCCGACAAATTTGAATTCAAAGCGGCCAATAATAAGAATTCGGCGCGAGGCGATGGGGGTCTCATTAGCTTTGGGTCAACCTAATATTTAACATATATAATCGAAGCATTAAGCATTAATCCCATTAAGTTTTCAGTTACTCAGAACGCTCTTGATAGCGTTCGATGGCTGCGAGCTGTGCCCACTAATTATAGAAGTAGTGTCTGTCTCTGATGTGACCAGAGAACTCAACATCAAGGTATTGAGAAAGACTTCACATGGAGTTCATCATCCATCACTGAAGGGATGAATAGCTGATCCCTAAGTATAGAAGCGATTTTTTAAGAATGGGGCTTTCTTGCTTTAAATAATCAGTCGACTGTTCACATTTCACAATTTATTTAACCCTATTCTCAGTTGGCTTGAAGGGTGATAATTGCCGATGACGCGATATCAGTGGTGGCGTATGGTATCACACAATGAGTTGACAATCACTTAGTGCTCTCAGTCGATCTACCAGAGCTTGGCTCCGTATCCGAATCCACCGTATCCGTGAGCAAGGCCGATTCCGTGGCCGTAAGCAGCAACGGGAGCAGCAATAGCGTGGGAGACAGCTACGGGGGCGGCGACAGCGTGAACAGCCTTTCCAACGACGGCTCCGTGGTTAATGGCAGACGAGTAGTGGTGCGAACGGGCATAACCAGCATGGACGGCAACAGGGGCGACAATGGGGGCGGCGTGTACAGCGTGAGCGACATGGGCGACTCCGTGACCGAGGGCAAGACCGTGTCCTCCGTAGCCGAGACCGTGGCCAGCCAGAAGACCTCCGGCAGAGGCGGCGGCAACAAGGCCGAACAGGGCGACGACGGCCTGAAATTATTATAGCAAAATCAATGTCATCTGTCTAACACTATCTGAAATATTTCGGGAAAACATGTGGAAACGTTTGCTTTGAAGCAGGTCGGTCGCGATTAGAGATCAGAAACCATTTAACTTAATGAAACTCTTCGTTGAGATGTCAATAGTGAGTATGTTCACTTACGAAGGAGTGCATGATGATCAAATTGCTAGTTGTGGTACCCTTGCCGTGGCACCTCGGCGTATATATATACCGGGACGGGGAGAGGGTCGCTGAGCAAGGATTTGGTACTTGTAGCAGAAATTGTCACAGATGCTGTTGCACGGCGAAGAAATGCGGCCTGCACACTTTATTCCATTTCAGTATAGTCATTCCAGTGTAGTCAAATTATTTTAAAAATTCTTCAGATTGCCGACAAGCTCATTAGATACTAGTGCTGCATTAAGTAATGAAAATGTTTATTTTATGTATAAAAATATCTTATATTGGCGTTAACGAACTTAGTTACGATTTGGCAGCATTGAAGTACGGGTCACACTAAAACCGTTGTGTTTGTGCATGAAATCACATTGCAAGGCGCAACGTTGAATAAGGAGCCGTGTTTATCTCTCCCTTTTTCAGAAGTTCAAAGTGGATACGTCCTCGAATATTCCACCTACAGAGTGTATTTTTCAGCCCAAGTCTGTTTAAGGCTGAAGAAATGGTTGCTACGCCAACCTTAATTATAGAAGAGCAGGACCTCAAGCAAATAACCGATAAAGGTCAAATATTAGAAGTTATCGACAAGATCATCAATGATAACCAAGATAAAGTTCAAGAATACAAAAGCGGTAAAACAAAGTTATACGGATTCTTTCTTCTCGAATGGCAGTTGTCGGTGCTTCATGAATCTCGTCATGGAAGATGTCGTCGCCGACCAGGAAAGGTCTTCTAGACCTTGGTGCGGCGTCCAGGTTAAAATCTCTCTGATGAAATTAGTTGAACGACCTTTCACACATTTTTTGGCATAAAGCATCCTCGACAAGTGGACCAAGTCATGATATCCATGACTTCAGGATATCATGTAACACAGCGTGCGTATGCAAAATATGTACGTACATACATCAGTTCGTCTAGTCCTGCAACCGATTGTTGTTAAAGGATAACAATTTGCATTCGTCTACATTCTAATACTTTTGTAGACTCTTCGTCGTCAGCAGGCTCCCATACATTTACTAGGAAACGGCCTAATTGTTATCAAATAATTCATGTTGGGTAGGTATGAACTCTTCAGCTGCAGCTATGTCCGCAAACCGATGACAGATATTGAACCAGGTCTATATCGTGGGTATCCTCCTGGACGAACCCTGCAGTACTGCCGAGTGTGGATGATACGGGGGGAGTCAACTTAAGGGAGACATAACTGAGGGTCAGTCGTGGGTTGACTTAATGGTATTATAACAATTAGTCAATATTTTTAAAATTATTACAAAAATAAATTATATTATTTAAATGTATAAAACATAAAATCGGTACAATCAATTTGATTTAAAAAATTATCAAACTGCGACAACTATTACAGAATACTCTTCATATGATATCAATAATCGATTTCATTAATATTACTTATCTGTTGCCTCAAAATTGGTAAAATGCAAGAAATTGTGTTCTGCACAGAAGTGGCCCTGTTTTATATTAGAATTGTAGCAAATTAGTACAATAAACTATTAAATAAAACGAATTTTATCTAGTAAATACATTATAAAAATAAATTCTTATTGAAGTGTATTCGATTTATCACAAAAATTAATAAAACGTATTAAATAAATAAATTATGAAATAAAATTAATTTAATTTTCCAAAATGTACTGCATTTCTTATAAAAAAAAGTAAATCCGATTTATTAAATAAATGAACCATTAAATAGGTATGAGTACAATACATTTTATCGAAAAAAAAACTAGCGTAATTAACACAAATATGGTACAACACTTTTTGCAACTGGTTGGTATCGCTGTGGAAGTAAGATAAATCAATACTCTTCATTGCATATGCTGAAGGACATATAGAATTCCAAATAACCTAACAACTTACGTTCATAACATACGTTGACCCAAATCTACAAACATACAATGTAGCTTCGATTTGAAGATTTCGGAACTATACGTTATCTAGCAAATATAATGAAACACACAGTGGTGAGATTCAGTATAGGGTATACAAACCTGTAGTATGAAAAGACACTGCAGGAGACACGTAGGTGCACGGGTTCGATCTCCGCCGTTGTAAATTTGCAAGGGGTCTGTCTTACGAAGCAATTAGAACGCAATGCCGTAAACGTTAAATGTTGGCTGAGAGTCAGCCTGGAAAGTTTCATTTTAGGAGATAACGGCAAATATAGTGAAGCAAAATGGCGTATCAATAAGCCAATATAGAATAAAAAAATTTGTCCAAAGGCAAAATCGGAAAGACGAAGCATTTTTTAACTTTCTTAGTCTAGACCCTAGAGACAAAGGAAACTTTGGATTATTCCTCCTTAATTTCAAGTAATTACCTCCGTGTGAGTATCACACCCTTAAAGATTATTCTTTTTTTGGTAATTTGCGATAAAAAGCCTGGTCTGACAAGTTGTTTCTTCGAGGGCAAATATATTTAGCTGCAACCTTTCCTGACTAGCATATCTCTACGTGTAGAGGTAGCTATTTGTTAAGTATTAGGCTTTATGTTTTTACATAGCCAGTCGACTATTTGTATTTCACAATTTATTTAACTCTTTGGTCAATCAGCTTAAGAGATGACAATTGCCGATGACGCGATATCAATGGTGGCGTATGGTATCACACAATGAGTCGACAATCACTTAGTGATCTCAGTCGATCTACCAGAGCTTAGCTCCGTATCCGAATCCACCGTATCCGTGAGCAAGACCGATTCCGTGGCCGTAAGCAGCAACGGGGGCAGCAATAGCGTGGGAGACAGCTACGGGGGCGGCGACAGCGTGAACAGCCTTTCCAACGACGGCTCCGTGGTTAATGGCAGACGAGTAGTGGTGCGAACGGGCATAACCGGCATGGACGGCAACAGGGGCGACAATGGGGGCGGCGTGTACAGCGTGAGCGACATGGGCGACTCCGTGACCGAGGGCAAGACCGTGTCCTCCGTAGCCGAGACCGTGGCCATCCAGAAGACCTCCGGCAGAGGCGGCGGCAACAAGGCCGAACAGGGCGACGACAGCCTGAAATTATTATAGAAAAAAGGGTTTCATCTATCTGACAGTTTCAGACATACTTCGGGAAATCATTTGAAAACGTTTTCCCTGAAGCTGGTCAATAGTGATATGACATTAGAAACTTTTTAACTTAACAACCACTTTGTTGAAATGCCAATAGTGAGTATGTTCACTTACGAAGGAGTGCATGATGATCAGATTGCTGGTTGTGGTACCCTTGCCGTATCACCTCCGCGTATATATATACCGGGACGGGGAGAGGGTCGCTGAGCAAGGACTTGGTACTTGTAGCAGAAATTGTCACAGATGCTGTTGCACGGCGAAGAAATGCGGCCTGCACACGTTATTCAATTTCAGTATAGTCATTCCAGTGTAGTCAAATGATTTTAAAAATTCTTCAGATTGCCGACAAGCTCATTAGATACTAGTGCTGCAGTAAGTAATAAAAATGTTTGTTTTGTGTATAAGAATAACTTATATTGGAGTTAACTAACGTGGTTACGATTTGGCAGCATTGAAGTACGGGTCACACTAAAACCGTTGTGTTTGTGCCAGAAACCACATTGCAAGGCGCAACGTTGAATACGGAGCCGTGTTTATCTCTCCCTTTTTCAGAAGTTCAAAGTGGATACGTCCTCGAATATTCCACCTACAGAGTGTATTTTTCAGCCCAAGTCTGTGTAAGGCTGAAGAAATGGTTGCTACGCCAACCTTAAGTTCTTCTGCGAGTTCTCGAATGGCAGTTGTCTGCGTTTCACGAATCTTGTCATGGAAGAGGTCTTCGCCGACCAGAGAAGGCCTTCTAGACCTTGGTGCGGCGTCCAGGTTAAAATCTCTCTGATGAAATTAGTTGAACGACCTTTCACACATTTTTTGGCATAAAGCATCCTCGACAATATTTCGAAACCTTTCGGCGGCAGTGTTACTTTTTCGGAACTCAAACAACAAAACATGCCGAATGTGCTGTTTTTCATAACTCCTTTATTGATGCAATCTTTAAAGCCAAAGGCAGCGCCATATCATGAAACTGACGGTTCCCTACGAGTCAGTGTCGTCTGCTTTGTGTATAAATGGAGTCCTCTCTCAATTGATCTTGCCTGGTACCGCACTGCGGGCGCATTGTCGAGGAGTGGTAAAAATCGAGACAAAATTGTGCAGCATAACCTAAGCACAAAGAAGACAGCTTAAAAAGCGTAGAAAAAACTTAGCATAGGGAAACCTTTTTAGGCATCGAACCTCCAGAAGGGACACAACATAGTAATTGAGTTTGCATTTACGCAAGCATTTTATGGTCAGTTCATGGGAAATTTAAATGTCTCTGGTAAAATTGGCATGTACACAACACATACACACTTTTAGCCTTTTGTTTGTTCTGCTCTATCAAGCCCACTTATCATGGAAGCATAACGATTCCAATAGGTATTATTATGTAGATTGTTATCTGGTTTAAGAACGATGGCGGCCTTTGACCGCGAAGAATCGGGCTAAATTTGCCTGCGATTATTATTCTTTAACACATCAGCTCATTAAGTTTTCAGTTACTCAGAACGCTCTTGATAGCGTTCGATGGCTGCGAGCTGTGCCCGCTAATTATAGAAGTAGTGTCTCTCTCTGATGTGACCAGAGAGCTCAAGATCAAGGTATTGAAAACGACTTCACATGGAGTTCATCACCCATCACTGAAGGGATGAATAGCTGATCCCTAAGTATCGGGACGATTTTTTAAGAATGAGGCTTTCTATTATTCACATTTCTATTCACAATTTATTTAACCCAATTCTCAGTTGGCTTGAAGGGTGATAATTGCCGATGACGCGATATCAGTGGTGGCGTATGGTATCACACAATGAGTCGACAATCACTTAGTGATCTTAGTCGATCTACCAGAGCTTAGCTCCGTATCCGAATCCACCGTATCCGTGAGCAAGACCGATTCCGTGGCCGTAAGCAGCAACGGGGGCGGCAATAGCGTGGGAGACAGCTACGGGGGCGGCGACAGCATGAACAGCCTTGCCAACGACGGCTCCGTGGTTAATGGCCGACGAGTAGTGGTGCGAACGGGCATAACCGGCATGGACGGCAACAGGGGCGACAATGGGGGCGGCGTGTACAGCGTGAGCGACATGGGCGACTCCGTGACCGAGGGCAAGACCGTGTCCTCCGTAGCCGAGACCGTGGCCAGCCAGAAGACCTCCGGCAGAGGCGGCGGCAACAAGGCCGAACAGGGCGACGACAGCCTGAAATTATTATAGAAAAAAGGGTTTCATCTATCTGACAGTTTCAGACATACTTCGGGAAATCATTTGAAAACGTTTTCCCTGAAGCTGGTCAATCGTGATAGGACATTAGAAACTTTTTAACTTAACAACCACTTTGTTGAAATGCCAATAATGAGCGTGTTCACTTACGAAGGAGTGCATGATGATCAGATTGCTGGTTGTGGTACCCTTGCCGTGGCACCTCTGCGTATATATATACCGGGACGGGGAGAGGGTCGTTGAGCAAGGACTTGGTACTTGTAGCAGAAATTGTCACAGATGCTGTTGCACGGCGAAGAAATGCGGACTGCACACTTTATTCCATTTCAGTGTAGTCAAATTATTTTAAAATTCTTCAGATTGCCGACAAGCTCATTAGATACTAGTGCTGTAGTAAGTAATGAAAATGTTTGTTTTGTGTATAAAAATATCTTATATTGGCGTTAACGAACTTAGTTACGATTTGGCAGCATTGAAGTACGGGTCACACTAAAACCGTTGTGTTTGTGCACGAAATCACATTGCAAGGCGCAACGTTGAATAAGGAGCCGTGTTTATCTCTCCCTTTTTCAGAAGCTCAAAGTGGATACGTCCTCGAATATTCCACCTACAGAGTGTAGTTTTCAGCCCAAGTCTGTGTAAGGCTGAAGAAATGGTTGCTACGCCAACCTTAAGTTCTTCTCGAATGGCAGTTGTCAGTGCTTCATGAATCTCGTCATGGAAGATGTCGTCGCCGACCAGGAACGGTCTTCTAGACTTTGGTGCGGCGTCCAGGTTAAAATCCCTCTGATGAAATTAGTTGAACAACCTTTCACGCATTTTTTGGCATACAGCATTCCCGACAATATTTCGAAACCTTTCGGCTGCAGTGTTACTTTTTCGAAACTCAAACAACAAAACATGCCGAATGTGCTATTTTTCACAACTCCTTTATTGATGCAATTTTTAAAGCCAAAGGCAGCGCCATATCACGAAATTGACGGTTCCCTACGAGTCAGTGTCGTCTGCTTTGTGTAGAAATGGACTCCTCTCTCAATTGATCTTGCCTGGTACCGCACTGCGGGCGCATTGTCGAGGAGTGGTAAAAATCGAGACAAAATCGTCCAGCATAACCTAAGCACAAAGAAGACAGCTTAAAAAGCGTAGAAAATACTTAGCATAGGGAAACCTTTTTAGGCATCGAACCTCCAGAAGGGACACAACATAGTAATTGAGTCTGCATTTACGCAAGCATTTTATGGTCAGTTCATGGGAAATTTAAATGTCTCTGGTAAAATTGGCATGTACACACACACATACACACTTTTAGCCTTTTGTTTGTTCTGCTCTATCAAGCCCACTTATCATGGAAGCATAACGATTCCAATAGGTATCATTATGTAGATTGTTATCTGGTTCAAGAACGATGGCGGTCTTTGACCGCGAAGAACCGGGCTAAATTTGCCTGCGATTATTATTCTTTAACACATCAGCTCATTAAGTTTTCAGTTACTCAGAACGCTCTTGATAGCGTTCGATGGCTGCGAGCTGTGCCCGCTAATTATAGAAGTAGTGTCTGTCTCTGATGTGACCAGAGAACTTAAGATCAAGGTATTGAAAAAGACTTCACATGGAGTTCATCATCCATCACTGAAGGGATGAGTAGCTGATCCCTAAGTATCGGGACGATTTTTTAAGAATGAGGCTTTCTTGCTTTAAATAGTCAGTCGACTATTCACATTTCACAATTTATTTAACCCTATTCTCAGTTGGCTTGAAGGGTGATAATTGCCGATGACGCGATATCAGTGGTGGCGTATGGTATCACACAATGAGTCGACAATCACTTAGTGATCTCAGTCGATCTACCAGAGCTTAGCTCCGTATCCGAATCCACCGTATCCGTGAGCAAGACCGACTCCGTGGCCGTAAGCAGCAACGGGGGCGGCAATGGCGTGGGAGACAGCAACAGGGGCGGCGACAGCGTGAACAGCCTTTCCAACGACGGCTCCGTGGTTAATGGCCGACGAGTAGTGGTGCGAACGGGCATAACCGGCATGGACGGCAACAGGGGCGACGATGGGGGCGGCGTGTACAGCGTGAGCGACATGGGCGACTCCGTGACCGAGGGCAAGACCGTGTCCTCCGTAGCCGAGACCGTGGCCAGCCAGAAGACCTCCGGCAGAGGCGGCGGCAACAAGGCCGAACAGGGCGACGACGGCCTGAAATTATTATAGCAAAAACAATGTCATCTGTCTGACACTATCTGAAATACTTCGGGAAAACATGCGGAAACGTTTGCTTTGAAGCTGGTCGGTCGCGATTAGAGATCAGAAACCATTTAACTTAATGAAACTCTTTGTTGAGATGTCAATAGTGAGTATGTTAACTTACGAAGGAGTGCATGATGATCAAATTGCTAGTTGTGGTACCCTTGCCGTGGCACCTCTGCGCATATATATTCCGGGCTGGGGAGAGGGTCACTGAGCAAGGATTTGGTACTTGTAGCAGAAAATGTCACAGATGCTGTTGCACGGCGAAGAAAGGCGGCCTGCACACGTTATGGCATTTCAGTGTGGCCACAAGATGAGTCAAATGAGTTACAAATCCTTTAGATTGCAAGGCCGATCGGTATGTGTTCCGTTCAAGCATTATTGCAATATCTCCACAAACAGTTCGAGGTGGGCTCCTCAGCCGTACACATAAACTGATGAAAACCGTGTATTGCAAAACGAGTTACCGTGTGTCGGGTTGTTCCAAGTGCCCACTTCCATTTATCGTCATCGTACCCATATTCTAAAATTACGTGTCGATATCTGCCATCTCTTTTTCCCACATAGAACATTTCAGTACGGTCACAAGATGACTCAAGCGAAAGCACTGTGGACCATGAAACGTTAGGATATCATGTAACACAGCGTGCGTATGCAAAATACGTACGTACACACATCAGTTCGTCTAGTCCTGCAACCGATTGTTATTAAAGGATAACAA
This sequence comes from Stratiolaelaps scimitus, assembly GCA_019614645.1. NCBI lineage: Eukaryota > Metazoa > Arthropoda > Arachnida > Mesostigmata > Laelapidae > Stratiolaelaps > Stratiolaelaps scimitus. Next base: position 6,002,655 of record JABWDB010000020.1, on the reverse strand, counting down.
TTTGCATTCGTCTACATTCTAATACTTTTGTAGACTCTTCGTCGTCAGCAGGCTCCCATACATTTACTAGGAAACGGCCTAATTGTTATCAAATAATTCCTGTTGGGTAGGTATGAACTCTTCAGCTGCAGCTATGTCCGCAAACCGATGACAGATATTGAACCAGGTCTATATCGTGGGTATCCTCCTGGACGAACCCTGCAGTACTGCCGAGTGTGGATGATACGGGGGAGTCAAGTTAAGGGAGACATAACTGAGGGTCAGTCGTGGGTTGACTTAATGGTATTATAACAATTAGTCAATATTTTTAAAATTATTACAAAAATAAATTATATTATTTAAATGTATAAAACATAAAATCTGTACAATCAATTTGATTTAAAAAATCAGTAAACTGCGATAACTATTTCAGAATACCCTTTATATGATATCAATGTTTGATTTCATTAATATTACTTATTAATTTCTTGCATTTTACCCATTCTGGTGCCTTAAAATGGGTAAGATTCAAAAAATAGCGTTCTGCTCAGAAGTGCCCTATTTTATATTAGAACTGTAGCAAATTAGTACAATAAACTATTAAATAAAACGAATTTTATCTAGTAAATATATTATAAAAATATGTATTATAAAAATAAATTTAATTTTTAAATTTATTATGTATTGACCATTAAAATGTATTGATTTTATTATAAAAATAAATTATATATATTGAAGTGTATTTGATTTATTATAAAAAGCTAAATCCGATTTATTAAATAAATGAACTATTAAATGCGTATTAGTACAATGCATTTTATCGAAAAAAACTCGCGTAATTAAAACAAATATGGTACAATACTTTTTGGAACTGGTTGGTTTCGCTGTGGGAGTCAGATAAATCAATACTCTTCATTGCATATGCTGAAAGACATATAGAATTCCAAGCCTATAAATTCCAAGCCTATATTCCAAGCATATAGCCTAACAACTTACGTTCAAAACATGCTTGAAGACTTCGGAACAATACGCTATCTAGCGAATGTAATGGCACACACAGTGGTGAGAGTCAGTATATGAACTATGAAAAATAATTAAATAACAGAACAAATCAAGCAGTAAAGATCGAAAGGATCATTAAAATAGTGTAGTAATAACAACAACAAGAACAAATAAGTATATACATGCATGTCCCAAAGGAGAACCAAAATAACTATTTGGAAAGGCCGTATATCTAACCAGTGAATAGGTGAGCATTTAAAGGTAGGCAGAATTTATAACTATTATACAAACATATTCGCTTGCGGCTTTCAGTCTGAACGTCACCGGGACGGTCACATCTCAGTTGTGTTAGGGGTTGGTGTCCCATAGAAGACTGCGCTAAAAGCCACGACTGGTTATACGTCAATTAAGCAAGGCCAATTTTTAAATATTCATTAGTTGGGTATACAAACCTGTAGTATGAAGAAAACACTGCAGGGGACAGGTAGGTGCACGGGTTCGATCCCCGCCGTTGTAAATTTGCATTCAAGGGGTCTGTCTTACGAAGCAATTAGAACGCAGTACCGTGGACGTTAAATGTTGGCTGAGAGTCAGCCTGGAAAATTTCATTTTAGGAAATAACGGCAAATATAGTCAAGCAAAATGGCGTATCAAGTAGCCAATATAAAATAGAAAAATTTGTCCAAAGGCAAAACCGGAAAAACGAAGCATTTTTAACTTTCTTAGTCTAGGCCCGAGAGACAAAGGAAACTTTGGATTATTCCTCCTTAATTTCAAGTAATTACCTCCGTGTGAGTATCACACCCTTAAAGATTATTCTTTTTTTGGTGATGTGCTATAAAAGGCCTGGTCTGACAAGTTGTTTCTTCGAGGGCAAATATATTTAGCTGCAACCTTTCCTAAATAGCATATCTCTACGTGTAGAGGTAGCTATTGGTTAAGTATTAGGCTTTATGTCTTTACATAGCCAGTCGACTATTTGTATTTCACAATTTATTTAACTCTTTGGTCAATCAGCTTAAGAGATGACAATTGCCGATGACGCGATATCAATGGTAGCGTATGGTATCACACAATGAGTCGACAATCACTTAGTGATCTCAGTCGATCTACCAGAGCTTAGCTCCGTATCCGAATCCACCGTATCCGTGAGCAAGACCGATTCCGTGGCCGTAAGCAGCAACGGGGGCGGCAATAGCGTGGGAGACAGCCACGGGGGCGGCGACAGCGTGAACAGCCTTTCCAACGACGGCTCCGTGGTTAATGGCAGACGAGTAGTGGTGCGAACGGGCATAACCGGCATGGACGGCAACAGGGGCGACAATGGGGGCGGCGTGCACAGCGTGAGCGACATGGGCGACTCCGTGACCGAGGGCAAGACCGTGTCCTCCGTAGCCGAGACCGTGGCCAGCCAGAAGACCTCCGGCAGAGGCGGCGGCAACAAGGCCGAACAGGGCGACGACGGCCTGAAATTATTATAGAAAAAAAAGGGTTTCATCTATATGACAGTTTCAGACATACTTCGGGAAATCATTTGAAAACGTTTTCCCTGAAGCTGGTCAATAGTGATATGACATTAGAAACTTTTTAACTTAACAACCACTTTGTTGAAATGCCAATAATGAGCGTGTTCACTTACGAAGGAGTGCATGATGATCAGATTGCTGGTTGTGGTACCCTTGCCGTGGCACCTCTGCGTATATATATACCGGGACGGGGAGAGGGTCGTTGAGCAAGGACTTGGTACTTGTAGCAGAAATTGTCACAGATGCTGTTGCACGGCGAAGAAATGCGGACTGCACACTTTATTCCATTTCAGTGTAGTCAAATTATTTTAAAATTCTTCAGATTGCCGACAAGCTCATTAGATACTAGTGCTGTAGTAAGTAATGAAAATGTTTGTTTTGTGTATAAAAATATCTTATATTGGCGTTAACGAACTTAGTTACGATTTGGCAGCATTGAAGTACGGGTCACACTAAAACCGTTGTGTTTGTGCAAGTAATCACATTGCAAGGCGCAACGTTGAATAAGGAGCCGTGTTTATCTCTCCCTTTTTCAGAAGTTCAAAGTGGATACGTCCTCGAATATTCCACCTACAGAGTGTATTTTTCAGCTCAAGTCTGTGTAAGGCTGAAGAAATGGTTGCTACGCCAACCTTAAGTTCTTCTCGAATGGCAGTTGTCGGTGCTTCATGAATCTCGTCATGGAAGATGTCGTCGCCGACCAGGAAAGGTCTTCTAGACCTTGGTGCGGCGTCCAGGTTAAAATCTCTCTGAACTGCCTTTCACACATTTTTCGGCATAAGCATTCTCGACGTTCACGGAGGTAATATTTGGAAACCTTTCGGCGACAGTGTTACTTTTTCGAAACTCAAACAACAAAACATGCCGAATGTGCTATTTTTCACAACTCCTTTATTGATGCAATTTTTAAAGCCAAAGGCAGCGCCATATCACGAAATTGACGGTTCCCAACGAGTCAGCGCCGTCTGCTTTGTGTAGAAATGGACTCCTCTCTCAATTGATCTTGCCTGGTACTGCACTGCGGGCGCACTGTCGAGGGGTGGTAAAAATCGACACAAAATCGGACAGCATAACCTAAGCATAAAGAAGACATCTTAAAAATCTTAGAAAATACTCAGCATAGGGAAACCTTTTTAGATATCGAACCTCCAGAAGCGACACAACATAGCAATTGAACGCAAGCATTTTATGGTCAGTTCACGGGAAATTTAAATATCTCTGGTAAAAGTGGCATGTACACACACACACATACACACTTTTAGCCTTTTGTTTGTTCTGCTCTATCAAGCCCACTTATCATGGAAGCATAACGATTCCAATAGGTATCATTATGTAGATTGTTATCTGGTTTAGGAACGATGGCGGTCTTTGACCTCGAAGAATCGGGCTAAATTTGCCTGCGATTATTATTATTCTTTAACATATCAGCTCATTAAGTTTTCAGCTACTCAGAACGCTCTTGATAGCGTTCGATGGCTGCGAGCTGTGCCCGCTAATTATAGAAGTAGTGTCTGTCTCTGATGTGACCAGAGAACTCAAGATCAAGGTATTGAAAAAGACTTCACATGGAGTTCATCACCCATCACTGAAGGGATGAATAGCTGATCCCTAAGTATCGGGACGATTTTTTAAGAATGAGGCTTTCTTGCTTTAAATAGTCAGTCGACTATTCACATTTCACAATTTATTTAACCCTATTCTCAGTTGGCTTGAAGGGTGATAATTGCCGATGACGCGATATCAGTGGTGGCGTATGGTATCACACAATGAGTCGACAATCACTTAGTGATCTCAGTCGATCTACCAGAGCTTAGCTCCGTATCCGAATCCACCGTATCCGTGAGCAAGACCGACTCCGTGGCCGTAAGCAGCAACGGGGGCGGCAATAGCGTGGGAGACAGCTACGGGGGCGGCGACAGCGTGAACAGCCTTTCCAACGACGGCTCCGTGGTTAATGGCCGACGAGTAGTGGTGCGAACGGGCATAACCGGCATGGACGGCAACAGGGGCGACGATGGGGGCGGCGTGCACAGCGTGAGCGACATGGGCGACTCCGTGACCGAGGGCAAGACCGTGTCCTCCGTAGCCGAGACCGTGGCCAGCCAGAAGACCTCCGGCAGAGGCGGCGGCAACAAGGCCGAACAGGGCGACGACGGCCTGAAAAAAATTATTATAGAAAAAAGGGTTTCATCTATCTGACAGTTTCAGACATACTTCGGGAAATCATTTGCAAACGTATCCCCTGAAGCTGGTCAATCGTGATAGGACATTAGAAACTTTTTAACTTAACAACCACTTTGTTGAAATGCCAATAATGAGCGTGTTCACTTACGAAGGAGTGCATGATGATCAGATTGCTGGTTGTGGTACCCTTGCCGTATCACCTCTGCGTATATATATACCGGGACGGGGAGAGGGTCGCTGAGTAAGGACTTGGTACTTGTAACAGAAATTGTCACAGATGCTGTTGCACGGCGAAGAAATGCGGACTGCACATTTTATTCCATTTCATTATAGTCATTTCAGTGTAGTCAAATTATTTTAAAAATTCTTCAGATTGCAGACAAGCTCATTAGATACTAGTGATACAGTAAGTAATGAAACTGTTTGTTTTGTGTATAAAAATGTTTTATTTGGCGTTAACTAACTGAGTTACGATTTGGCAGCATTGAAGTACGGGCCACACTAAAACCGTTATGTTTGTGCAAGAAATCACATTGCAAGGCGCAACGTTGAATAAGGAGCCGTGTTTATCTCTCCCTTTTTCAGAAGCTCAAAGTGGATAGGCCCTCGAATGTTCCACCTACAGAGTGTATTTTTCAGCCCAAGTCTGTGTAAGGCTGAAGAAATGGTTGCTACGCCAACCGTAAGTTCTTCTCGAATGGCAGTTGTCGGTGCTTCATGAATCTCGTCATGGAAGATGTCGTCGCCGACCAGGAAAGGTCTTCTAGACCTTGGTGCGGCGTCCAGGTTAAAATCTCTCTGATGAAATTAGTTGAACAACTTTTCACACATTTTTTGGCATACAGCATTCCCGACAATATTTCGAAACCTTTCGGCGGCAGTGTTACTTTTTCGGAACTCAAACAACAAAACATGCCGAATGTGCTATTTTTCACAACTCCTTTATTGATATAATTTGTAAAGCCAAAGGCAGCGCCATATCATGAAACTGACGGTTCCCTACGAGTCAGTATCGTCTCCTTCGTGTATAAATGGACTCCTCTCTCAATTGATCTTGCCTGGTACCGCACTGCGGGCTCACTGTCGAGGGTTGGTAAAAATCGAGACAAAATCGTGCAGTATAACCTAAGCACAATGAAGACATCTTAAAAAGCGTAGAAAATACTTAGCATAGGGAAAACTTTTTAGGCATCGAACCTCCGGAAGCGACACAACATAGTAATTGAACGCAAGCATTTTATGGTCAGTTCTTGGGAAATTTAAATATCTCTGGTAAAATTGGCATGTACACACACATACACACTTTTAGCCTTTTGTTTGTTCTGCTCTATCGAGCCCACTTATCATGGAAGCATAACGATTCCAATAGGTATCATTATGTAGATTGTTATCTGGTTTAGGAACGATGGCAGCCTTTGACCGCGAAGAATCGGGCTAAATTTGCCTACGATTATTATTATTATTTACAATACAATACAATACAATAAAGGAGTTTATTATTATTTAACATATCAGCTCATTAAGTTTTCAGTTACTCAGAACGCTCTTGATAGCGTTCGATGGCTGCGAGCTGTGCCCGCTAATTATAGAAGTAGTGTCTGTCTCTGATGTGACCAGAGAACTCAAGATCAAGGTATTGAAAAAGACTTCACATGGAGTTCATCATCCATCACTGAAGGGATGAATAGCTGATCCCTAAGTATCGGGACGATTTTTTAAGAATGAGGCTTTCTTGCTTTAAATCAGTCGACTATTCACATTTCACAATTTATTTAACCCTATTCTGAGTTGGCTTAAAGGGTGATAATTGCCGATGACGCGATATCAATGGTGGCGTATGGTATCACACAATGAGTCGACATTCACTTAGTGATCTCAGTCGATCTACCAGGGCTTAGCTCCGTATCCGAATCCACCGTATCCGTGAGCAAGACCGATTCCGTGGCCGTAAGCAGCAACGGGGGCGGCAATAGCGTGGGAGACAGCTACGGGGGCGGCGACAGCATGAACAGCCTTTCCAACGACGGCTCCGTGGTTAATGGCCGACGTGTAGTGGTGCGAGCGGGCATAACCGGCATGGACGGCAACAGGGGCGACAATGGGGGCGGCGTGTACAGCGTGAGCGACATGGGCGACTCCGTGACCGAGGGCAAGACCGTGTCCTCCGTAGCCGAGACCGTGGCCAGCCAGAAGACCTCCGGCAGAGGCGGCGGCAACAAGGCCGAACAGGGCGACGACGGCCTGAAATTATTATAGAAAAAAAGAGAACATTGATGAAAAGAGAACTATGATTACGTCATACTCCAACTTATGAAGCTGAAGTAGCTCTATAGGATGAAAAATACTATACATGTAAGCCAACATTGCATCTGGGCTTCAATGAAGCCAGCTAAAAACTTACGAAGGAGTGCATGACTGGTGGCTGGATTTCTTGGAGTATCTCGTACGATATACTGTCTCTTAAATTCTCGACGAAGTTTTATGCAACCACGTGGAGAGGATCAGTGAACAGGGCGCGGTGGTGAAAGACAGGAGGGAAGAAAACCGGCGTTCAGTGTTTGCTATTAGACTTCGTACGTGTGAACATCTCAGTAGTATTCTGTACTTGTCGACGATGAGGTTGAACGATATATATATATTGTTTTTTAATGTTTTTTCAATTTCAAAAACCCTTTTATTAACGAAGGGAAGGTGTACATTTCGTTTGCAAAAAAATGTTAATGCATAGTATAAGCATTCGTATCTCTGAGCATTCGTGTGGCTCGAAAAGAAAACATATTGTTGCTTCTTTCGGTTCTGGCGATGTGTACTGATGACAAAGTTTGTCTGACGTTAAAATATTTTTAATGCGTGTGTGAGGATAGTAGCGTTTTGTAAAATCACATATTTGCCTTTTTGTGTAAGTCGGTAAGAGGACGTAAGCTAAGAGTCGAGCGATCGATGCCACATCTAAGCGGGACGCGTGTTAAGAACTTTAATTGAACTAGCTCCATAGCGTCTAAATGTTTTTTTTTAAGATATGGTCGCTAGACTTCACGGCGGTATATAAATTTGGGTATAACCACTTATAGAGCTGCATATATAATATAATTTCAGCATTTTCACAATAAAACAGCGAAATAGTGTGTTACAAACGAACGTTGCTGTCTGAATGACCTGTGTAATGTGCAGGCTAAAATTTAAGCCCGGTGAGAGCATTACGCTCAGTTCCTTTACACACTTGACAGTTAGTATGGGTTGTTCGTTAAGAGTATATAAGTCTTTTGTATTCGGTGTTCAACGGGCTTGCATTCGGGTCATAATGCTTGAGACCATCCGCTTATAGTTTATAAAAAAGACTGAAGTATATAATTCCTTTTACCTCTAAGATGTAAATACAAAATAAGATGGGCCCCAAACAGCTTCCATGAGGGGCAAGCGCCGTAGCTACTAATACTGTTTTTTACACGTACACAAAATGAGCGGTTAAATAGGTAGTCAGATATCTAACAAAATAACCAGTTTCTTGATTTTTGCCAAAAAAGGAGTGATTTACTTGATCAAGCGCCTTAGCAAAATTGTATGTGCAGTCGAATAATTGTTTCTGATATTTATGTGAAAGGTTTAATCTTGAACCATATCAATAAGCTGAGTGGCAGTGAATTTCCCCTTTGTTTATGTTGTGCTTCATCAAGTAACCCCTGGGTTGTTAAAAAACTAAACACTTGATCTACAAACAATTTCTCAAATATAATAGAAGCACTGGTTGATAGTTGTCAACATCGGATTTAGATCCGTGATATATATATATCTATATATATGTACAGTGGAATACACACAAGTGCATACGATTTATTTCTAGGATCTCGTAGGATCTATTTTCAAGGAAGCACTGCGAACAATGGGAGGTTCGACATATTTCAGTGAGAAATGAGAAAGCCTCCTGCTCGGATACGGCTGCAGCAACGCAGAGCTCAACAGACAATTTGCACAGCCTATATTGCCACAAATCGTCTGGGAAAATTGAATACCCTATATGAAACCCTGAATGCGTATGCCCCTCACTACATTAACTAATTGCACGCTACAATCGCGAGCAACTGATCCGGCATCTGGCTTTAGCCTAGCTAGGCTTCGCTGTCTGGCGAATCCCGCTGTCATCGCGCCACACGACCAACGAGAAGCAGGTAAAATTGTTTTCGCTTCCAAAGATCGATGCTCCTCACGGAATAGTGTTTCTTATAGCTGGTCCCGTTCACATAGAGCCAGATGTCACGGGGTTTCTTTTTATACATTTTTAATTGGACTTCGCAGGTACGAGTCCTTCCTATATCTTCCCTCTATTTTTCTTAATTTAATTATCAAGCTATCGGGTGATCACCGTCGCCTCGGAGGACTTTTTCCTTGCGGCTCAACCATCCCAATGGTTCAACGTAAGAAAATAGTTTTTTAGAACCACTTAAACCTGAATTGGCTGGACATTAAGTTTAATGTGAATCATCTTCCTTTTATTTTTATTACAAGCACGCTTCTTGGCCTATAGACCTGTACAGTTGCAATGTATTGGGTTAACAAGTAGTAACATTGGTATTATGAATCATCGTATGATAATCCTATAATATTTTTATAAACTCATCATATATTATACTGTTTCTTCTTTCTCCATTTCATTTGTTATTAATACACCGACGCGATAATAGTGATGACAACGAGGTGAAAGATTTCATTCGAGTGAATCAGCGAACATCTCTAGATAAATGTTCACAGCCAAATGGCACGGGTGGCAATGCGTCCGTCGAGGACTAGTCTATCACATGACACAAGTTACAGAGCCGCCTCTTTCAGTCATCTGTTTTGGCGTTCGTCGCCGCTCCGATGAGTTACCTCCTCCTCCACCTCGGGCCATGGGGATCTCTTAGCTATAATAGTTGGGTCGATATGATGATGCTGGTGGTGCCATCGCGTTTCGATCCGCAAAATTCGAGCGGCGCTGCCCGCAGGCTAGCGACCGATTGACAATCCTGCACAGTGGTGTTGGCATCTTTCTCCCTCTCTCTCTCTCTCCCTTTGGCTCAACCTACAAGGTGACAAACGACAGATGTAAGAGAGGGGAGCATCGGAAGGATGTGGGGCTCGGTTGGCCTATCTGTTGTGTATGTTAGCTGCTATGGCTGTGTGTATTTCCGCATGTGGGTGTGTCACCTTTATTGTCCAATAAACCCTTTTTACCCTGTCGGCTTCGAGGCGGCGGGCCACTCAGATGTGCGTAGGGTGTTGCTGTACGACGCTTGGCGGTTAGTTGAGGTGGCTCCGAAAACTCGAGTAAAATATGGCCGCAACGACAGAAAGCGATGGCAATGCCCAGCGATCTCCTTCCTGTGTGCTATACCAGAGTGCTGTGTGTACGACCGGGGGTGTGCGCCCGCAACGATCGCTGAGGTGCCCTTATGCCGACACTGGGCTACAACACATTGGCGACCAGACAGATAACCAACCAACCACCCGCTTTCCTCTGCATAGTAATTCTACTGGTGCTGTCTCCACTCCGACACCACCACTTTGCCGTACGGTTGTGGAGCGTCCTCTGCCCCCGTTCTGCTCCGAGAATGAAACTCTCTATTTCTCTCTCTCTCTCTCTATCCATTCTCATCTCTCCATCTCTCTCTCTCTCGCGCTTTTTCCTCATCAGCACTAACTCTGCTTTCTCAGCTTAACGGCGCGAACGTTGCCTCGGGGCAGGAAGAAGCCGCCTGCGAGGTCGGCTCGGGGATCCGATCCGTACGTAGCCTTACGCCAACAGCGGGAGCCTGCGGCCCCAGCCGGGCAGCGGACCGCTGGTTCGGCTCCGATTGTAGGAGGGCGAGCGGACCTAGCCCAGCTTGGTCATGGCGTCATGCCTACCGTGGACTGCTGGGTTGGTTGGGTAACGTTGAGTAGCAAGAAATGGGATGGAGGCGGTGATCGTCTTGGTAGTGCGGCCGCAACCTTTTGGCCTCTAGCACCACACCTCCTTATTGCACCTACGATTTCTCGCTGTCACCGACGCACGCTGATGTCACTGCAACTGCCGCGCCGCCGCCGGAAATTGTCATCGAAAGAGCGGGAGATAGGGTCGCACGCAGAGAGAGAGAGAGCAGCACAACATTGAACGACGAAGGCTTTCATCTGTCGTTGCTTTTGATGGCAACGTATCCTGGCGGCGATGATGATGATAATGACGTTGTTGTGATTGCTGTTGTGTGGCCATTGTTGTGATTTGTTCCTTCTGGAGCTGCACTTTGGGCTCTCGTCATGGGCATGGCTCATAGGCGAGGGTCGCAGATTACTTGTGAATTGTCGTACTCATAATGGACTTTAAGCCATGATGATAAATTACTGGCGATAAAAGAAGCTCTTATACGTTGGAATCGTAGACTGTCCAGGTGTAAAAAGACGAAAAATTTGCAGAGAGTAGCAATCGTCTCTTCGATTTACCTGCCTGTGCATATATATATATATATATATTGCAGTTCCGGAAATAAACCGCAAATGTTATGTTATGTTATTATAAGTGTTTAGGTAGTATACCTCATTCAATCAACTATACAGTGATTGATTCAACTGGGCGGATTCGTATAGGATTAATGTGTTGAATACCGAATAATAAATAGACAATTTTCTCTGCTTTTGCGCTTTTCGAATTTTCTCTAAAATCCGGTGTAACTGTTTGTCGATAAACCCGTTTTCTTCTTTCTATTCTACGGTCGAATGTAGTTGTCACTCACTAATCCTCTTCATTGCAGGAAACAAATGCCCCAAACTGAACAGTGGGCCAAATATCCAGTAGCCGTTAGTGGTTCTGTCTCATTTAAATATCCTCATTGCCATGAGGATAGCGTGGTCGCGATGGTCGCGGTCCTGGTATTCGTCCTATTCGCCACGGCGAAACGTCAAAGATACACGCGAAATGTACGACATTCGGACGTGTATGTTTTTTGGTGGTAAACATCTGTTCTTGATTTTAGCCCAATGTCACCAGTCACCAACAGTGACAGTGATGCTATCGTTGTAGACGACAACAACTACTGCTAAGGCAGAGAACCATGGGGCCTGGATATGGAGTTGGGGGGTGACCAGTTCTATTTCTCCCATTCTAACAAGTGTAACTTTTCTGCACCACAACTAAATGTTTTGCAAGAGTGACACGATTAGAAGAAAATTAATCATTTCATCCCGCTTATCGATAAAAATACGATATCGCATATACCGATGCAGACGCTTGCGATATTATATTATGTTATCGGGGCGGGGCGCGGACTACTTCCAAAGCAAATAAAATGGACCAGCACAGGTGACACAGATAAAGGATTGAAGTGAAATAGGCTGGCCGAGCTTGCCAGAAAATTGAGCGTACATTTTTTTTACCGATTGTGTCCGACGACCACAACAGCAACAACGACAACAACAAAAACTGCGAACGGCGGTTACGATTCACAATGGAATTCATTGTCATTGAGATAGAAAGAAATACTGCTTCTGAAACGCTACGTCATCTGCCGATAACAGAAGTTCATATTATAGTCAAACCGTTGATGTGGTTATTCTCAAGCAACGCGAAACGCCAGATGTCTCTACCGGGAGCAAGATGTGTGTCGCAGTTAATGGTAACAGTTGTTGTAACAGAGCGAGTGAGAGAGAGAGAGAGACGAAATACAATTTGGTTGATTTCCTTCGAAATTTCGTTATAACGGTGTAACTGTGTAGTGAGTGTTATCACTCATTACTGAGGCAAGCTGATAGGGCCAATTTATAAAACCGGGTAAAACTTAATAATGTGAATCGCAGCAGCAGGAGTAGTAGTAAATAATCTACAGGGTGGCATGATATTGTGAACATTACTCTTAAAACGAACGGTTGGAGAAAGCGAATATAGAGGAGTACAGAAGAATAACTAAAGGCGAAAATTAGACAGTTTTTAATTTTGACAGTTTTTTTTTTTTTTTTTTAATTTTGCACATTAAAGTTCTTCGTCGCTGCCGCCTGTGCCTATTTATAGATACAAACATTGTTTGTTAGATCATACTGATGTAAGGGATGCCCATCTTGGGTGAATGCACAATGCCCTAATTACACGGCTGGCAGCATTTTCATTTACAGTTAATTTACCTTTTTGGCTAAGACACAACATCTCTATTGCCATCACCATACATCATCCGGCCGTAAAGATGCCATCAGAACAGCAATAACAAAAACAAGAGTAACGAACGAACGTATAATAGCATCAACAACAACAACAACAACAACACAACAGTGAAAATAACAGAATATACAACACGTCTGAGGTGCCTCTCACAATTAGTTAAATATCCAGCAACATCATCGGCACAACGACAGCGAAAAGAACAATAGAAACAGGGGGGTTGTTGAGCATCATCCGATCATTCAGTAGCAGTTACAGCTACGACCACAGCAACAACAACAGCGGCGGCGGCGGCACCGACACGGACGGCGTTCGACAAAATCCGAGTTCCAGAATTCGGTGGCCTTGGAGCGACCCTAACATTGATCTGGCCGCGCCATTAGTGGGTCCAGTTGCTGTCGCTGTCATTGTTGTCGCTTTGGTTCTATTACGGTTGGGCTGGCGTTACTGCTGGAACGGCTATGGTTGCTACTATCTATGAAATATGTACGTGTATCGTGCACGTTTAACGTGTGATCGTATCGAACCAATGAGCAAGTCGTAGCGGCAATCGGCAGCTGGAGACGAAGCGGAGTGGACACCTGTAGTGATTCGATTTTGATAGCGAATTTAACAGAGATTGGCGTAAAGTCGACATTAGCCTGATAATTCTCAGGAAAATTATATGCCGGCTCTTAAAAGCGCTCCACCTAATTAAGCCCTTGGTATAGTTATCCATTTTCCCCAAATTTAAGGTCCTGCGACGAAATCTATTAACGCTGGTACCTCAAGTAGCATTTATTCGCAACACATGCTGACGCACGCCTTATCATGTCCTGTACTAGTATATATATATATATATATACACATATATGATATATATATATATATATATATACATATATGATCGTGCCAAGTGGTAGCCAATTCGTCGGTGCTGTTCATTAGTTACACTTTCGCAAAACGTGAGCCACGGCGGACATTCTTGTCATCGTCGCTACCGCAGTGAAGATTTTCTGAAAGGATCGGACACGCAGACCGACAACTGGGAGCATGTCTTGTTCCGTCTTGTTACTGTTATGTGCCACTGTTGCTTTTGTTCGATTTGTGTTGGACGTTGTCAGCTGGCCAACGAAACGGTATGAGGTGTGTGTGTGTGTGTAAACGTTAGTGGCAACGCCGTCATACGGGGCAATCAACAACGAGCGTGTTGTTGCTATTATGCAACAGCGATAATAATGATTGTAGCAATTAGCGTTAGGACTACGTATTTGTTTCAGTAGAATGACCAAGGGCCTAATTAATATAAGGGAAAGAAAGGGCGGATAAAAAAACGCCAAAGGAATAAGTTAAGGGTCCTACCTTTGGGAAAAACATGAACCGGAAAACGCATCATATTCAGTATATATGTATATATATATATATGCATGCACACCATATGTGTGCATTGAAATCAGTAAATGGCAACAGGAGCCAAGAGCGTGCACCTAATTCGTCTTGATTCGTTTCTGTATTTCGACGACTTCACTTGGAGGATGCATGTGCCAAGGCCAGCGAATAACTACATCATCTAAATCAAAGTTCCCTCACAATGACAGTGATGGAAAGAGCATACATATATATATATATATATACATGTATAAATGGATGTTGCAAGGCTTTTTCAGTAAGACGTATGTCGCCTTTTAAAGCAACACATGCAAATAAACCCGCTTTTTGTTGTGTTTTCGAGTCTTAAACCTCCGGAAACGGGAAGTCAAAGTGGCGCTTGAGCGAATCCAATAATATCGTTCTCAAATTTGCCTTACCTCGACATTGAGCTATCAGATACTACAATAGTCCCAAGCCGTCGATGAGAGCAACTTCATGATTGATAATATTTATTATCACACGAGCTCCTATATTTTAATATTGGCCCTTAGTGTGTCCCGTTACGCCAAAACGAACAGCTTCCGGATCAATAAATTCACTCGCTTGATAACTAGTATAAGTTTAACCTGTGATGTGGCGCCGTTCCAGTGGCCCCATCCTGGGACTATACCCATTTGTCCATGACCCCACCGATACGATCCGATAGTACGATACGCTATGTATAATAATAATAATAATAATCGTAATAATAATTGAGAGATAAACGGAGGGAGCGGTACACAAACTGAGTTGTCGTTTGTGTAGCGAGAGCGTTTGGCCGTGAGGGCCGTGTACGGTCACCGAATAAGTCTGGAGCTGATCGTATATGCTAGACCAAATGGGGGATCACTGTCTACGCTAGTGGGGCTGTCAGTAAAAACACAGTAGTAGTAGTGGTAGTAGCAGGAGGCTACTGCCGCGCAGCGGGTGTATTGCACAAACTTGACCGTCTACGACGGCTTCTACTGTCACTCTATTATCGGAGGTCGCGTCTTCCCCGACATCACCTCCGCTGGTGGCCTTCAGCGCCACTTCAAACAATTCGGCTGGTTCAGGGTGAAGTTTCCATCACTCAATCGGGAAAGCGAAGTTCATATTCCTTAACATCGAATTTCTGCTATCAGAGCACTAGACCTCTTTTAATAATCACATAATCAATTAACATACCACAGAAATTATTACAATCGATGCTCCTCATAATTTCTCATTAAATGACACAATTCACGTGATAATACACACACTTTACACTACTAAAATCACGTATTAATATAGTTGTGGCGTTCGAGCCACAACACACAATTTAAATAGATAACGGCCGCTGATTGGTCGAACGGCAAATTTGCGCCCGATCAGGAGCGGCAAATGGAATGCCGCAGGTGTAAACAGAGACAGCACATTACCTAATTTCGAATAGGGCCCGCGAGCTCGGCGCGGTTGTCAATAGCACCACTAGTAAAGGTAAAAATATCAAAAGACTAGATATTTCTTGCCGGCTGCGGGCAAAATATATGACACTCCCCCGTGGAGGCCGTTCGGAGGACGGCTTCCACTACACGTCATCATTGCATACGAGCCCGTCGCAGCCATCGATGATGCACTTTACGCCACGTCGATCATATCACTCTAGCGTTCACGTTCGCCGAGCGCTGTTGGAGAATGTATTCGGGGTGCCATCGAACAGCGAGAGCCTTAGAGAAGCTCGTGCGCTTGGCCACCGATGCACGCAGCTGATGAGCAAGAGTTACTTCCACCGCGGTGGACGTGCTGGTGCTCAGCTGGTCGATTGGTCTCAGCTCTGACAGCGGCTGGCCGGCGGGGCTACAGCTGACGAGTTGAATCGGTGTCAGTGTTGTAATACGAGGATCTCAGACAATCGAGATTCACCCGGTATAACAATTGGGTGTTTCTCACTGTAACTAAACTGATCTCCCCGTGTGAGCCGAGATCGAACACGCAACACTCCGGCAGCGTCAGTGAACAGGGTGAACGGGGCCAACGATGATTTGGCCGACGGCCGTTGGTTGACGAAAGCCATGATCTCCGAGTTGTGTTGATCGATGGCGACTGGGTCGCGTAGCAGCGCACGACGTTTCGAGGATAAGCGTCGCGTTGCGGTGTCGAGGTTGTTGGCAAGTGTCGTTACCGACGGTCGCTTAGGCATAGATGCCGTATACGAGAGACCGCCGTGCACGAGATGGTCAGAGAACTGCTTGAGCGCGTCGCTCTCGTCAGCAGACATGGCTCCCTCGGTTGGGTCGCAAATACCAAGCGCTTCCAGTTTCTCGATGTCGCGGCCCGGCTTCGTGGTGACTGCAGCGTAGCAGGCTGGTCTGGCGTCAACGACGCCCAGAGACGAATCTCCAGCTACTACCCAACCGAGGCGGCTCTGGGTGGCGACTATACCTGCAGTGACCGATCGCGGAGGACGCTTGAGAAGGATCCTGTAGAATTGGTCAATGCCGACCAACAAGGCGGGTGGCTCGGTGAAATGGCCATCGACGTGGTACGAGTCGGCGAGCGGGTGCTCCGAGCCGAATTGACGGATCTTCAGGGCGATGTCGGGAGGACAATTGATCGACGGGTTCACCTTGAAATCGTGCGGGTATGCGTCGAGTTGAACACGGACGCGATCGTCGTGACGACTAGCGAGAGAGAGCGAGTACCGTTTTGCGGTGGAGTTAGTCGATGCTCCCCCGAAGCTATCGATGTTTAGGTCGCGCTGGCCTACTGGCAGGATGTCGTGCAGACTTGCCACGGCAGACGGTGAAACCAGAGTGGTTGTCGCTCCGGTGTCGAGAAACAAGCGGACCGGGTGACGTTCCTTGCCATCGACAAGGTATGCAGTTGCAGTCATGACGACCGCCGATGACGGGGCAGTGGATGACGCGGTAGTAGGCACTGTCGTCGTCGGTATAGCCGTTGCTGAGGGGGCTACGGTAGGTTCTGGTGCTGCTGTCGACGACGCTGGATTCGGTACAACAGTAGCTACGATCGAAGCCACTGTCGCGGAAGGTGAGCTTCCGGCGGCAATGGACGGGGTCGACGACGTACCGGCCACACCACCTCCAGACGGTGGATGGAGGGTGGTATAATGTTCGGTGCTCTTGCAGATTGCACAGGGGGCCCGGGTACCGCGACATGCCTCCCTTCCGGTGTGACGTCTGGCCAGGCACACGAGGCAACGGTTCTTTTGACGGGCGAGGCTGCATCGATCTTCGTAGTTGAGCGCGTTGCATTGGGATGGTCGATGTGATGTCTCGTTGCAGAAGAAGCAGGGCGCTGGTATGGATTGATGCTTGGTGGAGACCGCGGCGACGGTTGCCCGGCGGTCGGGGTAGCTTGGTGGATACCTTGGTGGATGACGAAGCGATGACCGGGCTGACTGACCATCGTGACGCTGCAAGTGTCGCTGATGGTGATGGTACTGCTGCTGCTGGGTGCTACCGTGGGTACCAGTGGAAACCGGCTTGAGTCGTGCGCTGTGAGAGCGCAAACTTCTCGGTGTGGTTAGTGTAGCGCAGCAGGAACTCGATTAAGGACTCGATGCGCCGTGCGGCGCTATCGCCAGTCATCTCGGTCGCTTCATCGTTCGCCGGTTCGGGCCCTCGGACGAGTTGGTCGCGCCGGGCGCTCTCTGCATACTCGAACAACAACGTCGGCGGTAACTTGTCGTTCAACATGGGCTCGTACATGAGTGCGAAGCTGGACAGCTTTATACCGAGCCCCGCGAGCGCCTGGATCGAGCTCTGAGCGTGATTCAGGAGTTGTCGCAGTCCCGCCGCGTCGGTTGCCGAGCGAACCGCCGGGATGGCTGTTAGCGTTGTCATCGCACGACGTCGCTCGACATCCCTGTTACCGTAGTTGTCTTCCAGCAGTTTCAGCGCTATGCGGTAATTAGCATCGCTGACTGGCAGAGATGCGATCAGTTGTCGCGGCGGCCCCTTGGTGTAGCGTAGCAACGCGATGAATCGGTCCGCATCTGTAGCCGCCGTCCTCCGTTGGACCCAATTCTCGAACTGGCCACGCCATAACCGAAAACTGAGCACCTCGCCAGCGAACGGCTCTGGCGCAGTGTCTAAGATCGGGGCTGGAGGAGCGATGACCACTTGCACAGGGCCCGGTGGTTGGGACGCGGCGGTTGCGGTCAAATTGAGCGCATCGCCTCTGGCATCTCCGGCTAGCAACGTTCGTAGTCGACGCAAGCAGGCTCTCATCCGTTCTGTGACGTCGAAGCATTCGTCAACCTCCGGCTCGACATCATCTTCCTTGAGGTCTGGGTGGGCCTGGATCATTTCATTGAGTGAGTCAATGTCATCCTGTCGTTCCTTGATGTTCGCGACGAGCTCCCGTAGTATGGGTTTAGTCTCTTCCGTCACGGCGGCGATGCCGTTGGCCTGAAACTCTTCGTCGCTGAACCGGTTACGCAGCTTCGTCCTCCTGCAGCGTAAGATCGAAATTTTTGGCCCATTCGTGGGCACAGGGGCTGCACGGGATGTGGATGTGGAAGCGGGCCGGTTGGGCAGCGGGCTATGGTCGATAGCCATGGTATCCGTGGGCACTGGTTGCTCTTCACGACCTGGGAGCACTATGATGAGGCACTATCCGCGAGTGAGTCGGCGGTATAGTGGGGTAGCAGTTAGCCACCAGTAGCTAGGCTTTGCCTGTAAAAACGCGAACCACGGTTGCTGTGCTGCGGGGTTAAAATACTGCCGCCGTAACCTTTGGGGCAGTAGGCTGCTGCCGTTGGTGACACAGCGTTGCGCAGCGTGATGTAGCACAGTACCGGGTTGCCACTGTGCGAGCAGAAATTGACAGCACCGTCAACAGCGAAATCCCGAAAAAAAGGTCGAATCCTGGTCACGGCACCAGACTGAGAGATAAACGGAGGGAGCGGTACACAAACTGAGTTGTCGTTTGTGTAGCGAGAGCGTTTGGCCGTGAGGGCCGTGTACGGTCACCGAATAAGTCTGGAGCTGATCGTATATGCTAGACCAAATGGGGGATCACTGTCTACGCTAGTGGGGCTGTCAGTAAAAACACAGTAGTAGTAGTGGTAGTAGCAGGAGGCTACTGCCGCGCAGCGGGTGTATTGCACAAACTTGACCGTCTACGACGGCTTCTACTGTCACTCTATTATCGGAGGTCGCGTCTTCCCCGACATCACCTCCGCTGGTGGCCTTCAGCGCCACTTCAAACAATTCGGCTGGTTCAGGGTGAAGTTTCCATCACTCAATCGGGAAAGCGAAGTTCATATTCCTTAACATCGAATTTCTGCTATCAGAGCACTAGACCTCTTTTAATAATCACATAATCAATTAACATACCACAGAAATTATTACAATCGATGCTCCTCATAATTTCTCATTAAATTCTCATTAAATAAACAATTCACGTGATAATACACACACCTTACACTACTAAAATCACGTATTAATATAGTTGTGGCGTTCGAGCCACAACACACAATTTAAATAGATAACGGCCGCTGATTGGTCGAACGGCAAATTTGCGCCCGATCAGGAGCGGCAAATGGAATGCCGCAGGTGTAAACAGAGACAGCACATTACCTAATTTCGAATAGGGCCCGCGAGCTCGGCGCGGTTGTCAATAGCACCACTAGTAAAGGTAAAAATATCAAAAGACTAGATATTTCTTGCCGGCTGCGGGCAAAATATATGACAATAATAATAGAAGCTCGATGCGTGTATTGATGTTGTCACAGTACGTTTAAGCTTTTCGTCCATTTCTAGAATCCACTGAGGCGTAAGCAGAATTACTGATTGTAGTAATTGCTATAAAAATTCTAGCAAATTCAACAGCTGCAAGGAAATCCTTCGGTGAAGCCTCGCACCCGATCAGCCAATAACAAATATATAGGCGAATTACAGTCCAGCTCCGTTCAAAACACGTCACCAACGGAATATTGCTCTGATTCAACGTTGTTATCATTTCACAGCTTTTAAGCTGTACCGCGCGACTGCTGAAAACTCCCGTTGCGACGTTTGGCCGTGGAGTCGATAGTTAATCGGTTTCGTATGGATGGAATTGAACAAAATTGTTCAGTTGTTTGGTAGCAGCTTCGTTAAAGTGATGTTATTTCTGGATATTTATGTAGGAATAATCTGCGAGCTATGACGTTTCGATGATGGTTGAGTGCCATACGACTATTCCGCCGGGTCGCGGAATATAACAGACAATTTCGAAAGTGCTCACGTGACATCACAGATGAAGACAGTTGCCTTTGTATTCGAAGCGGTTCACGGACCCCGGAAGAATTCCACCTCAATTAATGTTAAGCTGTATGATCAAATTGTTCCTCACACAAACGTGGATATGCCCGACGGAGGGGCTTATGACATCGTCGCCAGCTTTTCAGACGTAAATACTTGTATTACGGTCACTACTGCAGTATCGCGATACGAGCGATATTGTAAATATCAGTAATTAACGTCTAATACAAAAATATTTTCTCATTCAACCCTCTCCCGGCCAATAATGAGTGGCCAGTGAATTCAGTTAAGCCAACCGGAACGGATAGCCCGTAGTATGCTTTTGCTGTGTTGAGATTCATTGTGGGTAGAACTTTAACTTGAAAGTATTGGCATATATGAAGCTTCCGATAAAGGCCCTCTCACAAAACAGGGAGATTCGGTTGTTTTTTGTGAATGAAAACTCGAAATGATTTCGGAAGAATAGATTATGGGACACTTTTAAGTGTGGCTGAAAACCGTTTCATATAGCAGAAATCATTCGGACACATTCGCGGACCTCAGCCTGTAGCGTATCAAACCGAACGCTACACGCCGATGTTCGCATTTAGACGGGAGCGTGAAAAATAGATCATCTGGTTTGAGCTTCGAATGTGAAAATCACTCAGTTATTCCGCTGAGCCTCTGCCACCCGCACGCCATGGTCCAGGTACTTGAGATTTATGCATTTTAGATGCCTGGTAAAATATGAGCGTAGAGTTCAGTATAGCGTTGTCCCGACAGGTTACCTGATTTACTTCAAACTTGCCATGTGGGTATTCCAGCTACGATTGCAGCTAAATCAAAATAACTAATGGACAAGACCGCTGGAGGTTAGAGATTAAATAGAAAGCTTATCGAGACTTCTTGCAGTTGGCTGAAATGTAATCCTTATCCTATGATCATGTGATAAATTGCCTCCTTGTAATCAGGCTGTTACAATGCCTTCTATTCAATAAATCTCCATTTGAATGAATTCCTTTGACCTTGCTGAGGAATCAATATTTCGGGAACTTCTAGTCTAGTTCACCGGGTAGCCTACGCGTGAACGCGGTGTGGTCCACTTGCTCTGATCCCTTGATCTCGTTCACCCAACGGTTCTGACGGTGACCGTTTTTCGCATGCACGCTTCCCGCGGAGGACGACCAGACTCCTGCGTCCTGAATCGGGCCATACTCGTGAATGGTAGCAGCAGCAGCGGCGGCGGCGATGACGACAGTGGTGCGGTAACGACCAAAAAAAAGGACTGTCCACTTTCGCTTCATGGCAGCGACTAGGCCGCACACCCATACGCACATATACATACATCCGACTCAAGTGACGGCTTTGCTATGTCCCCTCCCGCCTAAGGGGAAAACGTCTGTAAGGGGATTTCTGTATACCCCTAGGCTCTTGTGACTTTACTCCGTGTCGGCTCCGCCCCTGCCAGCGGGCTCTTCCTTGCTTCTGTGTTCACTTCAATGCCCAAGACACATCCCACGTTCGTTCTCTTCGACTCGCTCGCTAGCTCAGTGAGCTATCCGGTTTCATCCGGCTTCTATGCTGTACCGTTGTCGCGTTGCCCTGTTTGACAGACATGCTCCATGTCCTCCTCTCCTGTGGCTGTTTCTCTCTCTCCTGAAAAATGCTAAAAAAAAAAGGAAAATACACACAGACAGCTGGCCGAACGCTATGGGCTGGCGGAATTGTGGGTTTGACAACGCAGTGACAACGAACCTGACCTCGTCCCAGCTCCCACACCCTTGCGACGTCAAGCGAACGCAGGTTTCCATCCTGCGAAGCCGTCGTCGGTCGCTCTCGCAAAACAGAAAAGGACGCTGCCAGCAGGAAGAATGAACGCCATTAACAACGACGTTGGAAAGCCGACAGGCGAGGGGGGGGGCGTGGTGGTCGTCTCAAGCTGGGAGCGACCGGGTGCACCGCAATGAGCTGCGCTCGGAGACCAGGCGGAAGAAACGGAAGAGTTTGGGAGCCGGCCAAGAATGACCAACAGCAGCAACAGCAAAAGCAGCGTAGTAGTAGCGGGAACAGCAACGACAACAATCCGGACCTCTCAAAAGGAAAGTGAGAACGCGCGAGACGGCGAGAGCACGCGGGTGTGAGCGGTTCAGCGAACGAGAGAGCCAGAAGAAGAAGAGGAACTGTAGCAGCACGTAGAATAGGCTGTGTCGACAGGACATTGTGCCAAAGCTACAGGGAGACGATGACATGACAGCTGACAGGGATTGGGAAACCAGGAACAGCGGATAGCTGCCAGCTGATCGGTCGAACGGATGGATGCACGGTTGCAGACCGCTGCTGCTATGAAGGCGGCGCTATGTGGTGTCCTGCCGAGAAGAAATGGCTATAGTGCAAAAAAGGATCCGGGAGAGAGAGGGGTGAGGGGGGAGCTTGGGGAGGCTAGAGGCGGGAAGAAGATCTGGAAGCGACAGCCAGGTGAGGAACCAACTTCGATTTCTGCTGCAACCTCCGATCGCCCGCGGGTTATGTATCTGAGCGATGCGACACCACACCACACAATGAGTGCGATGTGAGGCCACCGACAGCGGTAAGTCACGTGACATACCGCTGGACGGGCTCTTCGTCTACCGATGTCAGTCAGACCTTGTAGACAGAGGATCGTTAACGATGGAACTCTCGGTTGACCGGCCGGAAGCTGCCCGACAAAGTTCGACATCCGGCAGCCCAACCTTTCAGTAGGACCACTCCGCGCAGGAGTTATCCATAGCATACGAAGGTGGACACCAAAAAATATAATAAAAATATAATTGACCAAAAAACATAATATAGCAAATATAATTATAATATTACAACAATAATACGAATCACAATATGGTGATCATAATAATGGGACATTTTATATAGAATTTCCCATTTTTCAAGCTGGCCCCTTGACTCCTAACGGTCAAAGTCGCGTTCTATGTTGATATTTATATAGATAATGTTTTCTGTCGACAAGTCAACATTTACTATAAGTCAACAAATGCTCACGTACTATGAACGGCCTATGTCAAGTACATTAAAGGTTTAGTAGTAGAAATGTAATATGTAGATAATACAGCGGGGTGGACCGTCTCACTATTTGGCTGATTTACAACTTTCGTTAAGTTCCACTATTCAATATAGTCATTATCTAGAAAACACGCCTAGATATACATAGTAGTCACCTGAAATCCGTGAATTCAATTGTGAGAGATTTACGCTTTGTCATTATGCTCAACTATGATGACATGATGACAGACAGAGTTACGTGACGAACCACGTTTGTGTATCTTTCGACGATTTAACGACACTCGTGCACTGAGCGGGATCATTCCTACCAGGGCGGGGCGTGATGTCTGTTCGCATTGCTGTCAGCCTTCGCCTAGCAAAAAAGCCTATACCGTCCTTTTTCATTCCTGCCTCACTACATGCTCATTCTGCAATGTGTTATTTGTCTCTTGCCGTTTCTCCGTTTTGCCGATGGATGTCAGTTGTCGGTCGACCCTAGCCTGCCATAGCTAACGCCGACCCGGCGATACCACCACGAGCTAGCTGAGAAGCCAAATTGTCGTATGCAATACGCACGACAGAGGAACCTTCGTTGATGCGCCACTACCTCGAGGTCTGCAGACCTTCTACGCATCTCACTCCTCCCGGTGTCGGGCTTGGCGTGGATCGGCTTGAGGCTTGCCGGCTGCCAACCTCCGCTCGGTCGACGAGAATCGAGAAAAAAAAACAACTTTCAACTGCAGCAGCAGCAACGGCATCAGCGAATGAGACGTCGACTGTCTATTCAAGCTGCATCTCTTCAAGAAAGGCTCAGATGCTCACAATACCACCCAGTGTCGGGACCCACGGCACGAGCAGCGGTGCAAGCCTCCTTTACTGGCTTCTTCTTCCTCCTCCTCCACACGCTTTCGCGTTTTCCCTTCCGTCAGTGTCCTCGCGTATTCGGAGCGTTCGCTATTCATTGGTCTTGACACAACAGAGTCCCCTCGAGGCGTCCTGGAAGGAACTGCAAGTCGGCCCTCCCTCGGGAGGTGGAACCCTCGATAAACGCGTTGTTCTAGCTGAATAGCGGACAGCAAGAATGTCGGTTACATCGACGTGAGCATAGGTGTCTGCTGTATTGATAAGGCCTGACTATCCCGTTCGCAATAGCGGTGACGTCGACTGACGTAACTCCTAAGATCAAATTGATCCATACATATTGCATACGTGTAATAATATCTCGCTTCGTACGTTTCCGAGCTGCTGACATCATGCGAACTATATAATAAGACTTTATCAAGTTACTCTTCACTACTACCCCATACGTATATAACGAATCATATAGATGCCGTGCGAGTTTCATCGTTAAGCGGCGTCAGCATTTTCAGCGGGACTAACGACAAGAACCCTCGAGCCAGCCCTCGAAATCGGTTAAG
The DNA here is from genome assembly GCA_019614645.1 of Stratiolaelaps scimitus. Classification (NCBI taxonomy): domain Eukaryota; kingdom Metazoa; phylum Arthropoda; class Arachnida; order Mesostigmata; family Laelapidae; genus Stratiolaelaps; species Stratiolaelaps scimitus. The sequence goes on along the minus strand of JABWDB010000020.1, from coordinate 5,977,760 downwards.
CTGATACCACCAAAAATGTCCCCAGCACCGCAATACACTGCACTTCTTCACATTGAGCAGCGGACGTATCTCATCCTTGTCGACCCGCTAGGGACGTCGCGAAAGTGTCTCACTGAATAAAATTGGCCCGCAGCCAACATGGAGCCTCACAATCCCGGCGGCCTCATCCGCCGACTCGTGTCGTACACTTTTTCCTGCCTCGTCTATAGGGAGACGACGGGAATAAGAGGCAGCAGCAGTTGAATGTGGCTCTTCCGTTTTCCCACTTGCTCGGAAACCACCGCGGTATTTTGGCTACGACACTCACTCTCTGCAGTGGCTCGGACTGTCTCCATGTACACTCGGTCAGAGGGAACTTTAACCTCTGTCCTCTCCACATTACACGAATGCTATTATAGATGCGGATGTCCATGTATCGTGCCAGGGCCTATGATAATGTATCATATACATATATATATATACATATGTACATAGAGAATTACTGAAGAGAGAAGTCACAGTAGCAAGTATTAAACTCCAACATTGTACGTCCATGGAACTGCTGTTGGCATTGCTCCATAAGACGGATCCTTTTTTAAATGCAAATGTGCGACGGCGGCGGTCGAACCCGTGCGTCTACGTTCGTCTCCTCCGATTACGAGGCGCACACGAATACACCATGACACCGGGCTCGACGAATACCAACGAACAGCATCGGTGCTGAATGAAACCTCGGTATAGGTAATGGCTGTATGCAGCTATCCGCACCAGGAGAACGACCGCAATGTACAATATCAGGTATCAGTGGATGCAATCCTATGAGTTACGCGTTTTGCCGTTCGTTCGACTCTCCTCTGTGGCTTTGCTGATAACGCCCTGTAAGTTAGGGCTGAGTGGCTGCTAATGAACGGATTCGGCCAAGGACACAGGTTAGCTGGTTGGTTCGTTTCGTATGAGGACGGCAGTAGTTGTTTTCACATGAAGTAGCTGTTGTAGCTCGCCGTCTGGCAGACGCGTGACGACACCAGTGTTGTACACACTCCTAAAAGTCAGATAATAAACACACTTCGTCAATTAGTGCTGTTCGCGGAAACAGACGCCCGCCGTCCTGCAGGGCAGCGTCAACTCGGCCTTGTCCTTACCCGTCTCGTAGCCATAAACCTAAATTTGCAGGCTGACTCTCAACCTAACGTTTAACGTCGACGGCAGTTAAAGGCAAACGTGCAAACGGCGGGTATCGAACCCGAACACCTACGTGTCTCCTCAAGCGTACACGAATACAACCTTCTCGGCCAGCAAACGCTGCGACGGAATATAGCGCCGGTCTAAGTTTCTCGCACGTCTGCACGCTGTCAAGTTGAGTTAGTTAACGTAACAAAATTCGTTATTGCCAGCAAGTGGCATGAAATGAATGCTGTTCGGAAATAGAGACAGTTTAGAAGGGGGAAACCGAATTTTCCGATCAGCGGCGACCTTCTCATGCGTTTCTATTTTGGGGCAAATATCTTAGACTAATGAGCCTTTGACTGCCATAGTCCACCGGGGTGAAATTTCATAACGAAGCTGTCAGCTGACGAGGGGGTCACATCTTACCTCTCTCTTCCTGTATTGCACTTGATTCTGACGTCTTGGACCAGTCGAGCGGTCAGTGAGTATCGAAGTAATCAAAAGTCGCCTCTATTTCGGGGGAGCGTCGGACCGTGACTCAAGCACACGTTATGGCTAACGCGGCCAACGGATGAATTTAAGTTCGATCAGGTCACCACACCAAGTGGTCTGTCAATACCTCACACAGAACGATGACTTCCAATTTCGTCAGCGTCGAAATCGCAAAAAATCGTCCCAACAAATCGTGTGCCACGAATTGTGTGTGTTCTCCCTCGCTGCTATAATAAATATTCTACTACTGTTGTTGAGCTCTATTGTGGCGTTAAGCAGATGAAACAAGAGACAACTTGGCTTAATTGATTTTGAAAAGGTTTGATACACTTGAAGTCTTGTTTTCGTTTTGCTCGAATGATGTCATTAGGTTGTTGAAGAAAAAACCTATGGCCTAGCTGAGCCTAGATTATTTTGTTCAAAATTGCAACACGTTTCAATGAGTAGTGCCCAATGAGACATGAATGAGTTGGGTAGTGAATTAGCTTCCCGTACGGATTTGTTGGATTAGCAGAATGCACGAATATCAAGAAAGTTCAGAAAAAGCCAGAAAGTATCTGGCCAAATGCGACGGCTGTTGCATGGAGTATACTAGAATATGCTAGTATGTGTATGTATGATATCTGTGTAGATATGGGAGGATTGCAAATTGCGCTCGCATCTGGTGGTAGCTGTTCTTGGCTAAGAAGAGAGCCATTCTGGGCGTGGTTCTTCGAGCAACGGCACTCTGTTAATGGGCGACATTAGGGCATTAGAGATGTCTTGTACGGGGTCGCATTAGTCGACGTAATGGACCAGCAGAGGTGACCCGCTGATCCAGCTGAACTCCAAATGGAGTACGCATACACAGGATATTTTACGTCCATAGCCAAAAATTGATGTAGAGGTTACATATATATATATATATATGTATATATGAAAAAAAAGTCACATACCGAGCGTCTGTACGGTGCGCCCTTGTGCAATATGACTAATAATACGATGTGAGGAACGTGTGCCATTTAATGCTCTCTACCTAGACTACATACGAAATAGATGCTTGCAGACGGACTACGAGGAAATTTCACTGTCTCTCGATTCAACTTCGAGATTCCGTTATTAGAAGTGTAACACTGCCAATAGCTTGCCTCACCATCACCTGCCCGTTACGACTCTGATTGGTCAGTAATTCGTGTAATTTCTGTCGTTCGCTGTTACGCCATTGTCCATTAGCAGAAACATGAAGACAAGAGAGCATTACATCGTCAGGTAAACGGACAACTAGCGTCTACCTTGTACGCTATTTTTACACCAAGCATATGTGAAATGTCTGTAGATACATGTAGATATCGTAATAATACTAATAATCATATGACAGCAGTGGTGGTCAAATCGAGGTTTGCGTGGGGGGGGGTGTCACCCATCGAACAAAAAGAAAAAAATTGCGTGCATTTTTCTACTGTCCCTTTTTCCGTCTGCGATTCGCCGCTTCTTCTGCCGTTGCTGAAGTCCGTTGACGTCTCTTACACGTCCAGCTGAAGGCATTCGGACACTTCGACGTCCGTCGACATGTTGCGACGGCGTGATATTAACTGGCGGGCAATCGTTTCGCTGCGTATGGTCAAACCGAGTCGCTTTCATGCGGATACCGAGCTCAGCTGCACGTCAAGCCATTCTGTCGACCGGTGAATTGTTGTGCGTAGCGCGTCGCCGTGGTTTCTGCTGCTGCTGCTGCTACAGCCGTGGTTACTGTTATTGCGTCGGCATCGACCACTATTCTGGTTATTCGGATGGGGCGTTCGACTGAAGGGTGTGGACTATTCTCTCCATTTTGCGAACTGGTCTGGAATCACTACTAGTCGCTTGGTCGATCGGTTATCCGGGCGGACAGCCAGAGAAACTGGCGGCAGTCACCAGCACTGCGCGTTTCGTCTTCAATCTTTCGTTGAGTTAATTCTTCTGGTTCGTCTTGGGTATACTGACGCCTGGGTGACGCCTCAACCGTGGAAACCGAGGCGTCGAGTTTCTGTCCTGCACACGGGACTGCGGTGGCGCCTGTTACGATGTGTGCGCGAATCGCTCGCTTGCTCGCGCGAGCGCTGATCGTCTGACGCGGCGGAATTCGAAAAACTTGGCCGTGATGGGGCTGTTCCCCAAGGTCGTCACGGCGGTCTCTTGAAACCGGGCGCGCTGCAACACGCGATGTAGTGGGGCAACGGTAGCGCTTGACTCCGTTTTTTTGGCAGCGTAATGTCACCTAAGGGGAACAACGAGTCCTCTAGAGGCCCTAGATTATTTCGGGAGTGACGGCCGAAAACGAGAGGCGAGACATGAAGGGCAGTTGAGTGGACTATTGTTGCAATAAATGTCTGACGCTTGCTAATAATTAGCTAAGAAAGCAAAAACGTACGCGAGTTTGGCTGCTCAGTCGATCTCGTGGGTGGCATTAACATCGTACTATTTTTAAGCCACCACGTGTAAATGACTTGATTGATAAGACTAACAAAAAACGGCAGGTATCTTATAGCATCTTCCAGCCGGTGGGGTCTGGCAATTTGCAAGTAAAAATTGTATGTTTAACAATACGAGTATTCCGAACTCCGAGATGGTTAGTAATGACCCTAATGAAATAATAATGAGCATGTGCTTTTTTTGGCACAACAACTAATGATAAAGATCACATGGACTCGTGGCAATTAATGCGCGAAACAACAGGGCAGGAATTACAGTTGCGCGTGTAGTCCACGACGTGTACCGCAAAGCACATCATCAAAACGAGCGGTGCAAGTGAATTTGCCAGACAGTGTTGTGTGGTAAATACTACGGGCACGCCATCTACAGAACGTATTGAGTAAGATAATAATAATAATACATGATAAGTCATATGATCACTAATGAATAAGTGTTTGGAGTAACTGCAACGGCAAACAATTTTGTGTACTCAGATATGTATGATGAGATCAAAGATTTGTCAGCTCGATATGTGCAGATGATCACTAGTGTATCATAGCTAGGTCACACAAAGAAAACTAATGTACAATACAAAATGTGCATTCATTGCTTGACTGAGTCCACGGGCCCCGTATTAGATTCAAAGTAGAAATGGAGATAGATGGCGAAATTTCGTATAGTATTTTCAACTGTAATAGAACCATCATGTACTTGCAGTTCACTCGATATGCACTATATATATACAATGACTTCAATCACCATTGGTTCGCTTGAAGTATCTAACTGTTTCGTATATTGGATATTTCAATAAATACCACCCATAAACCTCTCTAAGTCGCTCTTTAACCTACATACTTTGACCATTTACGTAATAGCAAAAGTGCCAGAGCTCATGTTATGCTTTGTCAATGTCGCCCCAAGACGTTATCCGTTACCGCTCTTCCTGTTTAATGATTACAGAAATTAGTGCCCATTTTGCCTGTTCATGGTGGATCTAAGCAAAAAAACAAGACGGCACGAATAGGTTAATAGTAGCTCGCTACTTAGATCATTTTTCCTGGCAACATTTTCACTACTCGCTCGCGCGTCCGCCGCCTCTGCTCAACCGGCCAGCAATGGCGTACACTATAGCTCCCTCTCCACTGGGTATAAATATCGTTTGGATCTGTTCTTGTCTGTACCGTTCTTCAGAACCGCACAACATCTGAGAAAATGCATTCTGCTGTGAGTACGCTTGCATAACTAACCCATCTATATGGTGTACATTTACACAATTGGACGATATTGTTAACTGGACCCACGATAGCCCATTGTATCACATACGTCTTGTGGGGGCCATATACTGTAGTATTTGGCGAAATAGACGATCTCGAAGTCGATAATGAAATTGGAACTAACAATTATACTTTATCTTTGGGCAAACACCTATAGGCCGTCGTCGCCCTGTTCGGCCTTGTTGCCGCCGCCTCTGCCGGAGGTCTTCTGGCTGGCCACGGTCTCGGCTACGGAGGACACGGTCTTGCCCTCGGTCACGGAGTCGCCCATGTCGCTCACGCTGTGCACGCCGCCCCCATCGTCGCCCCTGTTGCCGTCCATGCCGGTTATGCCCGTTCGCACCACTACTCGTCGGCCATTAACCACGGAGCCATCGTTGGAAAGGCTGTTCACGCCGTCGCCGCCCCCGTAGCTATTGCTGCCCCCGTTGCTGCTTACGGCCACGGAGTCGGTCTTGCTCACGGATACGGTGGATTCGGATACGGAGCTAAGCTCTGGTAGATCAGACCGAGGTTGACGGCTGATAACAGCTGATTGACTTGTTGGGCGTTTTGGTCTTACATGTTTCCCACCATCCCACTTACCGACCAAAGAAATAAATACTCGTGTGTGATAGTTGAGCTTGAACGATGAATGAACTGTTCATTTTTTCTCTCTCTCTCTCTTCGGGTACTGATTTTAGCTTTTGGAGCCGTACACGTTTGTCGCCCCGACGAATGCCAAGAGATCGCTATGTGTTTTTGCGAATTTTTCAATTCAAACGGACTGATCAATCCAGCCGTAAAAATGAGTTCGAAACGAACCAGTTTGCTCAACGAATATGGCGAGGAGAGAAGGCGAGGATCAAATTCGAACTCAAGAACAAACTATTGCGAATGAACGCAGACGCACACCGCAAGCAGAAGCTTCGTGTGATTGCTTGAAGACGCGTCTGCATAAGCGATCCATATTGGAATACGGAGCTGTGCCGAGCTACCAGGCTTCTGTTCGACGGCACCAGGAACAACAAAAAGATAGATGGGAGTTTTAAAGTGGAAAACACACATCCGTTCCTCCCATAGAGAACGCAAGAGTGCAGCCCGCTTCCCGAGGCACTTGAACCTCTGGAATCGGCGTTCCTCTACAGGGCAGCGTCTTGTGTAGGGTGATTCGCTGTCGTCATCGGTTTATCGATACTCCTCAACCAGAATGCCTCAGACGTTATAGTCGCGTAGGTGGGAGGGTCCCATCGACCGAACTCGAGTACGTTACGAAAATGACGCCAGATTATGTCGGAAAGAAAGTAATTTCGGCAACTTTGAGAACTATGCTAGCCACGCGCGGTGTGCTGCATACAGGGGGAGGGGAACTTGAGATGCCTCTCCCCTTCTGGGGGGTGTGCGTCTGCCACATTGTCGCGCATTTTTGGTTGGGTTCGACAGTAGCAGTTGCTGTATGCAATAAATATATATATATATATGGAGACGAAAATATTGCCTATCCAAAACCGCCTTCTTTGCTCCTTTCGCGCTAGAATAAGTGTAGCTAAGATTACGAGGATTGTTGGGAAACTCGAGACAGGCGTAGGACGGGAGATTCTGTTACGCTCGGCTTATAGCCCAGACCTTGCTACGTCGGATTACCATCTGTTCAGGCCCATGCAGCACTGCCTAGATGCAAGCGATTCAAAACAGAGCCAGATGTCCGAAAATGAGTCTATGAATGGATCGCTTTTGTGGACGCCCCTTTCTCTTACCGAGGATTCCAGCTGCTGCCCTCCGAACAGTGGACGAAGACTATAGAAAGTAAAGGAAATTATTTTTATTGAGAGGGTAGTGCCCCCAGCGCAGCTTTTAACTTACAGCAGCAAAAACGGAAATTACTTTCTTTCCAACGCTTTTATATGGCGAAAGGTGCTCGCTGAACGGTTGCCCCAGAAAACAAGGGCTGGAAAAAGTGTCTCTACCTCGTCCATTATGTTAAGATCTTCACCAGCTTTCGTGCGCGAATAAATGCTCTTATTATTCCAATACTGACACACACACACATGTCTTTGGTTCAGGGTGGTATATTCACGGCAACGTAAATGATACAGGTTTGGAGATCTACAACGTGTTTATTCTGTTTACAAAAAAATATTTAGGACAAAACAAGGATAAGGCAAGAAAAAAGGAGTTACATTTGTTAACAGCTGTATACGGTGTCCTGAGCTTCAGACGCGCCCGACAGGAAGGCACTCGACAAGAGTTGCATCGCCCGACTTATCTCACACGTAGTCGGGAAGGGGGCTCAAGTGCACCTCAAGTGGGTCGTGAACAGTTTACAAAGATAGAGAGCATGCCTCGGCGAATTTTGCGTAGAATTGCCACATAAGCAAAGAGGGTATCAAGCGCCGAAGACGGCGCTTTTCTACCTGCGTGCGCAAAGGGGCTGACCTGCAACTAGACAGGTTTTCCTTATGGTACAGGCGCTCCTTTGAGGGAATAGCACCCTAAAACATCCTCTGCCGGCGTAATCTATAAGCGTTCAGTATACGCCAATGTATCGCGTACCATGCGAATGAATTACTTCAGCCTGATGATTGTCGTCTTCAAAATTAGAAGACACAGCACAGCTATATTAGCTACTAAATTTTACTCTGTGAATATTCGCAGCATCGTTACGTGCCTTCACTACGACTTCAAATCAGGTGCATACGCCCGACGATCCGGTTGACTCTATACTTTTCAAGAGCGACTACCACCTGACGTCAGCCCAAACATTAACAATAAGCGCTTTTATACGGCAAATTGTTCGGTGCTTACCCATTGTACAAAGTGCAACGCTTGCCTCAGCGTTCACACACATCTGTGAACACAACATCGCATCGTTGTGCCCATTACGCCTGGATCACGCCTGTCACTGAGGTCTGTCACCGACACTCAGCAACACATAGCTAATCCGACTTCTTTTCATCCGTCCATTCATTTATTACTCTCTTTAGTGGACGACGACAAGAAAGAGCCACTTTAGACAGATGGTTGGGTATAGGGTGACATCGATGGGCCTCAAAATGGCAAGTTAAACCGACTTGCGAACGTGGGAGATAGAGGTGCATATATTTTATATCAGACTGTCCTTTCGCTTTTCATAAAAGATTCTTCCGTGTATAAAATTACGACTTCATATCATTATTGGTGGACTCTGACTGAGCCAGGAACTAATAGCGGACTGTATAATTACAGATGTAATTATATATATAGCCCACTATTATCACGTTATATAGTACATTTTGACGTTATTTATATTATAGTAGTTTACCTCTTGAGCAACGCGTCATATGATTATGTGATCAACGTTCGAAGAATGAATGATCCCCGTTTGGTATAATACGAACCCTGTTTGGCTCTTAGTGCAGCGCAAGTCAAAGGGTTCTTAATTTTTTAAATTAAAATGCAGCCCACTTTTTACATCATGTAGGATAGATATCTCATAACCACTTCACTTTGAGATTAGTATTTGTCGATATCATTCTTGGAGTGTGAAGCTAAAACCATTATTTCCATTGATTGCACCTCTTTCTAATTCCTTCAAGACATGTTAATAGACGATTACTTCAAAATTCACTTCACTTGAGTATACTCCATGACACTGCCTGACAGCTATTTGCACGTCAGCCTGAACATAAATATCAGAAAAGAATACCTTTATAGTGACCTAAGGAGTACAGAAATGCTGTACAAATGTCTCGCTGGCTTCTTAATGGTTGTCATCTGTTGGAGACACGTAGGTGCATGGGTTCAATCTCGACCGTTGCCAGCTTGCTTTTAAGGGGCCCGTCCTACGAAGCAATAGCGAAAGTAGTTGTTCTATGGACGCTAAATGTTTAAATCTATGAGCCGACCCGCGCAACCTGCTCGAAGGCTCTGTTCACTACTGATCTGCAAAGCGGTGGTGTGTCATGAATGGCAGAGTATCCACTGTTCTTCTCTGTAGTAATCAGTGACCTTCCAAATGAGATCAAGGAGCGTCAGACCTCACTTGATGTTCTCCTTTACGCGGAAGACTCCGTCCTTATCAGCAGAAGCCGCTACCACCTTCTTGGCTTGGCCCACTTTCAAAACGTTCGTTGACGAAGTGTTGCTTCCAAGCAAACCTACAAAATACCCAGGCGATCAAGTTCAGACGAGACGAGCCCTCGCGGAGTTAGGGTCTTTACGACTAGGCGACATGGTAATAAAGTACGTCAACTTTTTCACCCATTTAAGGATGAACACTAAGTCCCACGGACCGATCGTTCAGAGGACATATAAAGATAAGAGTGCTAGTTGCAGGGAGAACGATTGAGAAACTGGCTAAACTCTTCCTAACGACAGCCCCTTACCCCGAAGGTGGCCCTGAGTGTCGCTACTTTGAGAATACCTGACTGCAAAACAGCTCTATGGTCTCTACCGCGTAAATACCGCATACTTGAGACGCGTCCTATGTATTAACAGCTTCTCCAAAAACAGAGTAGCCAACCTAGTCTTAAAGCTCAGGTTCCTCGAACGTCCAGGAACTTGAACAACGATCCAGCCTGCCGTTATCTCATACATAACAAAGGAATGAGGCTTGCACACTCAGCATCCTTCCAACCAGGGTTGATGAGCAATGCAATTCTTGCAAGCCTAATTGCGCGGTCCAACATGCATGTCTCAACTCCGTACGTGGTCCACAGATTTGGTCACAAATCGTCTGCAAAACTCTCGGCTATCACAAGCGATCCAGGAAATGGTCGCCGTTGTATACGCTGTCCAGGACCCTGCAGGCTATCACGCATCTTCCCGCTACTCCTCAGTGCTTTCACATAACCACTTAGAGCAATCGTAATTGCGGCTCGTTTTGTGTTCCTCTTAATTGCGAGTACATTCTATTATGCCGTCGATTTTCCTTGCCATCCTATGGTGCTAATAAATTTAGATTTATTTACAAATTCACCTACATATGTATCAGCTCACGAAATGTGGGGCAGAAAAAATACGCATCGTTTCAGCATGCAGCAGCTCGACTATAGCCAAAGGATAACACAAAACAAATGTGCCAATCTGCGACAACAACAGCCGCAACGGTCATACCACGAACAGAGCGACAATGTTACACTCTAAACGCAATGACTGCTATATCTTCAGCTTGTACCCTGGTGGCTGTCCGTTTCCTCACAGCGCTTCGTTACAGCACTACGAACAAGCTGTTCGCTCCTCGAGAGCGGGTCGAGTCGCTGCCTTCCTCCCTAGCGTTGCTACCGTTGTCCTGAAGCGAATGCAGTCGTTTCGACATCGACGTCTTACTGGTCGAGCACCACCAGCACCACCACGAGGACGACGACAACGAGATAGCGTTGTTAGAGAGACAATGGTGGACTTCGGTGTCTCCATCTCTCGCTGACTCTGTTCTCTTTCATTGTCTCTGCTGCTGTAGTAGCCGGTTGGCGTTGTTGCTACAGCAACTACCTCTACTGTCTCTGACTCTCGTTAGGCCGACCCCCGCCTGTGGTGACCCCTCACTATTCCTCCGACCATCCCTTCCCCCTCGGCGTCGGCCTCGGCCTCGTCTCGACCAGCGCCTATCCCAGAGCGCCAGAGCGTCTTTTGTTATGGCCGTTTGTGTAGCATATGTTGTTTGTCTCTGTTCGAGCTAACAAACGCTAACGTCTAACGGCTCCCCAGTGTTTAGCCAGCGGTTGTAACAGTGGGAGGCGCCACGAACAAGACGTCACCGATAGTGATAACATCGATCAGGAGGCGCGTGTCTGCTTACCTGACTTCCTGCGTGCATCCCTCTCTCTCTTTCTCTCTCTCTTTCTGGATCTCTGCACCCTCAGGAGAGCGGCTACCTTGACATAGTGGCCATTGAAACAGACACCAGCAAGCGTAGTATAGCCACACACCGATAACGACACCACATTACGCCTGCACTGCCATAGGTGCATCACCACCACCACCACCACCACTCATTCGAATCCCCGTTACGTCCGAAGTCGTCATCGCAAGTCGTCATGTGGGAGCTTGGTCTTCTTTCGCCGGTGTCCTCTCTCGCTTGCTTTGTCACATTGGTGCTTGTTCTGGCTACCGTTTTAGCTCAACAGCCTTCGGTTGCCCGTAGCCTATAGTGTAGCATTTGGCTAATTCGCCAAACAATTTGGGTCAGGTAGGGCAGGCGGTCGAGACTAATGGCGTGGTGCATTCGTATCCGCGCTGCAATCGGATGAGGTACGTAGGTGCCTACACGGGTTCGATTCCCCACCGTTGCACATTTGCATTTAAAGGGGTTGTCCTCCTTATGAAGCTTTATGTAGAAAGAAGCTGTGCCGTGAAGATTAAATATTGACTGTGGAAAATTTACTTTTAAACTCGGCAAGTTGACTTTTAGACATGGCGGCGATTCAGGTTAACCCTTTACTTTCGTGGATAGCTGATGCTTGTGATATTGCGAGACCGCAGAGGAGCAAACGATCTGCCAGCTTAGTATAAGGAGGGTGACACTGTGACGACCATTGGTGCATGATATTCCTCGGATTTTCGCCTCGCTGGTCAGGCTTGCGTTATTGAATTGGGTGAAAGCATCTTAGAAATGTACCGAAAGGCTAAACGACAACATTGACTTAAGCACGATGTGATTGACCATGTTTCTTTGTAAAAAAAATAAGCGTCATCGTGTGCTTTTGTAAAAACGCATTTTATTGTGTATTTTTTTTATGAAAATACTTTTGACCATGTATTGTGCTTCAATGTCCCAACTGTACGTTTATAATTATAGATAATATAGACATCAGATCGAGTACAATTCAGCACTCAGCAGATGAAATACTCCCGTCGAAGGTGGCACACTGCTGATCGGGGTTCTGATCGCACATCGGAACGCAAATAATTGGACGAAAATTAATCAACTGTATTCATATCTGACCCCTGAGTAGCCAACGGGATCGACCAACCAATATGTTTTGCGGTGGACGATGCACCAGGCGTTACATTGCATGCAAATTTAAAGTGTAATTTTCTTTTTATTTCTTCAAAAAAACCGACCAATAATATTATGCTTCTCTGTGGTGTTTTGCAGGTAAGGCATTCGCGAATATGTATGTCGATCAATTCAACATCAAAATAACTGTAGTACGCTGTAGCTACTGTGGTACGCTGATTCAAACAACGTTAAAATAAGGGTATCATAGTTTGAGACAGGTAAGTCTGGCTGCTGCTGCTTCTCCTGTCACTGTTAAAACAGGCGTCCAAACTTCGTCGTCATGAGCCACTCCGCTTCGTCGATTGCGACCGATATCTCCCAGAGTCAGAAATGATTCGTAGCACTCAACCAATCGTGCTGCCAGGTTGGAGGAGTTTCGAGAGCTCATTGGGAGTGTGGCATGTGCGGTGCGGCCCGCTTTCAGTGAGCCCGACTACACTCAAAGAGACAAACATGCCTTCTTACCAACATATCTATATCCATTTAGTATTATGCAATGACAAGGCTAGAACGTCTTACAGATACAGTTCCGGAATGGCAGTAGCAGGCCGATTAAACCCTCAGCCGAAGCCAACAATCAAGCTCTCTTTCGGAATATCGCATTACGTTAGTATCGTCCCCAGTTCTATGTCGAACAAAACACTCATGCTCGCTTTGCTCTCCAATGGAGCTACATGGGTAGCTAACTAGCGCGTATCGTGTCCGTTATTATCATTCACCGAGTGGTACACATCGGTTGTGCAACGAACGACAGGTGTGTGAAAAAAAATCAAACGCACCGTCAAATCAAGATCACCATTAGCGGATCATGATGACGTGAACAGCTGTTGTCCTCATCCGTGCAGAACTGATCAGGGCGACGAGCCCTCTCCTAGCTCTCTCTTTCTCTCTCTGCTGCGATCCCAGCCGGTTTCCGGTCCACTCGGCCAGGCCAGGCCAGCCAGCCAGCTACCCACCCCACCTTTCATTGCGGCACTGGAAGCAAGAATTCGCAACGGAGGAGGAAGGGACCACCTCTCGTGGCGCAGTGGCTGGTCCCGGGACGCTACCGACCTCACTCTTCCTCGTCCCTGATCCCCGCTAGCGTCCTCCTTGCGGCAAGCAAGGCACTACGTAGCGAAAGCGCGTCGTGGCGCAGCGCAATAGCTGTACGAAGGAGAGTTTTCGGAAAACGAGATGTTATTGAGTGAGTGAGCTGGTGGCTGGGTGGTCTGCTTGAGCCGAGTTTCGTGGACCCGTACCCGGACGCACATCAGCCTACGCCCGCTGGCTGGATGGCCTGCCGTGGCAGGGGAGGCGAAAGAGCGGACCAAGGGAGTCGGCCACCCCGCCCGACAATTCGCAGGCTCCGGTTAAGGCCCAGGGCCCGCGGGAGATTTGGGAGGTCGCTGCCCTTCGTGGCAGGGTCGGCTGCGCCAGCCAACGGCTGCACTGGTCCTAGCAGCCAAAGGGAAATAAGAGGCAGTTTCATCGTGTTCCGATGTCCTGTCTCTGACAACAGTCGTTCGTTGCCGTCCCGTTCGTTTTAGGCCATAGGGCATGCTGACCTCGATCTACGTTTATACTCGCACGCAGTAAGTTGCATGTGTAATATGTAGGCAGGGCGGGACTGGGTGCGATCCACCATTCATGGTCATGCATAGAATATGAGCAAGCAACCAGCCAACAAACAAAGCAAGCACGCCTGATCATGAGACCAATGGAATAGCAAGCGAGCACAACAAAATGGTTCACAACTACAAACTGAAATCTGAGGGGGAAGAGTTGCCAACACGTCGTTCAGTAGTGAACGGCTGAATTTTGTCATCGGCTGTTGTAGACATTGGACTCTCTAGTCATGCGTACTCCTTAGCGCGTAAATACGTGCAAAAACACATATATATATATATATATATATATATATATATATATATATATATATATATATATATATAGATATATATATAGATATATATGGGGACAATTCATAAAGGATATCAATGGTTTCCGTGATTTTTGTTGCTAGGCTTGTTCTGAAGCGAAATCTGTTTCGATCTGAGTAGTAGAGAGAACAAAATCCCGATACAGGTTTTTAGCCCAATCCTTCAGGCTCCTGCTGGAACCTAATGGACAACGCGTGTGTGGAGTGGCGATAGCCAGTCAATATTGGTACAAGCTTTATAAAGCAAGCAATAATACATCTGAACGAATGAAAAATAAATGTCTAAATAGATAAATAAATACATATTTAGTGCTCCCGTTCTCGGTTGCCACCAAGCGCATGGAACTCCAGCAAACAAGTGGCCATAATAAGAACAATGATTGAAGTTATCGTCAACTCGTAATTCGGTCACCTTCTATCATAGGTATATATATATATATATATATATATATATAACGACACTTCGAGATTAGTCGTATTAGTCGTACACTTGTTCATACTGAAATCAAGTCTTTGTGCCTTATCCGCTAATGTTCGCCGGGTCTGTCCATATCACTAACAACATATTGCTGGTTTCTTGTTTTGCATAACGAATTCTGCCATTTGATCTCCATTGTTCAGGTTACGTTTTTTCTTCAGGTTAGTTCTGTCGTCAGGCCCCCTCCCATAGGAGAGGCATAAAAATTGCGGAAGAACACTGCCAGGTTGATAAATACACTGAAACAAAGAAAGAAACACATGTGCACTTAATTGCAGCGCAAATTAAGCAGCAGGCGGAAACACGCACGAGACCAAGGGGGCGATAGCTGGATGCTTAAATTAATAATAGTTGGAACTCGTGGCAGATACTTTGCAAGTGTACGCTTACAACGATTGTTGAGGAAAGTGATAATATCGATCTGTCACATTCCCATTTTACAATTTGTACCACTGTCATCTGAGAAGACTATGAAAGGTGGGACCCCTGACACTCCTCCCGTTATCTGACAGCTAGATCATTCTTCTTCCATTGGAATCAATCTTAATTAGAGCGTCATCCGTTCTCTGGTTGAATCGCATTCGCGAGGTGTAATTGACACAAATGTACGCAACTAATCAACGTCGCCCGAAATCCAATTCCGTAGCGAACAACGATCCCCCGCTTTGCACGAACCTACCGGGACCACCGTTGGCACGCCAGGTATCTTGGCTTGGAGACATTGACAGTAACGCACAGTGTTGGAAGGGGAATTTGCCGGGTATTAATTAGAAGGCTTACAGAATCATCCTTGCTTCTCCATAGTGACGAAATTCACCGTACAAGTTCAGCAGAATTCCATTAATATGTAGCAATATAAACGTATGTATTTAACGCAGATAAGCACACTTGTCAAACATATATTGATATTCCATAAAGGACAAAAACTACTTATTCCATAAGTCATGAACAAATGAAACACCTCGGGGTCTTTCAATTGTTCCTAACTCAGAATTGTCTCAGCGGTTCCTAACCATCATTAGATAATTTTCATCTTCTTTGAAACATAGTTCTCTTTGAAACAATACGAGGGTTTTGTTGCAGAGTGCAATCTCATATGTTTGAGAGCAGCTGACCTTTCCTCTCATGTTGATATCTTTGTCTAGAATGATTTCTTTGATGAGGTCTTCCTGAATCTTGAAAGTGATCATCAAACACAACGCCGCATACCATCTATCTATATGTCTCGTTGGCTTTAGGCGCCAGCTTCAAGTTGAACTCTCCATCACTACTTGCCGAGTTGAGAGAGCCAGGCAGTAAGCTATCTAAAGCATAGTCACCGTTGCAGTAGTAACAAAAAAAGTTTTGAAATTGCCGTGAAGATTGGCAAGCCACCACGACTACATCATGCGACCTGTATATCTTGAAGACTAACTGGTTAACCGACCCAAGCTTAATTTTCCAACGAACTAAGGCCCGACCGTGGAATACAGTCAAAAGCTAACCTATAGTCGTCGGCCAATTCTAATAGGTGCATATGCTTGATCCCCCCCCCTCCATTGTACATTCGCATCAAAGGCATGGGAGTCCATCTTATGAAGCAATGCCGAAAGTAGTTGTATCGTGGACCTTGTTGAAATGTTGGCCGAGCGTCAGCCCGGAAAATTCACTTGGTCAATTCCAAAAAATTTCTAACCTCTCAAATATACTCAACAATTATGCTAATCGTGTATCTTAGTATTGAAATTGATTCAAATGAAATACAGTTCGGGATGATAAAAGTGCCGAGCGCTTCGGGACCAAGCACACAATGTAGTTGCATCCTTTAACGCGTCCTGTGCTATTTGCTCACAACGTGTGATATCACTCTGATGCATCGTCGATACCAAGCTACAGCTCTCAGATCCTCACTCATATACTGCTGCTGGTGTAGTCAGCAAACGATTTCATCCGATCGTCTCCCTCGCTCTGGTATACGGTTAGCCATAGAATGTGTTGTTATGGATAGCTACCTCAGTGTCATGAAGGGAATTAGCTCAGATCACGTGTCCACCCATGGCTTGCTTGTCCTTCTCCATTCCGTCTACGGACTCACCCCCGTATAGACGTGAGCAGCTCCATATGATGGAGCGTGACACCGCTCCGCTCCGCACTTGGACCGCGAGCAAATCGATCTCCGTTTCTCACGCGAGGCCGCCTAGAGAAGCGAATGCCATCACCGGCGTCTTCGACCCGAGGGCAGCTCACAGTCCCCCGCCTAATACAGGTGTGTGGTAACATTAATGTCTATGCGTGTGTGTGTGTATAGATGCACGTCCGCCGTTTGGCGTGACGCTAAAATAAGCTAGCGCTCTTCGAACCGTTGCAAATGCCTCCATCTCGTATATATATATATGTGTGTGTGTGTACATATACCCCATGTGGCCCCTGTCGTATCAATGATCGTCCACGCCACGCCACGTCAAGCTATCGAGGCCACACGTCAATCATGCGTATTTATCGTGTATCACGCAATCGCTACATGGCTGGCTTATATTATCGATTTTGATGAATCACGCGATAATCTTAAAATACCAATAGTAGTGGTGGTAGTAGTAGTAATGTCTGTCTGACGCTAACTGAGGCGCTCACCGGTCCCGCCCATATTCACTGCGAATACTCATCCTGTAGCATAATATATATATATATATATATATATATATATATATATACTGAACATGTACTTATGTCACCGAGTCCATTGACAAGTGACAGACTGACTCACACTAGTTGATCAGTGTGCTATGCTTTGCTGCACTGACATAGCTGAAAGATAAGAAAATATGGACGAAGCCCTTATTGTGATCTTTTTCTTTGAGGCACAGCTTACTATGGGGGGGGGTGTACCATATTCGTTGCTACTGAGCGGTGGATACTCATCAGAATGCGTAAATGTTCGTCTCGTACAATTATCTTTGCGGTGTGATTTGTTAACTATAAGCAACGATCGACTGCTGATGATGGAGAGTAAATAATGTACACTACTGTGCTAGACATGTATTATATACATGAGCATTGATAGAGGGTAGTGTGCATTGCTTAGGCAGGACGTCGAATTGCAAATAGTGAATGAGTCCTACGAGAAGCAAGCGACGACCGTAGCACGAAGTGTCTGGCGTTCATTGAACAACAGCAGCAACAATATCAATACCAAAATTAGCGCAGAATCGGTGGCTGTGCCAACGTGACGTATTCACTGCACTGGGTTCAATATTACGTCATTAAATCTTTTTCTTTATTTTTTGGTTATGCAGCAAATTTCGAACTGCCCTGCAAGCACATAATTATATATATATAATAAAAAAATATATAAAAATAAACACAAAAAAACATATATATATATATATATACATAGAGAAGGAGAGCGGTTGTTCGATTGGTCTTTTTATCGAATTATAATTGGTAGAAGATTAGCACTAAAACTAACGAAACGTTTGCGCTAATTGAAATGGAGGGTGAGTCTTAATGATCTTAATAGTGTGTGTTTAAAAGTCACTCTCGTTTATTAATTGGCTTGCTTTTGCTCCCTCCACCCAGAATTGCTTCACTCGGTTTCAAACTCCTGGCCTGTCTGCAGGCCATAGGCCTATAGCTTGTATGTCATAGTGAATGGGCCTTGAATGCGCTCCAGGGCTATAGCACTCTCGCTTTCTCTTGAGAGACCCAACCCAGGAAGCCAGTGCGGACGAGTGGTCGACCCACTTTCTCCACCTGGTTGGTGTATCTAGGTCTCGCATGAGATAGTACCTGTGAGCCCAACTGGGCCTCTGAGGGCCCCAATGGACCTCACACCCTTCCGTTTTAACGTTTTTTTCCTTATTTTTCAAAAAATAACCCTTTCCATCCTGTTGAATGCGAGAGCCCCATTTTAGATTGAATATGTTTACCTAAACCAGGTAAAAATTTGGCACGCGAACGCCCCCACCTCCCACACTCATCAAAGGGAAACTATGGGGCCCACTTCACCCTCTACAAACTAGATAGCATACTACGTCTTCTCAATGTTGTACATACAAAATATATATATATATATATATATAAAAGCACTTGTCCCAGTTGGCTCAGAATGGCTGTCGATATAACGCGAATTCACAGTGCGCTTGAATGGGGCGCACTTTAGGCTCGACGAATCCCTGACAGTGGTTAGGGTGCATAGCCAGAGCCAGTGACCATTCTTTGCGGGACAGTGTTGGCGACGCTGCCAGTGGAGGCCCAGTTCCCACGACACAGACTACTGACTGTGAACCAAGGTTATTCGAGTGCTGCTCGAAAAAGTAAAAACCTTCGTCCACTCACTCCTCTTGTAAAAGCCCACCGCGCAGCAGCAAACCATAGCGTGGCGAAACTACACAACAACAACAACAACAGCAGCAGCAAGGTGAACGATAGAGAGAGAGAGTAGCGAGAGCAGGACCACAGTGGCACCCTCCCCTCAGCTTCTAGTTGCTAGAAGATATAGGTTGCCGGGTCTTATTGGGCCTTGAAGGTCAGACAGAGGTCAGGAGGACTTCGAGGTCACGACAACTGGGTGAGGTTACTGGGTTGAGGCTGTCGAGTTAACTATCATCGTGTCGATTGTACGGTGGCTACAATATCAACGACGATATATTGTACAAGCAATAGAGAATGCTACCGTTCGAGCACTGGATAAGGCAGGTCAAGCCGTCAGTGATTCTCACCAGGCGCACCGCTCGACCCGGGAAAATTTGAAGAGGCGAGCATTCCGCTTTCAACTGTCGACACCCAAATAAAAATTTGCGCATTGTGCTACTGGAAAAAAGATCAACAGGATTAGAGCTGTTTACTTGATTAAAGTTTCATTCGAATGCTGTACTGCTTATCACAACATTAACGATTGTTAACATTAATTACTGAGGTGATTCAAGAGTAGCTGTAAAGTTGCGAATTAGTTATGGTATTATAACAGACAGCGTTCATTAGATCCGAATCAAATTACTTCCAGTTGAGTTTCCAGCCGAATAAGTATCCTGTATGTAACTACAAATTGTGTTGTCCCAGTACGCGAAAAAGATTAATACTGATGTAAATGACGATAAGGTATAATTAGCTATTTCGGTTAAAACGTTTTCTTTCACTTAAGCGGTGTCCTAATAAGAGGACTAACGCAAATTGATCCGAAGGCCACTACATATCATGCAGACATCAGCTCCACAAGGTGGGAGCTCCATGCAGCATATCGGATCCTTTATATGAATTTACTTAGACAGGCGAATGCGCCGTAAATGTTCACTCTGTTGTTAAGCCTTAGAAAACTTAGATAGACTACAGCGGTAGACGTTATCCAACCTAGTCGAGACGACAACTGTGTAACTTAGAAATACATTGCGTACACGTTGCTGTACGTGCTTCACAACAGACCTTTCGGTGTCCTGGCGTATACACCCGCGTCGTATTTGAACGCCACCTTCCGACAGCCACAATATCGAGCGAGATATAAGCGGAACACCGTCTTATGACTTGGATGGGAGAAATATACGGGTGCTAGATAGATCAATCCCCCATTATCTGCTATGCAGATATGTAATTAAGGCTTAAAATCAAGTTAGGAAAAACCGGACACCATCTATTATATATATATATATTATATATATATATATATATATTAATGTATTCTACAGCCACTCACACAGGACACGCCGTATAGTCAGTCACTCGGAAGGTCGGTTAGGAGCTTTTCGTTCGTTGACTAAAGGACAAAGCAAATTCCTCACCGCCATAGCGAGGTATGAGCTGATAATGGCCCATGAAGGGGACAGCGGTGTCGTCAAGTGCCGCTGTTGGACTCAGGCCGGAAGGAATTCCAGCTCATCGAGAAGAATGGTGCGCAGCAGTCTGATCCATGGGGTCATGGATCATGTCGGATATAGAGAATTCGATTTGTTAGACTAAATTATTAATATCGTGTCGTGTGTGTGTATATATATATATATATATATGCGGGCTATGCAAACGAATGCACTGACAAACGCTTCTGCAGAAAATTATTTTGAACGCCCGTCCGTCAATGGCGGTAGGCGTTTTTCCCGACTAAATGAGAAATTCGTATTTTTAATTTGGACAAAAAATATCTGCACACATCATATGGGTATGTGCGCCCAGGCTAATTTGCCACTTGCCCGACTATTTCTGTCCTGCTTCCGCTGGTACTCGAGTATTTTCGGTATTCCTTGCCCCTCGGCCTTGTCAATGATCTGCGAAACGGGTGACCCGGAATTGCCAGTGCAGTATTGTTCGCGGCAGTCGTCCGTGGCCTCGTTCATGCCGGTGGACATTGCACGCGGACCTCCTGGCGGGAGATCATTAGAGCAGCGCTTAGACAGCAGTCCGCAATAACTTCATTGTTGTTCCTGGGTTCCTCCAATAGGAGGGCCGTGGAAGAACTCCACAAAACGATGACGTCAATTCTGGGCTTCTAATTTAGTCGAGTGCGCATTAGTGCTTGGTCTCACCTCCAACAACGGGATAGAAAACAACACTGGATTTAAATGTAGCAAGGTGGAGACCCGTCAGAACCAGCGGACCCTTTACCGCGCCGCCAGGGAACCTGCTAGATCATCAGGCGACAGGCGGCTGACGTTATTTCGAGTGTTGAGCAAGCAAAGCGTCCGAGGAACCGGGAATAAAACCGATCTGGGTCAAGAAGATCTGTTTTGAAACTTGTGCCATTCAGTGTTCTCTGCTGGATAAACTAACAAGTGGGGGTAACGGTCTTCTCAGATATTAATTGCCAAAGAGTATCGTGTACGCTTTGGCCACCCGCGCCACCTGTGTTATCGGCCATCTCAAAGACTCTACCCCGTTCACATTAAGCAGTCGATCTAATACTGCGACGTGCGGAACTTACACCAGTATCGTATAAGACAGCGCTTTCTCACGGTCCTCGTTCGAAAGCGGCACTAATGCACATGTATCAAGCAACAAGGTACACAGCAAAATGTGAAATTATCCCAACTACACCTTCTTCTTCACTCATCATCGAGCACCTCATTCAGCACTTGTGCATGGATACGTCATGTGAAACATCGTTCTAGATCCCTCTCAGTGATCTCGGTCCACCGCTGGCAAATTGGATACAACAAAACGGAAATACGTATATACTTGAGGCCGTCATTACAACACAGTTGCGCAATCTGAGCCCACTCCCTCTTGCACATCCTGTATTGCAACTCGACACATTTGTGGTTCGTGCCACCCCCGTTCGTATCCTGCTGTCATCGTCCAACTGCAACGCACTGCTGTAATTATTACTGGCATCGCTATTCCCCGACAAAGTGGTCCTGGAGGGGACCACTGGAGCCTCTGGGCGGCCGTCTACTGCTGGGAGACCTGATAATCTTGATGCTGTGCGGCAAATCTACGAGGGGCGGCGCAAGCTGGTGGGTAACGCTGGGGGGGGGGCGCCTGGTGTAGGACAAACGTTGCTGCTCGTTCACCAGAGGATAGTTAGGGCGGCGGACATTATCCAACAGCAGCTCCAGGGTGGGGCGAACTCGCGAACGACCGTTCGCGACCCTGTCTATCTCGACAGTCTCGGGGGACCGTACTGAGGTGGGCAGATAAACGTCGCCGCAGCAGCCGCTGCTTCCAGCACCCACGGTCCGCCTGCACAAACCAGCAGATGTCAACCTTGTCCGCTGAGACTGGCTCTCATGGTAAAGTTTTTGAAAATGAACGGCACCACCTAAATATAACACACGTTGTGGGGCGTGTGTGTGCGTGTGTCTGCGCGTGTGTGTGCACAATGGATAACGCCATGTTCGGCGTTATTCTGGCAGAAAAAAATAATAAAGAAGAAATAAAATGCCAGTGTTGTCCCCAGCAACAAACATGAGCCTGCTTCGCGTATCGCGCGGACAAATCCACGTTGGCACGCGTTCTCATATACAGAATCACATAGGTGACTATGAGCTATATTAAACAGTGAGAGACACGACTAGCTTCACAGACATTTCCACTACCGTTTTCGATATGCGATGAACTGATAAAGATGCATATTTCGAACTGATATGAAATCTAAGAGACGCCAATTATAATGTATCAAGACAAAATCGACGACTTCATTTATTCATGTTACACATACACATATATCTAATTAGAATTTTACCATAACATATCTTACAAATGTCCCATTTGAATAGTTAGAGAATTGTAGACAGCTCGTTGTTCACACTTGTTTTTTCCAACACACACATTTTATATAACTATGCTATATAAATAACAAATTTGCTTTAAGTGATGCATAAACAAGGTCGTTGAAATTAGTTAACGCTTGAAGGCATCAATATGGAGAAGGGCTTTCTCGACCTTTAGTTCCTCTCATTGGACGAACACTCACAGTTGCGCCTGCGTACACAGGTGATTCTATTATACACTAGCAATATACGTTATCAGAGGATCATTGCACCACTGGCCAGACGTTGAGTGGCCCTCCAGTCAGGATATACTGGTTGCAGCCCTTGCAAAAAAAACAACAAAAAATGATTGCATGACCACGGTTAGAATTTAGCGTCCCAAAGCGCGAAGCTGGAAGAACTCTGATAATTGTCGCCTCGGGACATGCCCACCATACTCGACTAGAAAGTATGCTCTCTTTTTGTGTGGAACCTGGACATCCTCCCAGAAGCGCCACTCTGAACTGCAATGCAGTATCTGGGCGTTGTGTTGTCTCGTTGTCATGTAATAGATATTTGCTTAATGTAATACATTTCTCTCGGAACCGGGTCAGCACTCAGTCAATCGCTGAGTGACTCAGTCATGCAGCAAATATTATAAAAGAAGTACAACAATATCTCACCTTCGTTAGCTCTTTTGTGCAGAATGAATTACCTGTTCATATCAATGGTTTACGAGGTTCACGGGTATTTATTACTTGGGTCAAATGTACATGAAAAATCATTCTTGGGATTGTTCTCTCAACACACTGTTGTACGGTGGTTCTCGTAAGACAAGCGATGAAACGGGGTATTCATTACTGAATGCATGCGTATGCACTGAATTGCCATCTCGAAGCGTGCGGAAGCATTGCAAATGCTATGTCGGGGCGCGTTGCGTTAAAATAGTGAACACGTCTAAACGATTAATGGGAAACTGGCGTTTCCGGCGTTCGTCAGCACTCCTACTTCTAGACACGTATGTCTACTTGAGTAACGCGGGGGTCAGACTAGCGCCCCATGCTATTTTCGAGTCAGCCATGGGTTTCAGCCACCCTGACAGGAACCCGTTCTCTGTTGGTGACGACGCTTATCAAATCTGTATGAATGAGTAACTACGGAGGAGACGATTCGGTTGGCAGTTTGCGTGTGGCGCCTTTGCTTCGTCGGGAGGGAGCCGGGCACAAATCATCGTCGACGGATTGCGATTAATCCCTACGAGTCTGGAGATGCGAGATGGAGATGCTTATTATGCTGCGACACGCCGCCTGCCACGGGCAGACCAGCCCTCTTCGTCTTCTAACCAAGTGGGCAAATAGGCGACAAGCAATCGTTAGTGGGAAAATCCTTGTTTGCGGACAACAACAGCAACAACGACTATAGAGCAGAGAGACGTACGTTGCGCGATGGGATATATCGGAATAATTAAGTTACAGTTAACTTAATAGTTATGACAAAGAGTATTTATCGAATTAAAAAGGAACAAGAATCATTTTGAATTACCTATCATTGTCGCTCTATATTTCACAGTTCCACTATATCATATCATACTTCAATATTGTTATTTATCCTATGGAGTTAGAATATGATTTGCAATGTTGAGAAAATACATCAAGAAAGATTCAACCCAATTTTCAAGGTGGGATCAGCAGTCGAGCTGGCACTCGTCAAGTGAATTTATTTTGAAAAACTTCAAATAGTCATCGTCATATCGATTTCGGGACATTTGTATTCACCGAAAAGAATACATCTAATCAAATTTTTCCAAACTGTCATCATGGATACATCGTACATAATTTTAATAGTAATGATAGTTCTTCAATACACCAATGAACTCTCATACGTTTGTATGGGCAGTGCTTTCAAACTTATTATGTCCTACTGGAAGGACATGCTCCAAAATTGGTTCACGCGAGGCCCACTTGTAGCCACTGGAGGTCCTAGGGGCCCCAGCTAAGGGTGCCACCAAAAAGGGTTCATCGCTGGCATTCACGGCCTTGACATTGTCCGTGACACATTTCCGCCTACCTTGGCCTCTATTTTTACGATTCGGCCTTCACAACCCTTCGTGGATATGGCTCTTGAACGACCGGATGCATCCGGCGACCTTTGTGGGAGAGCGTAAACAGAGAAAGTGCGAAATCCGGAGAGCCGTTCTGGGATGCTGAGCCGATAAAGGCATTGAGTGAATGCATACAGAATTCCTGTGACTGGGCGCCTACTGACATAGCTATGGGACGAAATAGGAGGCGGGGTTAGGATCAGCGAGGCTATGCGAGAAGGAGAGAGAGGTGACGGCAGACGAATAGCTGTGAGGAATATACTCAGTTGTAAGAAGGGCGGACGAAGCCTTGGATGGTGACCTTGGATTTACCTGCTGGAAAGGTTTGCAGAACAGGCCACCGCACAAAGTGATGTCTTTTGTGAACTTCTCGGAAAGTAGATCCGACAAAAGACCCAGTTTCAGGGAAATGTTCCAGGAAAACGCCCGTCACTGATCGCATTATTATGATTCGCATAATGTTCAAATAGTCTGTTGAAATGGAACCTCGATAGATATAGATAGACGCTATATATATATATATATACAGACTGTCTTAAATACATATTGTAATGAAACAAGTCGGATTTTTATCGGACTTGTTCCAAGGTATCTCGGTGCCATGTCCAGGTTGTCTGTTAATCGTCGTGTGCTCGAGTTTGGCGTGTCCAGCGCACGCGTCGGACCCGACCAATAAGCAGGTTACTCCGTCCGTTACAGTAAGATGATGATATACAAACGATAAACAAAGTCGGCGTATATTTAAAAGTAAATTTTCCGGCCTGACTCACAGCCTTGAATATTTGACGTCCACGGAACTGCTTTCGGCCCATAAGGCTTCATAAGACGGACAACCATCCTTTAAATGCAAATGTTCAACGGTGGGGATCGAACCCGGGCACCTACGTCCGTCTCCTCCGACCGCAACGAGGACACGAGCTCTGCAACACGGTCCATTCGTGTGCGCCTTATAATCGGAGGATTACACATAGATGCACGGGTCCGATGCCCACCTGGGCGTCCCTGGATTATAAGGCGTATATATAAGGCCAAGGGGCTAGTGGCTCACCACACTGCATCGCCTGCCGACCACGAGACGACCCGTTGGCGAGTTGTCGTTTCATTAGTCCTGTTTCATAGAGTGCATCCGTCTCGCGCTATGGCGCTGTATATCAAGATATCTATGCGACGATATCCACGGCAACTGGGCACACGCATGCTATCATTTTGCTTATTTACCACAACAATTGAACAACATTTGAGGTAGCACTATGCTATTTCGAGTCAAATTAAGTTTGTTTGTACACATTGTCTGATATAATCAGCTCATTGATTCGACACATCTCGAATTCGTCCAGAACAACGAAACGACGTCCAGCCCCATTTTCACTCAGGGAGAAATCACTATCCAGCCCAGTCTAGCATTCCCTCAGCCTCGAGGTTCTCGGCGATTGCTAGAAATAAACCG
This sequence comes from Stratiolaelaps scimitus, assembly GCA_019614645.1. Classification (NCBI taxonomy): domain Eukaryota; kingdom Metazoa; phylum Arthropoda; class Arachnida; order Mesostigmata; family Laelapidae; genus Stratiolaelaps; species Stratiolaelaps scimitus. The sequence continues at coordinate 5,951,363 of JABWDB010000020.1, read as the reverse complement.
CAGCGCACGCGTGGTGGTAAAAATAATTCGCAATTCAATCTTGCACGTAGCTGAGCGCACGCAAACACTTGAATTCTGGCTTGCAAACAACTCGTGAAGCTTGAAGCTTGCGAGCGCTGAGTAACCTTTACGCGCAGACGATTATTATTATCATTATTCACTAGCTTTTTCGACGTACTTGGTCCCCTACGCTTTGGTATATATAGCTTTGTGAGAGTTCATAGCCAAAACAAATGCAGACGCATCTAAAAGAGGCACGAGGTGGCCGAAATATTATAGCACAAATACTGATGAGAATGAAAATCATTAATATGGTGCAAATTATCACGCGATAATGTTTCGATCACTAATTATGGCTGTCACCAGATACGTATTCATAAATTTGTGTGAACACATTTGTGCAAAGCCACACAAAAATCATTACCACAGCGGTATTCAAGATCGCAGCGTTGTGTTTGCGAAAGTGACAACTCCGTGTGAATTCATAAAAATTAAGACAACACCTCTTGCTGGTGAAGCTGATAAGCGGCATGCACACATCGTCGATGGATAATTCACGAAGTTGTTGGCCAACATAACCTCAGTTCCGGGTATGGTTAGAAACTTCCGCGAGTTCCTATGGCTACCTACGCATCTACGAGGTTTATCTTGCTAGCGAACACGGGCGTATTGACTGAAATGAGCGAACACAAACGCATTGTCGTTCTGTATTAAGTGTTCTGTAAATGATTTATAATTAACCCCGTTATGAGCCTGCAAAACAATAAGGATATTACACTACGAACGATGGCTCTGGGGAATATGATTATTGCTAGGTTGCGTCGGTAAAACATTTGATTTACTTAAACCCTTGCATAGAGTCGTGAAATCCTCACTCAGAAGTATTCCTCCTGAACGCTTTCGTTAGCTTCACAGATTCATTTCCTATCTGATTAGGTTGAGTGAAGGCCATGTACAGTTTGCTTTAATGTTGATACAGCTGCCTTCATTAAAACGTTAGTTGCTATGTACTTTATGCACGATTCGAGTATGATCAAGGACAGAAGACCTGTCCATGGAACACATCACATATGAAGACATTTTTGATACAGACCGGCAAAATGACACTTGTCTGCGAGGCATACAACAGTTCGTCGTTCCATAGCGTCCAATGTTACAGCCTTACTGCCGAGCGCTTCACCCCACCCGAAGCGTAGCATCGGACAGTGCAGAGCAACCTGTTGTTTGCTATGAGCAATGCTCCCCCTCGGATCCGATCCCGATTTGGGTTTGGGATGAGAACGCGCCGCCGGCATCAAAAAGGCTAGAGCACAGAGCCGGTAAGCGACGGTCGGCTGTGGCCGCTTCTGTGAACAACAGAGGAGCGGCGAGAGGTCTGGGAGGCCCAAGACTGAATATATCCACACAGGTACTTCCGCCTCACAGGTGAGCATCGTCTACTCAAACGAGCCGAGCTAACCGATGGCAAATGTTCTGGGATGCAAATATAGCGTTAGTTTTCAACAACGAACGATTGACAATGGACGATTGCGTCTGATCACCGAGCACGCCAGCAAGCTTTCATCTTGTAACGGATGATGTCCTGATGAGCTTTATATCGGTCAAGGTTGTGCGTTTTATCTGAGACGACCACATCCAAGGTTCCTTCCACCCACGAGCGTATGCCTATGCTGCGGGGTGGCTCCCATCGAAAGGATAACGAAATTGTGCCGCCCCTTCTATTTACCCTTGACCCATATTGGGTAGCCTTCACCAGGCTGAAAAAACTCGCTTTTGAGGCGTTCGGAGCGTTTCTCACAAGTAAGACGGCCGCAGTAGTCCCGTTCGGTGTGTGCCAACGAGTAAATGGGTCGGCTGGCATCACTCCCAGCTCGCTGAGCGGATCGCACAGCTGTTAGTGGGTTCTTCATCATTCACATCGGGCACCGATTCGCGCCACCCTTATTTCAACACGCTCGAGCGTCAAACGATCGAACTTAAGCGGTGACACGATTGAGGGCGAGTAAGCAATTCCGCTTCATGAATGGCCTCGGAGGCCTATATCATCGCGTTGTTTGTCTACGAATGATTTTGACCTTCGGAATAAATGGTGAACGGTAAAAAGCCTATACATACAAATAAACTGCCGCAAACGACATCAAACGCGCGATTGGAAAGGTGGCATTTCAAACGAGCATATGTACACCACACTTGGACAGAGACGATTTTCTTCAACATTTGTTAAGCGTTTTTTAGACGTAACGTCAAAAATATCTAAGGTCGAAATTCTGAACGTCTTTCGTTATCTGTATTTACGTTTTTGTTAGTCACTGAAAATGGTTTGGTCCTACAATATACATATATACTTTCATACCTCCCGAAATACAAAAACCACATTTAAACCGTTGATGATCTCAACGCGCCTCCGCAGCTCTCTCACGCCCACGCAACTCGCACTTTCGCTTATAACGGGTTAAGGTCGTGAGGCCCCTGGCCTCCAAACGTTGGCACGAAGAGCCAAGTCGGCCTCTTTCGTGAGTCAGTTCAAAGCCATTTCACTACCTGTGGTTTCACAATGCGGATATCCGTTTTTCGAATATTTGGGTGAAGGTCTCGGAGTCTGAAGAGCTGAACTGCCAGCGGGCCATATCCGTGGTTTTTTTTCATATCACGCTGATCACCGTTTCATGCATAGCGCATTGAGGCCTTACTTGTGGATCACCTGTGATACGATTCAGTTTGCTCAGGACATATGGCCTTGGCCCACATGCGAGAGACCAACTGAAAAGCTTTATTCTCTTAGATATGCCTCTAGTTATATGCGCTGATAGTGTCCAATTGGAACACTATCGGAAGTTCTCATGCGACCATTCGCAAATAAATGCGCTCAGTTGGATTGATCCGGGTAGGTTGGAGCCGAAGGCGGTACCGTGGACGTTAAATGTTGACTGTGGGTCAGCCGGAAAATTTATTAATAGGTGGGTAGAACCGAGAACTGCTTTTTTAATAAACGTTCCTTTGACCTTAATGCGGTGATGTCACCTAGTGCTTCCCGACATTGGGCAAGAACCGATCAGTACACTCAGTGATTATATAATCAACTGGAATAGATAATCAACGAACAATTCAGTTGGATATACATGTTTGTATGAAATAATGAAAAAAAAACGTCCTGCATGTACGGATACATGAAATGGAGTGAACATGGTTTTAGGGTAGTTCGTTGTAAATGTACATGAAAATACAACATTTCAAAGTCCTCCCCCGCGAGGTAACCCTTCGTCCTAGATAGAGTCAAAGGGTGAAGGCCTCTTTTGTACCTCACGACGTCCGTGGCCGACTTCCTAGATCAACCTTCACATATCTGAGCACACATGTTATACATAGTTGTTCACCCTCTCATGAAAGCACAACCCTTTGAAGCAAGGGCCTCCAGATGAATCTGGAGGCAGTTACCGGATGCAAGGGGATCCCAGCACGAGCTTCGCTAACGCTCTCTCAGGTTTCATGTTGAGGGTACGAAACCGATAGAGTTGGTCTGCTATTTGATATAAGGTTCGCAGTGGCAGTGAAGCAAGCAAGAAGTGCCACTCCTGGTATCACCTCATAGTGTTAACCTTGGCCCATTCTGCATGGCTTATTCATATTTTGCTCCTCTACGTACCGGTCCTCGAGAATCCGATCTACCCTCACCCTAACAAGCGCGAGTAGTGAAACATGACGAAAGAACGTGAGATTCAAACGATGATACCACTTCGGCTACCAACTTCGAACGTAGCTAACTATAAACTCAGCGAGACGGCGCTTGTCGTCTAAGGGGACCTCAGACGATTTACCGGAGGAGCCATCGATACTTTTCGTGTTGTAAAGCACAGCTGAATTAGAGTCACGCCAACAGAGAACATACTGGACAGAGGCATCCTGTCCGTATAAAATTGCTTGTCCATTTCTTGCCCAGTAGTCAACGTTCGCTACAATTTTAAATGCACACTCATGTTTGATGTGAGACATTTTCGATTGATTTATCTAGTAAACGGTCACTTACTCGCCTTACCCATTCCGTAGCACGCCGAACGTACGGATGGCACAATTATGAAGGAATGAAGACACAGGAAACCAATATAGCAATGGAGGGTTATGCGAAACTTTAGCTAAAACCTTGTTGTTTTGGCACACTTTACTGTTAAATCGCGTAAAAAACCATTAACTAAACAACTTCAGTTAAAGGAATAGTCTCCTTAGGAATATTGTTCGGTGCCTCATTCTGTGACGACCTTAACCCTTTTCAAGGAGACCTATCCACCCACACGCCACGGCACAGTTCTGACAGAGCAGGGTCAAGGCCATGGGGCCCTTGCTCCCATTTGATCGAAGAGTCTCTCAAGATATTTCGGACTGGAACCCAGGTCAGGGTTACACAGCGTGGGAAGTAGAACAAAAATTATGGGATTGTGACCGACTATGCAGGGTTCTGCATTATCTATATACAACTCTGAGTAGGTGAAGGTCAATTGGAACAAGAAAGGGCTCCTGTAGAAAACTAGGTAGATGCTGAGAAATGACCTAGAAGAGTTAACCTCTTTAGGTGGCGACATTGGCCTATTTGACACTCCCGAGCGATGTTACCTATAAGAGTCTATCAAAGTAGAAGTCAATTAAAGATTTTGAAGGACCCCTTCACGGCCGTTCAATAAGGCCACTGCCGAACAAAGGTCTCGGCCGTTGAAAAATATATTCTAAGACACACTGTGTTCATCTTCCGCGTAATAATAAGGATAATAATGCCAGGTGCAATACCCAGCTATGAACTGTAAATGCAGCTGAAATTGCAGCTGAAATTGCAGCATCGGAGTAGCGGGTGAAATATAATAGCATTAATAGCCGAATACTCAGTGATTCAATCTCAGGGTTCTGTAGCTCCTCAGCAGACACTCGCTGAAGACTGCTGCACCTCCGCTCAGTTTCTACCATGAATCGGGTCCAACCACCGGATTCTTCGCAAAATCGCTTCATCCTTCCCTAAGCACAGCGTCAAGCAGTGTAGCACACAAGCGCCCGTTAGCTGTCATTGATGGCCTTTCCCATGCGATACAGTGCTGAACCGAGTTCCCATAGTAGGCCCGAAGCCGGATGAATTTCGTCGCTCCGATAGATGGTTGTAACCGTTCTAACGGACGGGCCTCAAGGCCTCAACCATTGGACGAAGCATGTACAGCGCTGTTGTGCGTAGGTGGAGGGGCCCCGTAGAAGGATTAAATATCGTCAAAGGGTTGATTATCATGGTTTCAATATGAAATCCGTCGACAAAACGCAGCCGATCGAAGCAAGTGTCATTGAATAAAATGCTTGTCTTCAACAGGGAACATCGCTTGAGGCACGACGCTTCTTCGAATGAGTCGCTCACCGGCGGGCGGACATTATAACGTTTTCAAACCCTTCTTCTATTTTGGTTAACCCCTTCAGTGCTTATGAGGCCCACCCTCCACCCACGTAAGGCCATGAGAACTACCACCTCATGCACCTCAAAACGTCCTTGGCCGCCCTTCGTTGTCCTTCACCTCCAACGGGACCGGATGTGCGACCCGTCGTAGAAGTACAACGGAACTCGCCTTATTCGCCATTAATTCGTAGCAAACGCAGAACGCTCGTTTAGTGGAGTCTCCAACAGGCGGCAATAAGGGTTCGCTTTACCCTCACTACAAGCCGCAGAGGCAACACAGAAGAACCAAAATGAAAATAACTGTACAACAATACCGGAAGTCCACGGCGGGAGGCCGCTCTGGTCGCGGGTGGACGATAACTAAGGTCTATGACAGATAGGTCTATTCGTGTACGTTCGCCGTGGTCGCCTTTGTGCGGACTCGGTTCCTAATGGAAATACAATCGATCGGAGATACAATCAGCTAGAAATATTATTACTGTTGTCGGTTTTATAATAATAACAATAATAATAATAATAATAGACTCTCAGCAAAATGGTGCATGCTGCTCATCCGAACGTCAATAAGCACAAGCCTAATATAATGCATTGGTATATATCGAACCCACACGTGAATGATTTTGATATTAGCACCGCGATTCGCTATAGATGCAGCCGGCTCGGAGAATAACCAATTGCCTTCGACAGCTGAGAGATTTCGAGCATACACCGATCGATGATTTGTATTTGAAGTGTGAACATCTTCATTTCTATACCCATGAATAAACCTACTCGTGAACTTGTGCATGCTGAGTAAAGCGGACACCATACTGAATTGTTCACCATTTATCATTAGGTGGGAGATTAGAAAACTTTTACAGTGATCCGCCGTACTGTCCTCTGAGCACGGCAACCACCTGTGAAGCACATCCGACACTCTGTCACCGCCAGAGGTTTCTCACGTTAGACGGTGTGGCCCTGACCTGAGTTCGGGTAGAAACGCTCCGTTTCGATTAGTATTTCTAACGGCTGGGAGGATCGGGGGCCCTACGGCCTCAACAAGCGAACAATGTCACCGCGAGTAAGTGGAAGGCCTCTTTAAAGAGTTCGGGTCAATGAAGGGTTATCTGGCAGCAATAAAAAGGAGAAATCTTTGTATATCCTTCCTGGAGAAATCTTTGTATATTACGGCATCATTCTTAAAGCCGATTTGAAGCTCCATAGACCCGGGCCAGCCTTCTGATAGAACACACACCTGTACCGGTATTCAGATTTCCTCTAATACATTAGTACTCTTCCTAGCCTATGCTCAGTAGGACTTCATTAATTGCCTCATCGTTTGAGTTATAACACAATATATTACGATAACAACTTGCCCCATTCCGGTTTCATCCTCAACGACATCGGACAATGACATTGTGTCACAGTACTGTATTTGTTCTTTATCAAGAAGGAGACGTCCGGTGTGAACAAGGAAGCTACTACATCATTGGCCACTAAAGTTTTCTCATTGGCAGCTGGCCCCCGGCGCATGTCCTATCAGACACTTGTAGGCACTTATCCGTATAATGGCAAAACTAAGAAGAAATATCGAGAGGAAAAATTCAAAGCTTCTTGAGACCACGATACGGCTTGAACCTACATCTATCCTCAATGTCCTCGGGCTGACTCTCAACGACCATTTAACGTCCACGGAATTGCCTTTTGCATTGCTTCGTAAGGTGGACCCCTGAAATGTAAATGCATCTATCTATCAAAGCTTATATCACTGCATCGGCAGGCCGCATCACAGCCGGTTGAGACAGCCTAGCCTAGCTGGCGAGCTTTCTTATCATAAGACATCGAGGTAGCCTGCTCTTAGGTGTTGAGAGATTATTGGACAGGTGTGGTTGTATATGCTGAGGCTACACGGCCTTCTCTCTCAACGCACTAGTCAACACACTTAAGTGGCACACATAGCAAGTATTATGAGATGTCTTGTTCCACCGCACTCTCCCAATGAAAAGGGCCAGAGACGGCTAGATCTTATGGCCGTGTGAAAGCGAGTCGAGAGCAGTGTGTTTTGAGCGACGAGTGCGATATTGGGTAAGGCACAATTGTTTTTAGGAAGTCGTTAGCCAGTTGGTACGGTCACATTGGTATTATTATGGTCACATACGAAGGAGCAGATCTTCGCATACAGAGAGAAAAAGTGGCGATTGTAGCGGGGAAGAACAATCGAGCGATCTTCTTACAGTCAGATAGCTAATCGTCTTTAGTTAGTTAGAATTCAGCGATGCATCGCTGAACGCAATCCGAGAAGGAGCACTATAGTAAATCATAGATAGGTTTACATAACTCGGAAGTTGCACGTGCAGGGCAACGTTAAAACTGGTTCGTTATCATGTAAGACAGCATGGATGGCCATTGTGCCTTCCGCCTGCCCAGAAGTTACACAAGGCCCACATCAACGTATGTCCTGGACACCGACAGTGGAAGGGCGTACTTCAACTGAACAGTGATGCCGACTATAGCTGAACTGAAAAGCAATCTTGAGCCGTTTACATTGGATTTGACACTTCCGGGTTGAATGGATTCGACGCGGAGATGCTAGAAAATAAAGAAAGCGCTTTGTGGAAGGTCGGCTTGTGTTCGGCCGTTGTCGATATATAAACCCCTCGGAGCAATTTGTCTTAGAGTGTTGGAGGACAACAGCCAAGTAATCCGGAAGAGGGATGTTGACGGTTAGCAGGCGGCCACGTTCGGTGTCACCAATACGAAATATGAAGTAAAATTGGTGAATGTTTGAAGAGCTATAATAACAAATATTATAGGCATACATTTAAAATTATTATAAAAATATCAGTTACAAATGACAGCATCAATGGCTATTATTATTATTATTATTATTATTGGAATCATAATAATACCTGCTTTATCATCGTCGTGGTTGTGTATAATTGGCTTAAAATTAGTTGAAACGATATATACAATCTCGAACGACAATAAGCAACATGCTTCTCTTTCGTAAATGGGCAATTTTCGTCAACTCCACCGCCGTCGTGCGAACACCGTTCTATTTCATTCTATACTGAGCATTCTACTGCCTTCAAGTGGGTGGCTACCTTAATGTCACTCCCTAGCACGTCTCGGCTCTAGCCATTATTGTTTCGAGCAAGCGTTTCTCGAGCGGCAACGTCATAATACAGTTTACTGCACAGTTCGTGTGCTGGATGGTGGCTGGCTCGCTGGCTAGCTGACGTCGAGCCAAGTAAGGTGTGAGGTGCTTTTCTCCATTCTGTGGCGGCTCCGTCAAACTGCAGACTTTTTCACGGCCCGACCGAGGTCCATGATGTCCTTGTGTCTCTTCAGCCCTGCACAACTTTTTGGGGATGGCACATACCCTTTCGCACGAGGGAATCATAAGACAGATGGTAGAGACTTTTGACTTGTTACAGCAAGTGGAAGCGGTCGTACCAACGTATGTGTGACTCTCGTAAGCAAACGTAGTCGAACAGCTACGTCGGGGATGCACTCGGACAGTTCTCCAACAGTTTTAGTCTGTACTCACTCCTGATCGTTGCGATGCGCCAAGGGCGGTGTGAGACAGGACGTGAGCCATGTGGTAAAACCACAAAGAACCTACACTGCTTTCACTATTCTTATCAACGCGCATTTCCTGTTGCATACCCATATGAGTATTATAATGTATGCTCAAGCAGGCGAGAGATTCGAGGGTAGTCAAGTAACGTAGAACACCGGAATTGAATATATGTATCTCTGGATAGAGAGAGAGAGAATTAACTTGTAGTTGCTATAATATGACAATAGTCATATTATCATATACCGGTATTATACAATACATTAGGCTGATTTTATAGTTGGACGACCAAACTCTATGACAAGCTTACCACCTAGGCTAGAGCGGCTATTGTATCAAAGCTATGATTACAAAAAATATATCATGAGTAACAAAAGGGTCCGTATCGTTTATTGATCACCAATTTTCCTTCGGAGATTGTGATAGCTAAGTTGGTCGACTGTCGCGACTACTCTACCTGTGGTTGTAGCAGCACACCTGAAACACTTCCTTGTCGCCCTCTCCACCCATTTCAGATAGACCAGGTATTTCTCCTGATTTCAAGGCTAAGCAAACGCAACCCCCCAGGGAATCTGAACCCTTTTCTCGATACGCGACCGGGTGGGCCTCCCACTATGAGGGGCCCCTCACTCTAACCCTTTACGAGTTCGCAGGCATCCGGTACGAGTACAGAGGCCAAACACGTGAAACGGAAGCTGATACAGAACCCAGCCTAAGTCAGCCAGTCTACACAACGATTGGCACGCCATCTGCATTGGTGGAGCGAACCAGCCATTTGTCGGCTACGCCAGCCCGAAATGACCCCCATGGCCAACACCACCTCGCCCCCCATCCCGGCGGGTGGGGGCACCTACGCAACAGGCGCAAAAGTTTTCTCGTGGCCCGCCAGATATCTCATTTTATATGCAAACCGCGTCGCCTACTGGTGGCGTGTACCGCATCGGGATGCGTTTACGAGCACCACTTCAGGGTGGTGACTACTATGGCCCGCGCAGTCTACGTCAATGTCGAGGAACGACGTCGCCGTCGACGATGACGCGAAGCCTGAAAGCGTCAAAAGTACCACAGCGTCGCAATACTTTTCAACACGGTTCGAGTGGCGCACAATTTCGAGTGTACATGAACTGCTTTCTGCTGGTGCATTTTACTGAGCAGTCAGTGTATGACGTACGAGCTGCATACGTATAGCGTAACTCAAAAGAAACTCGTTCTCGACTTACGATGCAGTCCTCCAAAGCCAAAAGCTTCGCTTGTGAACGAAGCCCTCGCGTGTTAGTCGATGATATGTACTTCTGTGGCTTTCGCGGAGCACGGCCGTAACACCATGGTTAACCACGAGCGGGATTCGGGGTGCAACACCCATCGTCGTACCCTCAAGCGATCCAGTCCATTTAGCAGTAGTCACTAGCGTAGCAGCACCTTCTCGGCTGGGATCAGCCGGGCTGTGCATTCCCAACTCAGCCAACTGTGTCAACCCTTTCGAGCCAGTGGGCCTCTCAACCCTTCATTTTCAATGTCGAGCCGCCGAACGACCGACCCCGTGTTTTGAGCGCGTAGTCGAGCTTCTGCGATCCACCCGCTTCGAAACCGCTTAGGTGGGGTGGCAGTTCCGAGTGTACGCACAGGGGATGGCGCGACGACTATGAAATGGGCCACTGGGTCACTGACCTAATTAGAAATCTGCTGGACACAACGACATGGTGGGAACGCAGAGCTAAAGCAGGGCATTGTCCGGCACAGCTTTTAGATGCTTGAGGTCTACTTCGACCGATTTGACCTAGCCTGGTACATTGACCCAGATCAAGAGGCGAGGTCATTATTGAGCCTGCTTGGCCCGCATCCTCTCCAAAAGAGACGAACTGTCTTTAGGCTTCTGGGACGGCCAGACACGGGAGCGAACGCTTTGGAGAGGGTGCACGCATTTAATGGTAGCCGCTATCATAAATTTGTCATTTTGACGCTCGTGTGTGATATAGAGCCGATGAGTGTAAAGTGCTTCAGTCAACGTGCTTTTGCCGTATAATTTGAGCCTTTTTTTTTCTTCTTCTTACGATGATGATATTATTATTATTAGTAACAATACGCTTTTGCCGCAGCCAAGTTTTCGCGTGATTGCCTCTTGTAGCTAGTCACTGGCTATCACTTGCGCGTCCCATCATCACGATGTCACTTGCCGATCGAAACAATCAGCAGCTCACAGAGTACGGTTGCCATCCCCCGGTATTGTCTTCTTCCAGCTAGGCATTCTGGGGATTATGAGTGTGAGCTCTGAGTGAGCTCTGCTGAGTACGATGTATATCCGGCCCTCAGTTGTTTCCAACCATCCATCCATCCAACACATCCCCTATTCCCTACCACGGCGTCCATCTATCTACGAGTCTCTACGCCGAAAGTGTCCATCTACCAACTAGCCGCCATCTACATAACACCCCCGTAGCGCCATCTCCCGCGATCCAACCAATCGGCTACTGCATTCTCGTCGCCTCAATTCGCCCGTTCCCGTTTCAGTGGCACCTATTTCTCTCTCTCTCTCTCTTCCTGCCCACCGGTCTTCCTTTCTCCCAATCGTCCACAAGCTCTCGCTATTTCTCCGTGTTTCCTTGCTTCGACTGCTGCTGCTGCTGTTTTTCGCTGTGCCACACTCTCATGTGGTGGTATCTCTCCATCCGCTCGCTCTAGCTCCTTCACACTCTCATTTCCTATACCGGCAGGAAGGTTCTCTTCGAATCGGCCGGCCGGTGGTCTTCTTCTTCTTCTTCCTTTCTCATCGACTCCTTTGTGTTCTCCTGTTCCTTATCCGCCCTTCTACTCACGTCTCCACCCCCGGCGGGGGCGGGGGCAGCAGCAGCAGCATCCGGCCCTTCTGCCTGGCGGGCCGGCCATCACCAGCGCCACAGTCGGCGCTGCTATTGCGGCTGACAGAGTTTCGGCAGAGCCTCTCGATACCTTCCTAAATCTCTCTCTCTCTCTGACTCCCCTTGCGTCTCGCTATACTCCGACTATCTTCCAGCCTCTTTGACGTGTTGTCCACGTTCGACGTTACTGACGCCGCCTTCACCACTGTTACTAGCATACATTCGTCTGGTACTGCATCTGCAGGATCAGCAGCAGCAACTGTACGAACGCTCAGTCATACACAAACGCCATGGCCCGGACGGCTTCGCGTTGGTAATCTATCTACTCGTACATAGGTGGCCATTTCTCGGCCAGTCCCTATCTATGGTTGCTACTCCAGCCTGCGTCTATTGCTGCCACAATGCTGCCACTACTGCTATAGCCAGCAGAGCCAATGCCTGTGCTGCGGCTGTTTGAGCATCAATCGTGAGCTGCTCACTACAACTCGCTCTCGCCAACCTACCATCTCCTACAATGGAGGCTCGCGAAGGAAATTATAAGGAACATTGTAGGTGATATGGCCGTGACATGAGTAGGGGGTGAAGCGAACGCCACTCAAAAGCTTAATATGCCGCCTGTAGGGTAGTCGGAAGGCCAGTACCCATGTGTACGACAGAGCTATAGACGATTCGATGTCAGCGGATTGGACAGGTCAAACGGGAGAGGATGATTAGATAACGACATACCCGGAGGCTGTTGATTGTTGCGTGATCCCAAACATTGTAGATGCATATATATATATATATATGCAGGTATATTAGCTGTGGCCTGAAGACAACGGTGGGCGACCTTGGCCGTGGCTGACCGAGCCATGAGCTAAGATGACCTCGACATAACGGAGGCTGCCACAGAACCAGCCGATGTAATCGGGTCATGTGAGTCTCTCTCACTATGCGAATTGTACCAAGTTTCTCGGGGCCAGGTCAGGAGGCCTTTGAGGAGCCCCGATTGACCCGGGAGATCAGGGGTCAGAGGCGCGTGGGAGGAGGTCAGAGGCTACGGCGTAGACTGGCTTGACCTCGATAATGCTCTGAGCGAGTGCCATTGACATCGAGGTCGGTGCAGGTCACGAGACACTTGACCTATGCCAAAAGAGCACAGCTCATCCCTAAGTTCAAATTAGTAGATTTTTATAGCATGCTAAATACATCGCTTTTTTATCTGCAACAAAGTTGCCAAACCTCTGTAGAAACAGCGTCAGAAAGCGTTGGCGTTAATCAGTCGAAAAATCGAACTTCCATGCTAGCAGCTTCTAAACACACAGACGATATAGGTTACGTCGAGAAGGATACAGACCTTTAAAACTGTTTGGCACTGTAGAGTGGCGATACATCTATGCTCACCGATCTAGGCAAGGAGTGCCATTAGTCCGAACTGTCAGCTGTCTCTTTGTAACGGACGCTGATTAAATGTCCACCCATCAAACATTCGAACATTGATAGGTGCAGCATTGGCGGAGATGTATGTCGATTATATATGTCAGTCCAGAAACAGCTACTAAAAGCAAGAACACAGCTCGAAGCTTACGGAGAGCCAGTTTTGCTGGAATCCAAGAGAGGGAATGTGACTAAAATAACAAAATTTAATAAGCTCAGCTACGATTTCAAGCGTACGTATACAAAGCTTCGTTCTCATTGGCCTACAAATTCATTGAGCGGTCTCAGTTCTCAGCTTTCCTCTTTCATGCGTGACCTCTTCCTTCGAGGTCGCTTCAGACGTTCGACCCTCAGTGTCATCAGGGTGAATCAGGTCGACGCGGTCACACAAGTTCAATTGGATGACCTCGGTTACGCAACCCTGGGTCACGACGAGGTCATCTCTCTCTCACTCGATGGGTAGAATCCCGCGATGTGATTGTGCATGCGGTCGAAGTCGGTCGACAGTTTAAGCAACGGTGCTTGCTTTAGGGTGGGGCGAACTGATTCGGGTCACACAGGTACGATAAAGCAAAGCTAGAACCCACTTGAACATTTAGAGAGAGGAGAAGAAGAAGTCGTCGATCTACGACGACCTCAAGGCTGAACATAATGGCAGGGTGACCATGTGAATCCTAGGATATAATCCTGTCTGAACTGATGTTAATCAGAATAATGTGTTAGGTACAGATCATTTTCAAGCTGACCTTAAATCCAATTATTGGTATTATGCGCTACATATATATATATATATATATATATATATATATGCCCCGTGTGTACGACCATACTGATAACAACAATAACGGCACTTTTGAATGGCCACTTGCTACGTGTTGTTGTGGCGGCGTTGAATTATCGACCGAAATAGCCGCTGGTCGCGGCACCTGGTGACATACAGAGGACTCAAGCATTGTACACATTGCTGTTTCTTTATTAAACTAATAAAGCTTCCTCTTTACCCCCCCCCTACACCATACTGTTTCCTTTAGATTTCAAAATGTTTATACAGTGGTCGAAAGTAAATGGAACAAAATAGTTGTGAAAGAGAAACTTTGCCAAAATCCATCGCTCACTTTTGCATGAAACTTTCAACGGAAGGTCTTAAAATGTAATAGTTCGAAAATGCCGTGAATGATATGCACTTTGTCCCCAACCACGCCAATTACTATGGCATATATATTAAAACACACAATAATAATGAAATAAATGGCACTAACGCTATTCATAAGATGCACTATTAAAAATGCACTCATATGGACTAAGTTGATATAAGTACTTCTAAAAAAATATACATAAAGTTATATATATATATATATATATATATATAAGGTTTTTGGGCTGACTCTCAGCTAACATTTAACGTCGGCGGTACTGTACTGTAGTATTGTATATATATATGGCGGCTATATCTAACGGTCGGACGACAACATATGGCATTTATTTCAACAAATCTGCAATGTGGATTGTTTCCTAAATCTTCTATTTCTTATTTCCAGGTGTTGTTGAATTCTGGCCTCGAAAGACGCCCCGTAATCATGATCGCGCTGTGACAGTGACTCATTTAGCCAGACTGCACCGGTCAATAGGAGCAGACGATGGCAGAGCCCGTTGAAGACGCTGTTGCACGAGACTTAGTGTCGAGGTGGTGGTGGTGGTCGGGGTGTACATCGGATGCGATGCACCGCTGACGGAGTGGCGACGTTTTGCCGAACGCCAACAACAGCGGGGTCAGGAAGAAGAGGGCGGCGGGTCCGATCGAGTGTCATGTGTGGATATGAGCCACGCGAAATCGGGAGAAATTGACGAAATGGCTGAGGGAAGAAGGCCGAACTCGTTGCAACAGGAGGCCACTTTAGACAGCTATGTACCGTCAAGGCACGGCGGGCTACTTCAAGTAACATAGCTATTATAGACTACTTTCTTGATACATAGACAGACGGAGAGGCTAACAAACAAGCATATTTACATATATATATATACCTATACATACAAGATGGACTCGTTGCCACGTTTTCATCGGTGGGGCTCGAGTGCCGACCTGAGTGAGAAGAGCCGTCACAAGTGGAGCTCGGCGAGCAACATTACCCGGCAATCCCATGCAGGTAACGCGCGTAGGATCGTTGAAAATTGTTATTTTTATTATTATTTGTATTGAAATGAATCTGTCCAGTTATCGGGATCGTGGAATCTACCGAACAACAATGTAGCTAGATTCGTGATACTGTTAAACATAGGAGACGCTTTCGTGCAAAGGGAGCTATGGACATCTAACGCAACTCGAATGTACGTGGCTTATTTTTGATGTAGGTTATTATTTATTATTTTTTTCGTTTTCGCATATGGCGAGCTATAGCGTGCTTGATCAAATTAATGTAAAAGATACCACAATGAACACCGGCGGCGATGTGTGCAGACATTCGGGACAGGCAGAGTACATGAGACTACAGGTGCAATACCCGGGGGAGATGTGGATTGCTATGATAGCAATGTTTTTGTCTCTGACAGTATTATGCCTACTATGAAAACTACCACCACCAGTTGCCAGTGATTTGGACTCGTCCAGGCTCGTGTCCAATGGGAAGGCAGAAGGTAAAGGTCCGCTGGTGAGGCTAGCGCGGCTCGAGTACATTGTCCATACACTGCTTCTACGACACAACACTCAAACAGCCGCTCACTCAGCAAAGATAACCTACTAGACCCCCTCTTCCTGGCCACCAGCCAACATCGGGCCCAGGACCAAGGTACATCGGGCCCAGGACCAAGGTACATCGGGCCCAGGACCAAGGTACATTGGGGCCAAACAGCGGACCTCATAGCCAGCCGTCTTCACCGTCATCCACCGTCCTATACGTTCATTTCTAGGGAGAGCGTTCTTCTTCTTTCTGTCGCTTCCTGCTGCATATTGCGTGGACGGCGATGGGGCCGGCAGCGGAAGGTCCGAGGTCGCCCACCCGGCCGCGACTGTACGAGATCTCTGTCCGCCGACGGATTATAGAGGGCGACTTCTACACACAGCGACTCGCGTACACGCGAAGCGAGACCGGGGGGCTGACCGTTCTCCGACAACCACTGCCCCACTGCAGCTGTACGTGGCCAGCATTAGCAAACACGATCTGTCCGATCTTGCAGGCAATTCTCTATCGGGCAGGCGTTTCCGGCACCGAAGAGGATCTCGAGCGAGCAGTAAACAGTTGACCCTTAAGATTATAAATATCTAAGTACGGGTCAAGCTAACGATAGCGGTAGTGGCAGAACGAAAAGTAGCTGCAAATAAAGTCGACAACGGGCAAATAAGCTTAACTTATGAACATGTCACAGCATGGTTGTCGTTGCCGCTTGCGACTAGTGCTGTTTTCGGGTGCTGAACAACTCCAATACATTTGGCGCTCAAAGAGACAGTTGCTACGATCCCCTGGGCAGTAGGTAACCGCGAACGTATGTATGAGCGTCATATCTTAAAAATGCCCGCATCGTTTTCTGTCGAGCCTCGCAGAGATGAACGTTTCCCGTTGTGATAATCTACTGGTGACCTGTACGGCTTCGTCTGTGTGTTCGTATCTAGCATGGCCAAGTGATGTGTGACGCCAACATAGAAAGTTGGTGCCGGTCATTTTTCGACTAGGATAGAAAAAAAATACGATAACAGATTAAGGTGTTGACGATGTTGAATACATGTACACACTGTACATCATTCATTATTTTGGCCATGCGGAATATCTTGAAAATTAGAAGCAGTAAATCATCATTGTTGTTTAGTACTCAGTAACATTTCGATTATATAGTGTGAAGTTGAGTTGAGGTTTACAGAAGGCCTGAAAGCTACATGCGACTCATTACGAGTCTTCATTTTACACGCCCGTTCAGCCATCTCACAGTGTGCTCTCCACTGAGGCATACTCGGTGCATGGTCATTGCATGTGCGCTCGTAAAAAGTCCAGTTCTATTCACTCACGCTGCAGCCCCGGCACTCATATTCCGAAACTGTATGGGCGTTGCTATCGCGTCACGCACGACGCATCTATGGTATACCAAATAAAATAGTCGGAGTAGACTCACTCACAGCATTTGGCATGGGCATCGTGTAGCGTACACATAGGTAAGGCAGGGGGGGAAGGGGGGGTCAATGTGCGCTGTGAAGGTTCTGCCCGTAGTTAGTGTCGGCCTTCGCTTGGAGTTGGCTGCATCACCTGGCCTAGCATAGGCTGCATCACCTGGCCGACCTGGTATAGCTATACCGCTTAGCCACTAGGGTCTAGTTACCCGCCACTTACGTTCTACTGTACTCCACAAAACACCAGATATGGGCACACTTTGTGGCCACTTCATGCAGGCCGTGGGCTCCGCTGCGTTCGCAAAGGCCAACGTACAACGAAGTCTGGTGTGTGTGTGTGTGTCCTGAGCATGAGAAGGCGACGGTAGTACTCGACGGCGTGTCCCCCTTGTTTGTTTCGCAGCAATGAAAACCGATGACGTCTAGCTCTAAGCCATCACCCTCGCCTGAACGGCTGCTGGGTCTGGTTCTGGTCAATCTCCTCCTGGGCGAAAGGAGTAACTCCTCTCTCTCTCTCTCTCTCTCCCTCCCTTGGAAGTTTTTCTCTCTCTCTCTCTCTTTCTTCCTCGCTTGGTCGGTATGCCTCGCTGGCTGCCACCCCCATCTACGTTTTGGTTATTTGCTTCGTCCTCGTCGTCCTCGTCATCATTGTCCTGTAGGCCTCGCCTTGCCTCGCTCCGCGGTCGCTAGCGTCATCGTCCGCCAGCTGATAAGGGTCAGGGAGGGCACTTCTCCGTCGAGCGCGCCGAAATTATTCAGGAAGTCCTTCGTCCATCCGTTGCTCCGTCCCATCGCATACGCCATCGTATCCCGCGTCGGTCCTCCTACTCTGGGCCATAGCACAAGCACTCGAGAAGCAGACACCCCACCATCCCAGGCCAGCGAAGGGTCCCAGGCGCGTACATCCTCTTTCCTCAGACCCCCTGCGACTAACCAGCAGGGGTCGGAGCAGAGGCTCCTACTCGTCTACTTATACTAAGTACTCTGCTGTGCAGTAGTGTAGCTACCAAAGGGGCGGAGAGGTGTCCAGTGCCCGCTCGGAGCCTTTCCGGTCACCCTGGCTAGCTGGTTGACTGCCGGCGTGCTTACCTTCGCTCGGCGGCAGTACGGCCCTGATGAATGATGTTTTATCAGCGGGAGCGCGCTTTGCGAAAACATCCCGTAGGTGTCCCTACTGCTGCTCAACTTGTGGTAGCCAGTGAATGGAAGGCTGGCCTGGCCAACCCTGCCTTGAGCACGCTGACCAGAGGTCCAACACGCTGGGTTCCTACGCTTTCCACTCCTGTGGTTGCGGTAGATGATGAGAGAAGGAAAACCATAGAGGGATGGGATGATATGCCCGTGCTAATGGATTATGAATACGAGATTCAACGTTACTTCTTTGCGAAAAGCTGCTACTATGTCGTGGCAGGGGTATTACATATGGGACCGTTTTATATATAGTATATATAAATGGGTACCTTTTACGTTTAGAGAAGATTGATATTTACCTACGAAGAACTGAAGGTGTCAAGGTAAATCATCCGACATCTACTATTTTGTTTCGTCTGTAAGGGATGGATTCTCTTAATATCGATATTCCTCTTATGGGTTTAGTCGATGTTGATCGGTGATCTGAACAAATTTACGTAATTGTTATATATGACAAATGTAAGAAATTCCCGGTGGGCGGCTAAACGATATTCGCTCACTTGTCAAATGTAACCGACCGATAAGATTGATTTGAGCAGCACGAGTATTATTTTTTGAGACGAGTCTTCCCAGCTGAAGCTCGAACCTAAGACCTTGAGCGGCCTATAAGTTTCTACTGGGCCTAACTACAAACATCTGTATCCGTGTTTTTGTCAAAGGCTCGGCTGGATATTTTTCTAGATTTTGTTATATGCGTATTTTTCTTTCTACCGATCTAAATCTATGAAGCACTCATATCACCTGAACAAACGTTTTACAAATCCCTTTTTTACCAGGACGTATCGTTGAATAGGCGAGAATATTGTCTTTTGTCTTCCGGCACTCTCCCACTCAGCTTCTCCGTCCACTTATAGGTTGACAGGTAAGGAGGTACTGTACCTTTCACGTAAACAGCCAATGTCGCCACTGACACTCATGTCTACCTGAGCCAATGCAGGGCTGCTGCTGTACGCTCGGGATATAGTTTATACCCGACATGGCCGAGAAGAGTAGCCCACTTCCAGTGTAACAAAAAGCCACTCATCCCTAACTCCAGCCGTTGCCAAAACCTGAACACCTTCGAGAACTCCACCGCTCCCGTCCCTATCTGTCTATCTACCTATGTATCCAGGTAGCTACCTGTGTGCGACCTACCAGATGTAATACAACAGGTCCAGGTTCGGTTTAGTGAACTAGGTGGGCAGCAGACTGAGAGACGTTGGAAGGAGCACATATAAATCGGAGGGTAAAAGCATAGCCGCCGCAGTTGCACAGCGAACAACGCCGCGCTCGCGAGTCACCTACTCAGCCAGCCGCGGTGGCTTCGAGGCCCGGACGAGCACTGGGCCCTGGACACAGGGGAGCTTGCTCATAGGAGTGCAGCGACTGTGGAACGTTGGAGCAGCACGGCGGCAGAGCACCTACCCCCCCCCCCCATACTGCCGTTGTGACTACTACAAGGACGAGAAGAAAGAAGAAATGGAAAAGCTACACATGAAGCCACTGCTGCTGCTGCTGCCGCTGCTGCTACGGCGGAAGGTTAGGTCCGCGCGGCCATGGCATTTTTAGGCGCGTCCGGGTGGGTACACAGGTGGAGCAGGTGGAGGGCTGTAAATATGATGGAGCCATTACGGTGTTCCGAGAAGAAGCTGGCGCTCCTGCCACTGCAAGTTACCAGAATCAGGGCCGAAGAAAGGCGGGTCACAAACCGTGCGAGTGCACAACAACAAGATGATCCTCCCACCAGAATAAGGGAGCGGAATATTGTTGGTGGCAACGTGTCGTCTGTTCGAGCTCATTGTATTGTATTGTACGTTCGGGCTAAACAACACAAACATGGCTCAGGTGTCTGCCTGTCGGGAGGTTGTATGCTAATATGGTTTGCGTACTTATCTAATATTGCTATAATATAGCTCATGTATAGGGGTTGTTTGTAGGGAAAGTCGGGTTAATGCCATTAGGAGAAACCTCCTCCATCTATATATATATATATATATATCTTTAAAAGGTGATATAACAGGATAACTTATATCAGTGTCAATATTGCCAATATTATCCGGTAGTCAATATTGTTCATTATCAGTTAGTCCTAGTTGATCGCCCGATGCGGTCATTTCATCGACTCGTTGTACGAATATGAAATTAAGTTCCTGTGCCTTAATTGAAACTGAATTGAATGGTTTGTATAGCAGATTTCGATTGCCGTCGGATAGCCATTAGGAGGATGCACACCTGTAACGTTCACACGTTTGGGCAAGTTAACCTGTGACTAATATAATCAGAGTATATGCTACACCCGCTTGGTTACGTATAACTCCATTTCTTTACGACAAATATAACTGCGGGGCTCATGCCAGTTCAGCTTAATCGATTCTACGCGAGCCCAGGTTCAATCGGGACTTAGCGGCGAACCACCAGGACTGGCTCCAGTGAAGCAAAGAATACCTTCTTGAGGCCGATTACGGTGCCCTTTTCACATTCGGTGGTACACAATGAACAGCCCGTCCATGGTCAAAAATAATAATATAATCAAAGATCTGTTAAACATATGTCGGACACATTCCTTGTTTTTGGTCACAGCGAGAATACTATGATTTTCACAGTTGCCAGAAGATAAGAACCTTGTAAATCCTTGTGTTACCCCCGGAAGGACGAAGATGTTATTTCGGTCAAAGCTGAATTTTCAGAGGCTTCGACAACCTGGCCTCGTCTGACGACCACTGGATCAACTTTTTGCTTCTGCAGCGAATCGCCCCCAACCGATCATTTTAGACACAGTTTTATGTTTGGTAATGTTAATATAGTTTAATAACATAATATTTACAATTGCCCTCCGTTATGTTCGTTTTTTTTGTATAATTAACAACAGTTCCTTTTTGTCCGAGTATGGTTCATCTCAAAAGTACGACCAGTTTGAATTTGTGATACTTACCATAATAATGTAGATGTTGCTGGTGGACATTTGCTCTGCAATCTTTCAGCTGGATCCCCGCGTCAGTCTGGCTGCGTTGTTGAACTTGGCCATTTCCATGGCGGTTACCGAACACAATAACAGAGACGCATAATACCCACTTAGATGTTGCTAATCGGGCCAAGGCCGTCCATTCGAAAAGACCGGTCAAGTTATAAAAATCGTAGACCGTAACATTCGCGATTAACTTAATGAGCAAACCTTAATCAAGTTGATAACGAAGTTTTGGCCTCCTTGAAGACAACGTTTTCAATAGGTTTTTCACTCCCAAGTCAAGTTAAACGCATCTTTATCTTGAGTCAGTTTCACAATGAACCTTCCCCACGTCATGTATATTTATGCATATTTATCTATACGTTTTCATGTTGCCCCTGAAACGTGCTGTAATAAGAATAATAATCTATTACAGATAATATATATTGAACGGGGAATTTCTCAGTTAACTCGCTGTGCTCGCTGTCTCGTGTTTGTCCTCTATTTTACAGGGAGCGCGTACCATTTGGAGTTGGAACAGCTGATTGACACGTTTCGCCGTTCGGTGTTGCTGGCCACAGACTCGCCCATGTCGCCGCCCTCACCTCGTCCACCTAATGGCCTACTTCATCACCATTCAGGCTCTCTGCATCACGGTGGCATTCACCATTCGCGTGGCGGGAGCCACCATATCAGTCAACTGCAGGCTGCGGCAACGGCGACGCGGTCAATGACAGCAGCCAATACGAACGGCAGCCTGAATAGCGTTCTTGACCCGCTCCACGACGTACTCCAGATTCCCATACTAAATCCCGCTGTCGACCACCAGCTAAACCCCTTAGCAGCCCCGAATTTGGAGAGTCACATAGGGACCCTAACTCACACAGGACACCATTACGCGTCTGTCGAAACGCGAGGTCATCTCGGACAACAACAACAGCAACATCGTCACCTCCAACCACTTTCAAATCAGCAACAGATCCAGCAGATTACAGAACAGATTGCCATAGGAATGACTGCAATTCAGCACAACCATGAGAATAACCTCCATGCTGTTCGGGAGCCTTCACTTATCTACTGCAAGGATTCATCCTCGGAAGAGTTCACAACGACTCTCTGCAGCGACAATGGTAGGTGAAATTGAACAACGGAACGGCTTTGTTTGATTCTTAGTTTAATTGTTTTTTTTTTGGCGGATTTGTTTCATTTATCATATTTATGATGATAGGACATTATGTTTTCAAAAGTTTCATTCTCTGTTGTATTGCCTGTGGTATCTGATGGGTTGTTACCGATAGACCTCATGATAATTACCGACACGTAGTGGCTTGCCAAGCTTAGCACATAACTGTTAGCCGTCTCGGGGCAGGTTGCACCAGCTTAAGAAATGATTCCTCGGAGCAGTGTTCCTTCTCTGCCCACTGGTATTAATTTTGATTTTGGTGGATGGGCCCTTGGATGGGCGGCCTTCCTTTCTCAACAATCCAGTATGTACAGATAGAAACATTATTACGCTTAACGAGAACTCTGATAGAAGGCGTCCGCGCCGGTAGACGCGCGCGGACACATTCTCATCAGTCAACGCGCACGAGACGACAGCCACTTCGGGCATCGTGAACGACGCTGCCGCGAAGCGGAGAACCTTTGCCGGCAGCCGCCGCTCTCGACAGAGACAGAACGCCTGACGAGGATCGTCATCGGCGAAATGTCCCAGGCGAGGGATGACACGTTGGATTGAGTACGGCTCTATACGGGTCGGTGTTTGGGGAGGACTGGTTGTAGCGTCGGAGTGTGCATCGGTAGATACAGCGGCGGCTGGCCGACGGGCGTTCTAATAATGAATAATTCATGTTCGTCCAGGGGCCAGTGTGGGACGAGACCTAGGGTGGGGCTTCTTTCTACGTGCGTTCTCTACGTTGTACCTTTTAATGGCAGCGGCCTCAGCAGCGGCAGCAGCAGCCAACAACGGATACACAGAGACACGAAGCGTACACAGCCAGACACATAGAGAGAGAGACAACGAAAAGCAGATCAGAGCAGCCATGAGCCGCAATCCCCGTTGGCCAGCCCGTGATGGAGCTCGCGGATACTGTGTCGTGTGGTAAACAGCGATGGTGGGTGAATGGTGGCCTATGGCTCCCAACATGGGCATTCGGGTCCCTTTACGACACGTAACGCGAAACGTGTCGCAATGCTGACAGTGACGATGACGGTAATGGTGCTAGATGGTGGTGTGCTACCCCACTGCGTACACTGAACTCCGCGACTGATTTCACTCCTTTGTCTATATAGCGTTTGCCGGGTTATCTGCCTTAATGGCAGGCTATGCATAACGTATAGTGTGGCGTATCTCGCAAAAAATAGGTTAGCAATATATTGTCCATAGCAGAGCGCTACAAAATGAAGCCGATTGCTAAGCTTAGCAGCCATACAGCTATCATTTCAACAGACGTCATTGAGGCTGAGCCGATCGACTTAAAAGAGGCGAAATACGTGCTGATTAAAGTTCAAAACAACGCCATACGTGACGAAATCCTCGATCACTGAAATGTCAGCGTTATATGCCATGCCCGTTGGTCACTCAAAGCCGACCAGCGATACCAATAATAGTTCTCATATCGCGCATGGAGAGCTCTTCCTCTCTCGATTTCAGCATCTAGTTTCTGTCTCATTCGCAGTACGATTTACTATCGTTGCGTTGATTGCGTCCTCTTGGGTGAAAATTGAAAAGCTGGCCCATTCACCACCTGTGTTGATACCAAGCCGATAACATTTTACTCAGGTTTCCTATTGGGAAGTGCAAAGGCCTTGACTTGACTCCGTCAGATATCTGGCGAGAGAGCGAGCGAGCGAGCCGGTTCGAGATTGATGCAGCGGATCAAATGGGAATTCGTCGATGGAAGCAGTAGCAGCAGCAGCAGGCCGAGGCATCGACCGAACGAAAGTTTCGGGGGAAGACGAGGCAGCCATCTCGCGACAGGGCGCGCCTCTCCCGTTGGAGTCAGTCACATCGAGTGTAGGGTCACTGGTAACGCAGGCGGCAGCAATGGCGCCGGATTCGATTTCGATTACACGGCTTACATCCGTACGTACAGATCACTGTGCAGCGTTCAGAAAGCTCAAAAGCGAGAGAGAGAGAGACAGAGAGAGAAGGTGACGGAGAGAATAGCAAATACCGCTGTCCGCCTGTAGGCCTTAGGCTACAGAGAGGACGAACAACGGCCGTATCACGAAACAAGAGATAAAGAGGGGGTCCCATATAATCAATAATATATATATATATGTATATATATCGCATCCTTAGTTTCTCATACGTATGCGTAATTTACGTATTTCCAGTTAACTGATTATCAACTATCTTTGCAACTATCTACCACAGAGAGATAAAATACGGACACAAATTATGAGTGTGCTCTTGAGAATCCCATCTTCAATCTATTTGTCGTAAAACGAATGGTTATTTCTATAAAATTGGTGTAATGATATAACGAATAGCTTACATAGCTCTGCCGAAATGATTAGGTGAGTCGAGCAAGTTATGCGTTGATAAACTTACCAATTCTAAACGCAATTCGGTCAAATGGTAAGGACGCCCATCTTGATTAGGATAAGAGAATGTTTAAGGCATATCTTATCCTAAAGCTGGTCCAAGATGCACAGTGATAAGTTCACCTGGTCAGCAGTATTTCTCCCCTTCTCTCTCTGTATTGCTAGGTAACGCAAGTTACACCGAGGACGCACCTATGATCGGGGCGGCCCCATGTTATCTATATATATATATATATAATTTATGTGAAATGGTTAGATGACAAATGCAGCCCTTTTTTACGAAACCCAATACATGAATTAAACCCTGCGTGGCACCATCCCGAATCATTTGACAGTGAGTACGTCTCTAAAAATACCTGCCCAGCATTGGAGGAGCGTCCACGCTGACAGCATCACTGTTGTGTCAAGGTTCGCGACCAATATCCAGTTGTGGGCCACGAGCATAGGACAGATCGATTCAGAGTGGAGAAAACGTGGGACCATAAAAATTGAGTCCTGGATCGCTTCGCATACAATAAAATAACAATGAGAGAAGCACGCAAGGATATTTTATATTAGACTGCAAAAAAGCTTGCACGCCAAGGTCGCCAGGGCACTGTAATGTACTCCCTAATGCAGCATGGACCTTGTTCTCTCTTCCCTTATCTCCGCGTAGAAGAACCCTTCGGCAGTTGACTTTGGTGCGTATTGTGAAGATCCTGATGTCAGGGCAGCTATCATAGTCAAGATAGTTATCGGCGAACGTGGACTATTCACGGAAGTCATTCGCGCTATCTCAAAATGTGGGTTAGGTCTCTGCCACATTC
Organism: Stratiolaelaps scimitus; assembly: GCA_019614645.1. NCBI lineage: Eukaryota > Metazoa > Arthropoda > Arachnida > Mesostigmata > Laelapidae > Stratiolaelaps > Stratiolaelaps scimitus. The sequence goes on along the minus strand of JABWDB010000020.1, from coordinate 5,925,552 downwards.
GCGTCAACGATGTGCAGGAATGGAAGAAGTTTGAGCTGTCTTCACGAAACTACTTTTCAAATCGTAAATAACTTCCGAATATTTCTAAATGTTTCCAAACTCATTACGCTTGCGCTGACTAATAATATAAACTGCCATATTAACGCAAGGGCGTATGCCTATTAGTCGGTCATACTCGGGCGTTCTGATTGACTGTTCCTGATTTCCATCTTCATTGTTCCTTTCAACGCGGAACTGCCCACCCAATGTTTTCTTCGCCCTGTCTGGTATTTCAAGAATAACAATCTCTGAGGCGATCTGTTTTGGCTTTGACAAACGAGCAGGTGCGGTTTCCAGAGGGCGAACCTTCTGATCTAGTTTTTCCCAAGGAGAAGGAACGAAGGATTAGTGGGACGTTCGGTTTGTCGGTGTCGGCAGAACTTTCTCCTAGTACGTCGTGTCCGCTCTGAACTCCAACGGGGCAAGGACTCACATCGCTGTCGGTTATTGTCTTCGTCGTCGTTGTCGTCTAGTGAAGTTCACTCGATCCTTCATTTCTACAGTTATGTCCGCATTGGCGTCAGCCGTAAAGCTGCTTGAGTTTCTCTACTCATGGTGCCGATGTTCGGGGTGTTTTTCTTCGTGCCGACTTCGACGTATTACAAGAGTGTATCTCTACCGGACCATGTGATTGGCCAGAACCATTCATTAGATCCAATAGTGACTTTTGTATTCCCAACGTTACTCGTTCATCCCAGTTTGCCTTAAGATCCGGTAAGGGTCGCCAGATCCTGGCGTCTGTTGAACTGGATCATGTGGGCCTGCTAAGGCCTGAGTTGTGTTGCCTGCCGTCTTCCATGTCCGGCCGCGCTACTTTGCCGGTAGGCCCTGACTTCGCCAGGCGGCTCTCGTCCGCCGATTTGCCTTGCGCCCGTTGCTTCATTAGGACGTTGGCCAACAAACTGCTAATAGCTGCAAGCTGCTGGCAGATGTCTGCACAACGCTCCTCTAATGTCAAGGCGTGAGGCGTGGCAGACAGTTTGCACCACACGGAACCGTCCCTCGAACACCACTACTCTCCAAACGGCCAACTGTGCGCTCACAAACCCAGTTCGATATGAACCATCAGCTTTTCCCACCGTCTACCTTGTTCACGATTGCCATCGCCAAGGCATCGAATCAGGCCAACATCGGTCAGTATAGTAATAGGCTGCCCCATGTTTGGGACGTGAACACTGCTCTGCGGGCAGAATAGCGGTATATGCTCAATGTATTATTTTATGACGGCCCTGTGGTGGCTGAAAATTCTGCAGGGATCCGATCAGACCAGCTGACCGACTCTATCCCCGTGCGCTAATTAACGGAGCCATCCCTCACCCCGCCTCCCCGACACAAGGGTTGGCAGTTTTCCAGATGTTGGCTGAACATGTAGAATTCAGATGTGTGCTCTACACAGATAGTGTGAAACGGGAGGTGTTTAGCGAGCCGCCACAGCAAAACAACAGTTCCTCTCTGCAGCGACTAATCGGTAAGAGCGAGCGTGCAGTGCAATTAGTAGCCGTGGAACTCGAACCAGAGTAACGGAACCTAATGGTCACTGACATACTAACACGCGGCGAGCGATTGACTTGCCAATGGATCTTGCAAGAATTGTAAGCAGTGACTCGAATTCATACGGGCATTGGTTGTCGAATCTGCAACCTGCTTATTCAGAGTATCTCGAAATACATGACCTGATTTCTGATATCGGCTCGAAATCGCGTGTTAACAAAATAATGGTCAATATCGAGAATTGCTCGTTTATGCCTAGGTAACTGCATTGCTTAGAATAAGCACAGCATAACTGTAGCCTGTGAAAACTGTAGCCTTAATGTGTTACATATGGTAGTTCAACCATAGTCGAGTCGAGCAGAGTGAAATGGTCAAATGAAATTATTGTGATTTAATGTAAGAAAAGGTAGAATAGATCGTACTATAACATAAGACATTGTTCGAAACGAGCGTTCGTGTCGTTTACTGACGTTTTGATTTACTTACAAGGAAGACCTACTTCTTCGGTCACAAAAAAGGAGTCTTCGTTCTCAAAACTTTAAGCACCCTGAATTGGTTGAAGGGTGGTAGTATCAACAAGCATATTTCAGGCCGAGGCCGCCATGATCCCAAGGAAGGCGATGGCATTGCCTGCAGAGGAGTAATCCAGCGTCAATATATATATATATATATATATATATATGTATATATATATATATCGTTTAAAGCAAATCAACCAGATAGCTACGTTTTGATCACAGTATAAATAGGAACGGTGGTTCCCTTGGAATCCTACAATGGAATACGTATACAAACGCTGCGGTCGATTTTAAAACGTTTTTCATGCATTGCATACAGCGCCGTACACTGTACACTGCCTACCGCAGAACGTCATCGAACACATATCTGCTGTACGTAACCGGCGAAACCTGCTTGATCTATTCAGTGATTCAGTAGGGCTGTCTAACCACATTTCGATGAGATGCCATCTTCCGCCGGTGACCTCATCAGGCGTCAGCCGTCATCAGGACTTATACACGATATCAAAAGCCAAATGTGCCAATAGATGACCGGCGAGTATGGGGGCCGAGCTGATCGTGTCTCCGGGCGCGGTCCTAATCCGACGATGGGTGTGTCTCATGTAGACGAGCTGCAGGGTGTGCTTCTTGGCGTGCGGTCGAAACGAACGTATACGAAAAAAAGCGGCCGGCTACTCGTACCATATACGACAATGGCGGGGGCATAGCCTTCAGCGACCTCTCTGGTCTTGACTTCGCTGATCGTACGCTGGCACATAAATAAGCGAGGCCACCTGGCCCTGACACATCAGGACGATAACATACGCCGTCGTCATCAGCCGAGATCTGACCAGCCAGCCACCGATACAGGAGGCCGCATTACCGAAATCGGTGGCTGTTCTGACAATCGCCGCGAAACATATTGACGTGTAAATTTGATGAACGTAATTACTGGGGAGCCAATTCCAGCCGGGGTGCTGTGAAATCTCGTCACACTCGGAAAACAAGTGTGACCCTATTGCAGATAGCGCTATACATCAAAACCAGCTAATCTGGATGGATGGCCTTCTGAGGTTCACAGGGCACACCACTGCTTTATAATACGCTCGAACGATGACGGTAGATATACATATCGTAACAAGGCCAATATCTGAAAAGGTCCAACGCACTACGCCCAGTGAGTTTGTCGAGAGGCAAATATTTACAAATCGATTTGAACGTAACGTGGTTAATATTTCTAGATGTCACACGATTTGTGTTGTATGCACACTTACGCTGTGTACAAATATACAATCGAATTAAATATGACCGGAAGATGACACCCGTCGCTGGACATCTGTCAGCGCCAGCGCTAAGGGACTCAGCGATCGTGAGTTCGGCTAGCCGAGGATCTCACGTCCCGTTGTCGACAAGCGTGACGGGACCAACAGGGAGAGCTGGCAGGCTTTTAATAATACGCAGAGAGAACTTGCTAAGTGGGTCTCGCGGGGTAGTGGATCGACGAGGCTTGCTCACCACCGTAGCTCGACATCTCGCCAGTAATCCTGTCAAGAATCCCAGGGACACCTCTAAGTGCTTTCCCGTTTGCTCCCGGGACCCGGTTCAGCCGAACCGAACAGCTTTCGACTCATATCGATCCGGCCGAGTAATCGGTGCAATGTTCACGTCAGCCCCGATCATGTCCAATCGCCGCCAGTCAAGCCATACAGCCAGCTGCTGTTCCGCGGCCGGCTTCGTTCGAGCTGTACGTTTTCCTCGCGATCTATAGCCCTCGATAGTCGGCTCGACGTACACCTCCTCTTCTAACTATAGTCCGTTGTACTGTGGCGATCACCACGCCAACGTTGTCTGCGCCCGTTCGTGTGTTTTTTTCCTCTAATTCCCAACACTGCACCCAGCTCGGGATTACGGGAACGACGCGCGGAGGATGCTGCTGGGTTGGCAAGCGTCCCACAGTGGTGTACATACCATTAGCACAAGTGACTTTTCGGCCGACAATTGTTGTTCTTCCTTGTTAAGCGTGCATAGCATTACTGGTAGCATCAGCATTATTATGATTATTCAGTTAAGTGGGCTGACGACGCATCCTAAACGTTCACTATAACGTCCCTACACTTCAACGACTCACTATCTTGTCTAAGTGAACTGGACATGTTTGCATAGAAATTTCGCACTCAGCTGTCGTCCCAAGATGCAATCGAGGGTGTTTATAATGTAGGCCGAACAGCATCCACGAAAACGCGTTACGCCTGTCAGGTTGTTGGCAGGCTGGCTGTTGTTTTTAATGACCAACGCTACTAACGATCAAACAAGCACAAATGGGTCGAATACAACAGTGAGATAAGTTCCTCGTTTGCCATGAACTATGTGAATGACCTAATCACCTGTTCGGCAAATAACAGCTTGATGTCAGAATAAACGAGTGGACTATTACAATAAAGTGAGTCGTAAAGAACCGCAAGCTCACTGTGGTTCGAAACAAAATTACATGTGTTTCCGCGGGCGCAGCTCCCATCTGGGCCCTTTTTGTGAACACGCTTTTGGCCCGCCCATGATGATGATGATGATGATGATCAGTCGGCAGACGAGCGACCGTTCCCGGAAGCGAGCATTCGGTCATGCACGCACGTAAATCCCTTATGGCCATATTCCTAAGGAGATGTCTCCTGGGGGATAAACGCATTTCCATGTGGCTTCGTCAGGTACAGGTGCGGGCGGTGAGGTGCCGCCGGGAATAGCCACCCGCGCACAGGGACAACGATGGCGTATGGTGCTATGTACAGTAAATACCTCAGAGACGTTATCACAACGTGTTTTGGTGAGAAGGCCAGCAAGCAAACACACTGATACAGGAAGAAGTCAGGGAGGCACTACACCATGGAATGATGAAGGGTCGTTGTATTGCGAGAGGGGCGATGCAGTTACCGGCGAATGGACACAGACACACAGAGGGAGAAAACCTGGCAGAGAGTGGCAATGAACGGCGAGCCGATTGGCGACACTGTTCGATCACACTGGACCCTCGCACTCGAACAGATGCATCCGTACGGAGCATAGCATGCTGTATAGAACTAGTGGGGTAATACGAGGTGGATGGGAGTGCGGGGGACAGCGCGGGCGCGGTATGAGGTCGAGGCAAGGCGAGGCAGGCCAGCGAAGCGGAGTAATGCCGCCAATCGTGCAACGTCTGTTTGCAACTCTTGGAGAGGATCCTCAAGCGGTGGAGGGCCCGGATCGAGTGGTTAGAACCGGCCCCAGGAGAGAAACGCCACAGAAAATTGTTCGGGACACTTCGAATAACACGACCTCACACACACACACACATACGTACAGCAAATACATATGGATGGACAGTGACACTAGTTATACGATATTTTGTATTAACATCTGATTGGGATATATTTTAAGCAGCGGTTGCATCGGATCAAACGGAATGGGCTCAATGGCGTAACACAGCTATCGCGAGCCACATTACTCCGTGTCATTCGTTTAAATTCAGATGACAATTTTGATGCGTGATCGATACCATATATAAGATCAAGCTATATTATAGTAGTAATTTTGCCTCATTGTACCAATTGTTATCGATGGCTATTTATGATCGAGTATACATTAGAATATTCGAGTAGCATATGATGTTAATTACAGTTATATTGTTGCACAGCGCCATAGAGTCTATAAGGGTACGTGGAACGTAGCTACTGCGCGCAAATATCAGAATATCAAAATATCTAACTGTGAGACGAATGGTAAGAGCAAATAGAACTTTCAGGGTTTAAGTCCTGGGATAAGGTCTAATAAGGGCAAAACGGAACCTTACCAAAAACTCCGGTATCTATTTAGCCGGCAGTAGGGGAACCGTAGGAAAAAAATGCTGAGCCAGACCAGGCGCTAGCCGAAGCGGGCCAGCCACTTATCCGAATTGCAAGCCAGAAAGTACAGCCATATATATATATAGATGTATCTAAATTGATGGGAACGCCCTTAATTTTATTGACGAAAAACATTCATAAACAAGGGAACACAATGGAGTAAAATAATCATAAATAAAGCTAGAATAAAGTGCAGTCCATGCAATGCTCTATGTTCAGAAACACCCCGTATTGAATTTGTAGATCACAACCGTCTTTAGTCCAGTCTTTCATATCCCACTGTTTTGCTTCATATGCAGCGTTCTTACCCTGAATCATAGGAAAATGTATTTGTCTTGATTTAATTACACTACGTCTGCGATCGAATAAGTCTGCAGCAGTTCGTTGTCTTTGTTATATTCACTATAATTATACATCTAGAGCAAAGGTAATATAAAGGTCTTGTTGGTTTATTAAAGGTTTAACTGCAGTTTTACAATGCCTAACTTCTCATATCTCTGCCACGTCACGACACTTGAACCTGCGGTCACCGGCTTTTTGCAGCCACAGACCTAGCCGTCCAAGCTACCACGGTGATGGCGCTGAGTAGCACTTCACGCATTGTTCTTATAGAGAATGCAGGCACTACAATTCCGTGCCTTACAGTTCCGTCTCTTTCACCTGATTGAGCTGTCTAATCTTTGTCCCACCCTATCGGCTACTCAGCAACAACCCTACGACATGATACGACAGTGGGCGGCGTGAGTTTCCCGAGCTCCAGTAATCATGGGGTGTGCCGGCTTTCATAGTCGTCGGCGGTAATGCATTGCATCATCGCATGCAACAGCTATCGTGTGTGTACTCGTTACACGGCCGTGATCCATCTTCCAGGTCTTAACGAAAACTTCAACGGCTAGCGAATATCGAACTAAGCTGGTGACGCAAAAGAATGAACCATGGTAGAAGATCTCGCCGTGGCACCACCACAGTATAAAGCATCTAACGTCAAACATCTGTTGAATCTCACACGTCACCCTGTACTCCATCATTAATTTTAAGGGACAATCGCGGATACAGTCATAGCTATCATATTTCTGCTCTCTCGCCCGTTGATGCTCTGTGCAAAGTCAGTTCACCCGATCGGATCGCAGTCAGCTCAGACACGCCGTATGCTCATGAATATAGTCGACCATTGTTTGCGTTCTGAGCCTGCAGCAGGAGGCGTCGAGCAAATTAATTTAAATTACACTCGTAGGCTCTCGAGTAAAGACTGACTGAATTGACGTTGTTGGGGCTACCGGACACAACAGATCGTCGTTTGGTTTGCCTGGTGCAGAGGCGGGTATCCCTTGTAATTTCGGAGGCACCAGAGGCGATTGCAGGGAGGAATTGCCGACCGTTCGCCCGCCCACCCGCGTCGACGACCGTGTACAGATAGCTCATTTGTCCGCATGCTCGTCGTGCTCGTTAACGACTTCCATGCAGGCAGGGGGAGACACCCGCTATCCACCATGAAGTCCCACGAAGCTCGCTGGCCAGCCAGACACCCACCCACCCAGCCTCACCCGAATGACTCTACCAAACACATCGTCTGCCTTTTACATACAACACCCACGGGCCCTCCTCCGTTGTCTGCAGTGCTTGTCCCGGTCGTGGTCTGGTCCGCCATCACTGTGAAGGGTCGTGTATATGCTGGTGGTATAGCTAAGCCATTAATAATCATGTTGTCACAGTGCCTAGTCGACACGCGCAAACCGCCGGCCTCCGGGCCACGTTCCCTTGTGGTCAACGAGCGTAGTAATAGCACTATAAGGTAGAAAATAGGAGAAAGAGAGAGAGAGAGTAGAGAGGGGCGCGGAGGGAAAAAACTGCAAGCGTTGGCCTAGTGGGACTGGAGTGACACCACGTACGCAGGGGGCACCACGGTACAACTAATGAAAACGATTTACAACTACCTATTAATTTAACTAACAACTATCTAATGCATAACTAGGTCGCGCCGCTGGACGAGAACGTACACAACGAACGGATATATCGATTTAGTTCCAAGATGAATGCATTGAACTGAACACCTACTAATATGATTAATAAGTGTGAAATATCTACTGTGCTCGTCAGCTATAGTCGTTCTTGCCACAGTTAAAAATGATGGTTGAGAGGGCAGTACGTTCGTTCACCTCATCTGCATGTAAATCATATCGTGTGTGAGTTTTATTAACTGGGATGACCAAGCCACTACAGCTAAAAGGCGCCATACATACTCGTTTAGACATATTTTATGTGGGCACCGTTCCCCATCCTGTCGCAGCCATTGCTCAAAATTGGTTTTGCTGCTTGAGGTAGCGACGCTGTATAAATTCCATTGAAATCTTGAAAGCTCGCATTGAAAGGAAAGGAAGGGCCCCGGAGGCCTGAGAAGGAGAAATGACCGAATTGAGTTCTACCCTTCAGAGGGACAGCGACTCGGCTTCTCCGCCGTTTCCTCCTCGTTCACCCTCTGCCATTCCGAGCTGCTGAACTCCATCACGCACTTTTATACACCCATTTGAGCACTTCGACTCGGAACCGCCGAGCCCAAGAGAAAGAAAAGAAAGAGAGAGAGCTCTTCAGTGTGTGAACTTCTGGCCATCCTACGCTTTGTCTGGGCAGCCCACTCGCTCGGCTGTACTGTTACCACCAGGTACAATATCCGATCACAGTCTCCGAGAGTGTGGTCGTCAGGGCCTGCAACTTCCTAGTGAAAACTCCAATTCTACGAGAGCAAGATGAAGACGCGGCAATCAACGAAAAGCAAAGACAACATCTCCGCGGTAAACCCGAAGGGGCGAGGGCCGTTGCACTTCAGAACGCGCAGCAAAGCAAGCAACATCAGCCATGAGGGCCTGTGTGCGGCCAACGTTCGCGCGTTTATCGCTGCCCTTCGTCTCCGCCGATGCGGCTGTTCGGCGACGATTTTTGCTGCGTCGAATGACGGTGTGTGTGTGTGTTCGTTGCTGCCTGTACTCTACCGACAGGCAAAAGTTGCGTTGTCATTATACCACCGGTCGGCTGTCCTCGCTGTGGCCGGCTTGAGGGGATGACACTTGGTCGCAGGTTGTCGCTTCCAGTGACAGCCCTCAACCGTCCTACCATATCTGTTGCCACCATCGAGAGAGAGAGTGAGTGAGAGCGAGCGAACCAATGTTATACCCTCCTTGTCGCCTTGCCGACCCTGCCTCCCTGTATGTCATGTTGTTTATAATATGCGATGCAACTATCTGCTTGGATCGTATATATATATATATATATATATTGTATTCCCCTGCTACAACACGCCCGCAACTCTGTCACGTTCTCATCGCCGAAGTGCGTGGGTAATCGCTTACGGTGACCCCCTCGTATTGCATTCGGGGTCTGGCGTAGGGGGGGCAGATTGTTCAGCAGATTGGCAAGCACCCGTTCGTCCTGCAAGTTTAGGGAATTAGGACAAGCTGTAGCCACCCAGAACCATCCAGTGTGCGCGCGGGTGATGCCGACATCACCCGCGCGCAACCGCAACTTCTAGGCCTCTGTCCATTCTTTCTCTCTCCCTGGTTTGCTCCACTCTCCCGCCAGTGCCCGGGTATGCAAATACGCCCCCGCAAACGCTAGGCCACGGAGGTTGTTCCTGAGTTAGCCTGTGCTGGTAACTGGGATTCATCGGGGCTCCGAGGTGTCACTTGCTCCATGAGAATGTTGACCCGCGGGCCGACTGACAGGCGGCAATCAGCCACTGTTTTGAAATAGCTTGGAGGGGATCGCTGGTACTGTTGTTGCTTTTGGATCTTTCTTGGACCATTCATCCCCCCGCTTATTAGTGGGTATCGAACGCCGCAGATCCGGTCCTCAGCTCTGACTATTGGGAACGGCGACCTGTTGCGTAGAGATCAGTGGGCCTGCCATCAGTGGGCAAGTCAGCAAGGTTTGAAGATTGACCATCATCGGCCTGCACCGGAAATGACTACCGTTGTTCGACATATTGGTAAAATCCTATTCTCTTCCTCATAGCAAATATGTTGACATACGCTGTACAAACAGCACACAGTTACAGTGAACATTCGTCTCCCACGCTCAACACTGTCAGACACTATAGACCTTCCACGCCTGCGTCGCGCAGACGTGCTGGAAATACTAACGCTTATATTGTGAACACATGTGGTGGAGATTTTCCTCATGTGGTTAAATCTACTTGCTGCGGTTTAACCAACAGTGTTCATAGAGTTTGCTTCGTCCACTTACACTTATATTTTGTCTCGAATCGTGGTTGGCACAAGCTGTTATTGTCAGTCTTAGCTGGGTTATACCGTTACCATATAATCTTATAAATTCATTTATTCTGCATAAATGAATAAATATCTATTTCCGCCTGCTCAACGTCATTTCCATCTATTTTTCCCATCTGGGATGCTAAAATTATATTACGATCGTTGTGCCATAACATGGGCACGTTTCATTCGTATGAATTGCCATGCACAACAACTGCTCCACAGTTCAACGTACTACCCCTTCTGTGAGAGTGTAACCGAATGTTGAACGACAGGCTGAAAATTTTGAAATGAAACGCTGAAAATACTCGGGGAATAGCCAGCCGCTACGATCGCGCTTGGGAACAAGCGCCCGAGACCAGTACACACACACACATTCATAAACAAATACACAAAAGTAGCAAGGTACCACCGCAGGCTTGCCGACGCCTACTGACATCCGGACGACTGATACAGGTGGTTGACAATTGTTGTCAACTCGACGTCCGGCCACTTAGGGGACGAACGATATCGGAGCAGACGGCGACCGTGGAGGCCGCCGACAATCGCCTCTACTTCGTTATTTGTGTTCGAGGCACCTTTTAAAGTTGGTGCTCTCTGGACAGTGGCTCCTTCACCAACGAACCCTCCTCCCCTGCGATCTCCAGCAGTGTGCCCGAAACGCAGGGTGACACTCGCGCCAGCACCACGAGTGCTCTCTCTCTCTGAATGGAAAATGTAAATGTAAGGCCATCGTCCCATGCTGAATAATAGTGGAGGGTCATGCTTTCGCAGTGCTTTCGAATAAAGAAGCGACCGGCTTCAACGACCGCTATTTTGTGGACAATACATGCGCCGGTTACACATTCACACGCAGGCACACGCCGACAAGCTGAGACCCAGCAGCGATACGTTTGCACGATGGGAGAGTTCCGGGTGTATGTCTGGGGCTCGAGGCAGCTGGCGGATTCGGATCGCCCTCCAGGCTAACCTATCCCCCCGCGCGTCCGACGTCTCGGTCTAAAAGGACCGGTGGCCTTCTTCAGGCCCAAGTGGAATGAATGTTTGTGAGACGAAAGGAACGAAGCGCGTCAGGTCCACCCGTCTGTCGTCCTCCTAAAATAGCCCTGCTGCCCGCCGATGCGCTGCTCTCCGAGCTGGCTCTCCGCTTTAGTACCACCGACTCTTCCTGGATTTAGAACCGCAATCTGCCGACTACTCACCTAGCTGCCGTCGTGCTCTGCAAAGAGGTCTCTCGATGTCGATCAACTGGACAGCGGATGTAGGCAAGCAATGAGGATGCAGCTGCCTATGGTTGTTTATATGGACAGAGTATGGCAGAGTTGCAAGTCATGACCTGCTCGACAGGGAAGGAACAGAGGTGCATTTGAATGAATGATAGACTGAAGTCGCTCTTGGTTCTGTCATTCATCGACCAGCACAGTCAAGAATGTAATTGGACATGCCAAACCTGCCCTTCTGGATAGCGTTAGCAAGGTATTCGGAGGCGGTGGCAATTCTGGCAGCACAGCTAAGCATACACGTGTAGATGAGAGCGTCGAACGTCGGCCGGACTAACACTTCGAAGTTATTCCTGACCGGAGTGCGAAGGGCAAACGCCTTCACCAAAGTCCTTCATCGCTCATAACGAGTTGGAACCAGCTGGCGAACGGATCACCTCCTGCGGCTGTGAGTCCGTCACGAGTGATAGAAGTCCGATAGTGATGACCTTGAGTGGCGTGCCTTGCTTTGTCGTGCCCCATCCGTGACAAATGGTTCGGAATCCTACCGCCAAGTGACATTGCAGAATCTCCTCAGACATTATTACCGCAGCCATTAATTCGTCATATTTGCCGTCCAGAACAATCTGCCCGCGGCATTGCCACCTGACGGTTTCGTCCAGCCGGTGTGGTGGGTGGACGATCGTCTTACGGAGATATGGCAAGTGATAGTTGCGAACCACTCGTGGCCCTTACGCGATCCCCGGAACGAGGTGGGTACATCCGCACGACTAGATTTCAGACCTTGTTGTTTAGTATAGGTTATAGGAAAGCTTTCCGATAACGATAGGTTCGTGACTGTTTGTGACTGTAAAGCTATCACCAGCTTCATCTGGATGATCGTTACACCGTGGGGCGAAATCAGTAGGGGCAGGCACCTGTGAACACCTGTTTAGCCTACATTTGCTGCACTGGATGCTTTGAACAGGTTCCATCTTTAGAGTGTGCTTTTTATGAAACAAATCAGGCTAGCGTCGCGAAATGCCTCGCTTGGGAAATGGCTATCTGTTGTAGGTACCCATACTCATTCCTAACTCAATTAAGTGTTTTTAATTAGCCGTTGGCAATTTATAATCTGCTCTACGCTGTCGACCCTCTTCTCCAGTTGTTTTCAGTCATCATCTACCGAATTAAGGTTAGGCGACTTTTCTGGTCGCTCCAAAATCTCACCTTTGTATTCTTGAAGAGAATCTGCATCCGACCTATCCTATAACTTGTAGTTTTGTCCTGTGTAAATAGAGTATTTCCATCGTGGAAGCATTATTGATTCTCTCCTTGTTGAATTTGTTCCGCCGTTCCACTAACTATGTAGAGATTCCCTAGTCCACGTATAGAGATTATGGCGCCACATCTATCAGCGTATTAAACACCACACGTGACATTGTGTTCATTGCATTTTTCCTCACTATCTCCATGAGGGTCGTCCGAGAATCACACTCTTATCCACTATACCGCTATCCAACATTTGAACTGGCTGGCAACGTCGGCTTCGCAAGTTGACCCTGCGAGATCCGTTCTACAATAGCAGATTAGTATGTTCTATCTGCGCGCTCTCTCGCGGTTCTAGAAAACTAAGCTCAAGTTGTGGATACAGTCCCCTGGATGGCCTAGTGGTGAGCGTCTTGGACTGCTAGATCGAAGGGACGAGTGATTGGGATCAAATCCTGTCAGTCGCAGAGAATCTTGGGGGTTCTCTATTCATCTTTCCTTATGTGACGATTCTTGGCAGGTACGACTAAGGTGGCCTCGACATGTCCTCATAATAATGCCTAACGGTTAAGTTCTGAGGCCTGACTGATAGACGAGGAGCTGAGGGTCAGCTCCTCTTCCGTTGTGGATACAACAATACTATGTACCATAGCACATTCCTGACATCATGAAAGGTGCGGCTACTATGTATAACGTGTTTCATACATATATCTACCACTTACTATGTATAGTTATATATAACGTTCGGCAGCAAACTATTTCAGGAGGTCTTTTAAGCGGGTCAGGACGCGGAATGGGCCTCGAGCCCAGATGCACATATTTCAAGATGTTTTGGGGTTACACTACCGTTTTTATAATAAATAAAAATAATGTACAAGTAATAAACAAGCCACAGCAACCAGTACCTATATCATTTGGTGGTTGATTTTTTTTAGGAGCGGAAACGATACCCTCCGTCACAGAGCTAAGTTTTTATACTGCCGAGCTACGCAATCTCAGTAGACCGTGCAAACTCTTGCGCAAAGCACTGCTGAATTTTATACCGTCTCGAGTGTTCAGTTGCTAACGAGGAATGTTTAGGTAAAGATGAAGAAGATGAAGCAGAGGAAAGACTGATTCGAATTTAAATCCCGGCAATTAACACAAATGATGTCGTCTGCGTTGGCTGAATTTGGAGCAATGGGAACGAGGCGTACAGACAGGAGTAAGTCAGAAAAAGCCACTGAAAGTGCTCGAGGAATGAAGTCTACGGACTTTCGCTGAGGGTGAAGGCTCTCGATTTTCCTCAGCTATGTCAATTCGTTAGGATTACCAAAAGAACCACCGGCAATCTCCGAGGTCGTACACTATGTGATTCCTCCAGTGGAAGAAAAAAATCGAGTCTTAGACCATCTCTACAGGGCCACCAGCTCGGCTGTGCTCTTCTCCCGCGAAATACGATTTTCAAAGATCGGCGTCCGGGCTCGTCAGTCCATCCTCTACTAGTGCAATCGAAACGGACGACAAAAAGGAGCCAACGAATGAGCCGCTGGTAGTTCTTTGAGTCATGTAAGGCAATCTATATTCAGAGTACCCCAGTATATATATATATATATATATAAATATGAACATTGGTCAGCAGCTCGATTATTAAGGACTATAAAGGAATACATAAGGTACTCGTATTAATGGCATAGGCGCTGTTCGACTGTTCAATGTAGAAGAAATCATGAGTACTCCTTTACGGAATCTACACGTGTATTAGCACGAAAACTCTTTGAAGGATTCCTTTGCCGTTCAAAAGTAGACCGGCCCTTGTAGCAGCGATTCTTCTCGCACGCCGAACAGGGGATGGTGGCAGGGTAACAGTGGGAGGAGAACGAAGGCTCTGGCCGACAACGAGTCATACAAACAGCGGCAGGCCCTGCGGGATCGAGCCGAAGACGTAACGCACGAGGAAATGCGCAGTCGGATCACGTGCCCTGCACTCAAGAGGAAGAGCCAGGGTGGAAAACTTTCGAACGCAGGGGAGCGGACGAGAAAAAAAAAGCAGCCCCGGACATTGAGCCAACGAAGGCGAATGTAAGCTGGAAAAAAAAAACGGAAGGAGGTTGAGGAAGAGCGAACTCTAATTCCTCACTCGGCTTGAGGTCGCAGGCCCATCAGAGAGAAATAGGGAAAGTGTTTGGGTTGGTCTTCAATAGATTCGAGGGTAATACGATCCGCAGAGGAGATCTATGATGGCTGGCAGAGACTGCGAAGAAATGAACGAACACAGGACCTGAACGATGCGGTGATACGCAGGCCGGGCCGGCCACGAATATTGAATCGAAGAGAAAGGGAGGAGACGCCACCACGAGACCCGTTGGGGATTTTTGCCGAAGGGGAGACGGGTCACCAGTCGATCCCCGTCAGCCAGCTAGCCATCGTAAGTTTCTATTCGCAGTTCCATCCTCCATTCGCGCATTCGGCTGACACAGTCGAACGACACGACTCGGCCTTGAAGGTGGCTGGCTCTCTTCGTCGTCTTTCAGAAATCCCCTCTCGCCCTACCTCAAAGTTCTTCTTCAAGGTATTCCTCGTTGCCGTCATCTTCTTCAACCCACCGACACCTCCGCTATCCCCATGACCGAAGCTGTCCCTGCCGAGCCTAGGCACGCCGTGGACACGGGGGCCGCCGGTACCGCAGGGACCTCGCACCGAGGCGGAAAGGATGATCCGCCGACGAACAGAGATGTGATACTACACAAAGTGTGTTTGACCCCGGTGGCTCTCAGCCCGGTTTCTTCGAAGTCGTCAGACGAAACTACTGGCCGAGGCAGAGGCCCGAGTGTCGGCAGCCGCTCGCTCCGCGGTGACTAGAACCGCCTTATCCACGTCGCTGCGTGCTAATGAGCCGTGTGCGACCACGCCTGCTCCTGCTGCAGCGGCGGCGGCGGCTGCCCGCCAGCCGTGCCCTCCAAGAGATCTCGCTGTCGTCTCGTCGATTCGACAAAGGATGGGCGCCCAAGAGCTAACTGGGACAAATGGGAATTGGACGCACGCCGGTCAACAGAGCGACGTCTTCAATAAAAAAAAGTGCACCTCGCTTACTGCTGCTTCGAGGGAGATTCTTTTTCACACGTTCATTTTCTTTGCTGTCGGACGAAAAATTGCCCAGACGAAAGTGGTTTGAGAGCGGATTGCGAACGAGGAACTTTTCAAATTAACGCATGCTGACCATGTCCATTGGCTCGTTGCACGTTTCATGGTTGCGCCCACACGCGCAACCCAGTGGAAAGGCAATCAAAGATTGTGCTCTTCCGGCAAATCGAGTGAAGATCAGGTTCTTGACGGTAAGATTAGATAAAGTGTTCTAAATATCCAGCTATAATATCTACTCAAGTAGTGCTATAATTCTGAGGCATTTGCTACTATAATTGAATCGGGCCGGGATACAGCACTTTCGACAGCAGCAACAATCATGAAGATCTTAAGAGTGTTCCATACCGATGCCAAAAGCAGTACCGCGGACAGCTTTATATGTTGACTGTGAGTCAGCCGGGAAAGTGTATTGTTTATTACCGTATTACTAATTACAATTATATATCTACCGGCAAATTAGTGTATGGGCAATCCTGCAACTGGGTGCCTTAGTCACTAGAGTTAGTGCGCAATTATCATGCTAGAAGCTTATCGGTGTGCCAATTGAGGGTACGACACGAATGGTACTGGGATGCCCATCGTATATATATATATACTAAGTCTATTTTGCAATTATAAAAACAACGTTATGCACCTATATTCAAGCATAAATCGCGCTTGATGTTTGCATAACTTATTACATCACTTCGGTTGATCGTGTTTCTGCCGTGGAGCCACCCGCATTTAGTTTATTGTTCCATCCCTCTTCTGCTCCTTGTGTTGCCATCGATGCAGTGGGCCATTTTTTTCTGTAGTGACTAAAAATGTCAAGTAACTTTGTTTCCTATTTATATATGTTATATGTTTGTCGTTGTAGCCGATGCGCTTGCACCGCTAAGCTCCACCACGTCTTCCGCTATAAAACGCTTGTAGGGCCTTATTACAGCATAAATGTTTTTTTTTTGCCAGAGGCTTTCCCCACGGCAACAATCACCGTTGGCCGTTACGACGCGCTTACATGGAGCGAGCAATAATCTGGTTCCCCCCCCCCCCCGTGAAAGGTTGTCGCCACTGTGCAAAGTTGAACGGCGGCATAAATTCATTCAGACGAGTGACTATAGCAGTTAACAGCACATCTCGATTCAGAGTCTCTGTGTGTGAGTGTTTATGTGGCTGATTCGGGTGGCGAAATACGACAATGAACTTGAAACGAATATAAATTAACTGCAAAGGTTGACGAAGCAAACGGGAACGACAGTTGGGTCGGTGGGACAAGCCGCGATTTCTGCATGTATCGCTCCTCTGTCCACCGTGCCGTGTCACGATATGTCATACACAATATTATGTCATGTAGAATGTCATTGTCACCGTTATGTAATGTTACGTAATTACGGATACCCTGATGCTCGGTGATGATTGCCGTTATTCAGCGACGGCCGTAATTGCCGACAAAGGCCTGCGAGCAGAAGTGCATTGCTTATTCCATTTGTTCCTCGATTCCTCTCTCTGTCTATCCCACATATGCATCCATGTTCATTTATTTCTTTTTCATTTTCACCTCATAGCCAGCATCGCCTCATCGCTTGACGTTATCGCTGGGCGTCAAAGCTCGTTGTTCGTTGCTTTGTTTGTTCCGATGACGCCGCTACGCGGTCGCTAACGGCGGCGACGTCGGTCGGAACGAATCAACATTGGCCTGCCATTGATGATGATGCTGCTGTTGCCGCTGCGGCTGTTTTCCGGTGTTGCGTAGAGGACCGAGGCGAGCGAAAGACTATCCGGAATCAACGTTGGCAACTCCGTTGCCTCAGCGCTGGCCCAAAACAATGCCCTCCTCTGAATGCACACAAGTGTATACAGCCAACAACGGCATGAACGCTTGAGCAGAAAAGCTCATAGATTTAAATGGCCACATTTAGCCACATTTACCGCCGTCACACAACCAATGGGGCAATATACACGGATTGTAATGAATGTGCCACTCCTGACGCACTCTCTAACGGATTACATAGGTGTTTCTATTCAATTGACAACCTGATCTGAGATGAAAAATCCAAAATCGTGGGGAGCAGTACTTATTATTATTATTATTATTATTATTATTATCATTGAAAATCTTTTCCTGGAGCCGTGTAAAAGTATTTTTTTCTTTATTTTGAGCTGACTCTCAGCTGGGTCCGTTTGTGACGAGGGTCGGCACCTTCAGGTATAACTTCGATGACCTATCGAGGCCACCTTTACTAACTTTAACCGGTCGTTAGCTGGAAACAATCCACAGATAAGGAAAGATGATAACGCAACCTGCGAGATTCTCCCCGTCTACCAGGATTAATCCCACATGTATATATCTATATATGTATATACATATACATATATAAATGCTTTACATTTATGAGCATTACTGGTGTATCACATTATTCTTTTTACTATGTATAGATATTAGGTTTGTTGTACTTGTTTTCACATTACCACAACGATTTCCGTATATAATTCGTTCGCTACTTCAAAACATCTCACAATATCAAAAATCATGCTTAGTCATCTCCTCTTCGTCGTTATATTGTTCAGACCTGCTTTCGTCGACCCGTTCGTAGTGTACTACTAAGATGTAGTTAGGCAACATTTCAGTCGAAGATTCCACTTGTTCATTTTATTCTGTTTCATATCCTTAGCAAACAGTGCACTTACTGCTAGATTGTCAACCCGCTTCGGTTATTAGCAATACTTTCAACCTCATGACAATGTCTTCGATTAGGAACAGCGGACACTGAGCAAGCGTATCTCTGTCGTACGTTCTCTTCTTAAGCTATTTAAAGATCCTCAGTGCCCATCACCTGATTATAGCAAGCCCGCCATCTACTCGAAACGGGTACCATATGCATCACTGTACGCACATAAATACATAGAACGAACCACAATATAGCATCGACAATATATTCCCCTACGAGTCACAGCAGTCGGGTGTGTATCAATGCACAACGATCGAGTCGGCAGCAAAGGTCTGAAAACGTATCAATGTTAGCGATACCGTGGCACCATCTCCAAAACATCATCTCGCCTCGTCGGTCGGGGTTGGGTGAGAAGGTGCTCGGCCCGCTCCTTCGTCCGTCCGTCCGCCCGCCCGTTTGCTTGTCCTTTCTTCTGCTTCGGCACTCACTCTTTTCTGTACGCAGAATAACTCACTGCTCCGATGCTCAGGGGAATCGAAGCGCCTCAAAGTGCCTCTCGGATCGGAGGCCTCGGCAGCGCGCAACACCCTTTGCTGTCGCCACCCGCGCAACCGCCCTGTATACGCGCTCCGCGTTGGCGCGCTTACGCCCCACCCTTAGCCGCTATTGGCGACCTCTTCGAAGTTCAAGGTGATCGACCGAGGTTTGAAAGCAGCAGTATCGACCGTTATCGATCGTTACCCCTCTCTAAAAGGGTTGTACTCCCCCGGCTCGTCAACGTAGTCATCAACGCGTGGCCTGCATCTGTATATGCGCCACAGTGCGCCTTCATGGTAACGCTTCGAGTGAACGGCTCCGAGTGGCGGCGCGCTCATACCGTGTCAGTGTTACCCCTTTGGGTCTCTGCTGCTAACGGTTTTCTTCCGCCTACGCAGCCCTTTGACGAATCGAGGCCTCTGCTGGCCCCATAAACCCATAACAGGGCCAGATGTTTTCAGGGTGTCGCTGTGTCTGATCTTCTGGAGAGGAGCGCGCCGCGGCGAGGTGGGAACGCCGGTGAGGTAGCTGAACGAGTCGAGCCGGGACGGCCTGAGCGATACTCTATCCATCGTCGATAGCGATCGCTTCTCGGGGAGGCCTGCGCTTCAATAATACACAGTAGCGGTGCAGTGAAAACAGCACTTAGACACAGGCGCGGGGTCGTCTTCACAAGGCAAAGCGGTGATGCAGAGAGGGTGTACGGCCTTCATGACGAAGGATCCGAGCTGACTGAACGAAAGACCGGGGGACGGGGGGGGGTAGACACCACCATCTGTCGATTGTAGTAGTTATACAGTACGACAACAGGTAGGCACATGAAACTTGGGGTGATGTCAACACACGTGGGAGAGGGCTGAAATCGTCAGGTTGAAATGTGGCATTGCTACGGCCTGTTTGGATTTAGGTACTTTTTTTTTGTACTGGCTTAAAGACCCAAGATTTACTCGATTGCTAAATGAAGCATATATAAAGTCAAAATAGTAATACGGGTCGAAAGAGTGATGTCAGTCCACCGTTCAACAACTGGCTGCAGCGTTGTTCAGATTGGCGTATTGTCAAAAATAATACAAGTAACTGAGAGTACGTTGACACTCGTACGAAGGCAATCTAATGGCGGAGAATGGACCCGGCTTATGTAAAAGGATACGCCCATTGGAGCCACTGCGCGTGCGTACTGAAGAGGGACTCTATGATATACGGTGGCTGATTATACTGGTGAGTTCGGCACTCTGGCCGGCCATTCGTGATGGGGACCACCTGGAGATTTCAGCTTTCCGTATCGGTGCAATTGAACAGTTTCAATATATCGTGTTACGTTCAACCGACTCACAATGAGATGACATCTCTATATTTCGAAATGATGAGGCTTTGTTCTCAATATTCTCATTCGGACATTCGATGCTGCTGTTGCTGGCAGTAGGTAGCGGTTGCGAAATAAAACCTACTATTGGTTTCTTTATGTTAGGAGGTGATGTAGCATTTGTAGGAAGTTTTCATATTGATGTGAATGTATTCTGGGCAGACTTCGTCATCGCCGTTGTGGTGCTGTTGCTGGAACACACATACATGTAAAGAGTCAACATATTGAAGCAGATACGCGTGTACGAATCCGTTTGCCCGGTAACTTAAATGCTCAATCAGAATAAAGACAACACAGGATAATATGACACTTTTGTTATTTGGCGCATGCCTCGGGTTGAACCAGCGGCTCACAGCCAGGCTACCTAACCAGTCAGGGCTTCCGTGCCTATCGCGTCATTAACAAATCTGATACAGATGAGTCCGTAGAAGGCTTTACGTAGTGCATAACATCGGGTCCGCGTAGGTGCAGTGGATATGCAGGTTGAAACTGCTGATATTCAGGGCTACACTATAATACAACTGATTCCATCTTGATCCACTCGTCCAAGCAGCCATTATGATTGGGCGCTGGCCTACTTTGTACCTTACTTACGCAATTTTCGTGTACCTGTAGTTATAATGATGGTCGAGGACATGGGTTACAAGCCAGCTACGAGCAACATGACCCGTTTCATAGTCTTCTCTATGGCCCACCATTGACGTTACACTCCACAACTTGCTGCAAGCCACTTGAAGACGACGGGTATGCTATGCCACCGCGAGCGCCCACCGAATGGCTGAGGACTTCTCGGCACTCGGTGTCGACCTGCCTTTTTTAGACTACCCACCAGAAAGGGCTCCAATCTCCGGTGGAGTACGTCCAGTGCTATGGCCTGACTTGCTGGTGACACCAGCCGCCCCGTATGATGACCCTATGATGATATTAACGGGCCGAGGTCGGCCCTGAGAAAAGAGACAGAAGCGCGCGCGCGCGCGCCGGCGAGAGAGAGCAGTGCAGCGCGAAGTGCCTTGCAATGAGCAAGATCGCAAGAGACCCACCGAAGAGACAAGGAGGGCGACATGTAGAGACCACGACATGAAGGGAACGCAGTCGGCCGGATACCTATCTCCCAGGAGCCTCGAGCCTGTAAGCGGGAACCTGCTCAAACGCTGTCGTGTATGAGCTACTGAGTGAGCCACATCGTGCGGGGAGACCCTGAACTCGTAACACTGACAAGAGACGTGAATGGCAAATGAGATGGACGGCTACGGTGTCGTCGTCGTCGTCGACGATGACGAGGAACTGGAGGGAAACTACGATGTCGGCTTGAGGTGGACCGCCACAGAAGAATTTTGAGGTATCCTGGGGAAACCTAGACGACCCCATCTTGACCCAACGCAATGGGAGGCTGCCTGCGAGTAGCGCTGGTATTTTGTTCCATTGGCGGTGCTCAAGGGCGATGTTCAAATGAAAAGCGCCAAGATCCGTGGTAGTCTAGCGCGGGTGGCCGACCTTGCCACGTCCAGGTATGCTAACCCACTGCCGTTAATATCGAGTTATATGCGGCCGGCACTGCCCACAGCCGTCTGTGTCATTATCGCTGTCGCCGTAGCCGGCTCGCGTACTTACTACGATCAAGCAGGCACCGCCACTTGAGGGTCTCGCTACAAATCCACAAGCTAGCTCGATCTATGCATGCATGTATAATATGTATGCCACAACGAAGACTGCGCCGGGAAACGTACCCGCAGGGACTAGAATACGATAGAGAAATAGCGCTTCGCAGAGGGGCGTATAGAACACGCATGGCCATCCCGTGAGAGAGCGCGGCCCGAACGCAAGATGAGATGTTCTGGAGGCTCTGTGCATTAGCATAGATAATGACGGAAGAGCGTGAACCGGTCAGAGTACGCGTGGACCATTCAAAGGGCCAAGTTTCAACTTATTAGCATGGACTAGCAGCAGAAAGGCCCCTGCGAAGCAATTGGCGCTGATTGGCGTTAGGTTGGGAGCAGGCGCTGGTCGAAGGCACGAGGCACCGAAGGAGAGATACTTTAAGAAGGACGATAGGGGGTTGGGGGGGTGGGGGGCATTATTAAAAAAAATTGAATTTTCGCTCGCGATCTCCACAAATTAGTCTGATATATTCGTCTATATACGATGAGAGAATTGGCAAGGCCACCAGAAAACACGCATACATGTATGATATATATATATATATATATATATAGCATGCCTTGATCAAGTTCGATTCTGGATCGATGGAGAAATGGAAAAAGAGTCAGCTTAAAAATTCTGATTAGATCAGCTGGTACTAAATAGAGCATATACAGCCACGTACAACTATGATAGAGAGACTGCTGGATGGTATTCTGCTGAGATGTATAAACATTGGACGAGAATATCGGATTGATTCGGCAAAAAAAAACAAACGAGAGAACGACGAATAGCCTAGGGGAATTAGGAATTAATAAATATATTAAATCAGCTTTGGATCAGGCAATGAATGATTCGCGCGAAATTATCGTGTTTCACCTGTAGAGAAGGTGACACGTTCTATAATCGAAGTAGCGAGTTCACGTTTGAACTGCAGTAGCAATGATAAGCGTTGATTTTTTATTTTCATTCCTTTAGAATCCGAGCACTAAAACGTATCCAATCCCCAAGATCGAATGCGCCCGTCCGGACGGGCCGTAAAGAGCCGAGATCACCTGGCCGTGTCGTTAGGATCGAAACAAAGAAATGAAACTGTCAAAGAATAAAATGTTCAATCGTCAGATAATCATCCCGCAACCGCTGAATAAACTGCACATTGTATAGGTGTGTGTGTGTGTGGGCGTTCGGTAGCGTTGTTCCCGGTTGAAAGTCAGCCTGCCGCTTTCTTGATCTTCTTATCTGAGTGACAATTTTTCACGGCTGGCGCCCCGGCTACCGCCGGCCGGTGGACAATCACGTACGCCGGCAGGGGCACTGGGTGCTGGTGGGGGGTGGGTGTAGGCATCAACGCAAATCAGTTGTTACGTGTACGCCGTAACAGCGGAGTGCACTGCCGTTCGCGTCTGCTCGATGTGGTGTTCCGTCACATGTGGAGGAGGGGTGGCCGATCTAGCGGATATGGCCAAGCCAAAGAGTAGCCCCCGGGTCATTATGCTGTCGCTGCGAATTACTCCGCATGGTAATGACGTTGTATAAACAGCTGACGCAGAGGCGCACAGCAGTGTTGACTGTGGATTTCGGAGCATGTTGTGGTGGATTTCGAGTCGTATGACATGTGTGTACTACTTTATTTTATTAATTCGATCGTTTTCTATGGACCTGAACCTACGTTGGGTTTGTCACTGCCAACCCCCTATATGTCGCCGTCTATGAAATGCTAATACTGAAATATGATTTTTTTCTGCCTCGTCTTCATCTCGTAACTGTCTGCTAAATGTCCGACGAAGTGCTGTATGTGCGTAATATAACAAAATGATGTTCACCCGTCCCATCTTGAATTATGCAAATACTCTTCCCCATGAGATTTTTTTCTACCGGTTTATCTTACCTTAGTATTATTACCCGCAATTATGAGTTTGCTTTGCTCGTAACTGTTCAAGGCATATATATATTTATATACATATTTATTTATATATATATATATATATATTCTACCCTTTGGTTCTGCTAAAATGGTAGCCGGTGCTCCGATGGTATGCCTGCTCTGTTCGCTCTATGGGCGTTGCGCTCAGTAATCACAAGAACATCCTACAAGCGTCGTACAGCGCCGCTTCGCGGCTCTCGCCGCGCTGACCGCGCTGTAATATCAACCAACGGCCATTAGCCTTTGTTGTCCAATGGCACTTCACGTCCAGCGGCGTATCCAACATCGTCCAACGGACGGCGAACGACGGCTAGTAGCCGTGCCATTGAGCCACACTTGGCAAGGCAAGGGGGACACACATATAGATACACTCACCGTTCGTCGCGTGCTCACCTCTGTTGCCGGCTTCTACGGCTAATGCCGCCACCGTCACCACTGCTCCTGCTGCTGCTGTTGCCAATGCTGCCCTGGTGGAGGCGAGGGGATTCCGTGCGCGGAGAAGTTGCAGGCGGGAAAGTTCAGTCCCGCTAGCGGCTCGGCACAGGGCGGAGCTCCGGCACTCACATCACGGCGTGGAGCGCCACACAGCGCGTAGAGCAGTGCACTGGTCGACCCCAGCGCACGGCTGGAGTTCGGCACAGGTTGCAGCAAAGCGGTAGCGCCAGTCACTTTGTACGCCTGAATGTTCAGTGTGCTTTATACATTCATACGTATACCACATGGATCCTGATAATATTACAGCATACATTGTATATGTACTATGGTCCGTTCACTAGGCGGAGCGAACACCGCGGAGGGAACAACTACACAGAGTTAATGAGAGAGAGAGCGAGAGAGAGAAGGTTGTCGTATTCCGCGCGCTCGTTAGGGCCGAGTGTTTAGCAGGCCGTGAATGAGCCGTTCGTGGTGGATCCCGACGGGTGCCAGCGACCGACTCGCTTCCTCACGTGGGAAACCTCACCTCTACCGGCGGTGGATCTCTTAGCTCTCTCAGATTGGAGGGAAAGATTCACGACGCAGCAGCGTCTGCACAGGATCTACCAGCGAGCAGAAATCCCATTCATATGCGGGGCTTGGACGTGAAGATCGTTAACAGGATTTACAAGTAGGAGAACGCCAATAAAAGGAAGCTCGATTACAGTTCGTGGACACCTGCTCATTGTCACTTCGCGATGGCCAGCGGCCGTTCTAGACGACGGCATCTTCAAAGCATCCGTTATTCCCTGGTATCAAACAGTTGGTGATCGTCCGCAGATCGAGATAATGATCGCGTACGATTCAAACACGTCGACCCTACACTTTTGTCTCGCGACTGATGTGTCAGCCAAATGACTTGACAGGCGTGACCGTGTAAAGGGTGGACACAGCTCAAGTGAGGGGCAAGTTGTCGTCATTCAGTGAGTGTGAGTAAATTGAAATGTGCTCGAGCTGCGTGTGGGTGTACGGGTATCGACGGAGGGATCATATGTGTGCGTGTTGTATCGGTGTACCCGTGTTTGTTGGTGGGTGCATGCCTGTCTGTATGGGTGCCTGTGTGTCTGTGTGTGTGTGTTTTTGTTCAAAGTGATCGTTCTATCTCGATAGAGGTAGCACTCGAGGAGTAGACGCCTGACTGATGAGTGCAATGTACAGCAATCATCATGCCGCTAACGGATACGGTGAATGAAGAGGAGCTCCACCTGAAGCTCCGAAAACTGAGGATGTGTTTAGAAGAGAATACATTAGATGTTGATGGTCGGACTGGGATACAGCCTATCGATGGGATCCAAAATGGTGATATGGTGGTCAAGGCCGACTCGGGGGCCTATTCGGCCCTTGCAGAAGATGACGAGGAAACGGTGCAAGAGGGCAAAATGCGACAACTATTAAGAAAATGGAGTACCCAGTGGATGACGTACTGGTTTCCGCAAGGTGCGTTTTGAGTAATGATTATCACCATATATATATATATATATGAAAAAAGAACTCATATAAGTATATATGTATATATACTGCGAGTACGATAGCGCACGTTGATCTTATGATAGTTGCGATGAATTCAGACTGGGATCGACTTAAGTGGCCAACCCGTCGATAATAAGCGTTTAGCGAAAAATCGCCATGAAGACGATTGCAACCCCCTCTCACATCAACGGGGTAACTGCTAAAAAAAACATGAAAGATTGTCTAGAGGCAGAGATGGTAACAAAACGGTTAATTACAACACCACAAGTTGGCCAGTTATAAGTTTACCACGAATTTATTGACAGGATGTATTTTGCGAACGAGCCGGCATCGATTTAATGAGGCAGCTTAAATCGACTCGATGGATGATACCAAATACAGAAACGTTTACCTCCGGAGAGAACCTCCAGAGAACTTTTACCTTTAATTGAAAACCTTTTTTAGCCGGTAAAATCCGGCACTATCACAGCGATTCATACCTAAGATGTGAAGCTGTGGAGTCTTTTTGAAGATTTTTATCCCTCAACCTCTTAAACAAAAAAAAAATAGAGAAACAACAATCTAATAATTTTACTAAAGTATTGAGCGAAGCGCATTTCCACTGCTTCTTAGAATAATAGAATAACAATAATAAAAATACATAGATTAATACATGCGCGTGTGCGTGCTGCCTCGAGCATCTTTCCATAGGATATCTCACACGGGCATACGCACGCATAAACACCTACGGTGTGGGGCGATAACAAATGGTAACAGACGATAGTAGTCTCTCAATCTTGTAGCCGTAACTCGCGACTACAGCTGTTGTAGGAGAGTACTACGTGTCACGGGAGTCCCCTGCGAATTTCCATTGTTCACTTGTTGTGACGACAGCGACGAACACCATTGGCTATTTGTGATGGTCTGCCGTTGTCCAACACAGGCTGGCAACGGTGCGGCCACGCTCAGTCGGCCGTATTTGTGACTAAGCTATCTCCGTCGCACGCAGCCAAGTTGCAATATCACAGATAGCAACAATATTCGAAAAATAGATCGAGACGTATGTCCTCGGCATTGATCGCGTATCACAATGGAATATCTGATCTTGCAGCTATAAATATTGTGTTTGTGTTGTATATGGCGAGAAAATGTATCCGAGGTTCTGCGGATATGCGTTGCGTATTCATAGAGAGATGTATCTGTCGCGAGGCAATTAGTTGATAATTTGTTAAAACAGCGCACAGCTTGGAAATGTCAGAAGGTCTTGCCTATAGCGAAATAAGGTTTGTGATAGTTCAGAGTTTGGTAATAATGAAACAGGCGAACGCACAAGATGCATTTATATACATTCACCCATATTGCAGCTGAACGGACAGCTACATATTTCATATACTGCATGAAGAAGGCGCATGTATACCTTGAACAATAGGGAGAAGTTAGTTTCTCGACTTAACGGAATCAATTACAGCAATGGCCGAGCATTTATCCCAGTAGGCAACACGCATTTAGGTAGCCCAAGTACAACGTGCAGCTCACCGCAGCTTACAGCATGGGAGAACTTGAGGGCTTCCATATGTGCGTATGCTTGAAGAAGACTCACTCACAAGCACGGGAGTGCATTTTAGAGTAAAAAGTTGCAACAGTTTAAAGGGAACGTTCAAGACATATAACTACATTTCAAAAACAATCGTACCGACAACAAAATTAGTACATACATACTGTGTACAGTTTCATAGCCTATAAAAGAAGTCATTAAATTAAATCCGTAAATATTTCGCTTCCCTATAATTATTTATGTTTTTCATGTGTGCTTTTTTAACCCATTAACGAATTCGCTAGCCTACGTGCCTATACAGCCATCTCTAGTTGCAGGATATATTATTATCATCAATCCATCTATACTCACTGGAAGCATCCGAATGTTATCTACCTCCTCGAAATTCGCTTTCTTCGCCAAAATAATGCATTTAAATATCCGTTATCCCCGAATATATATATATATATATATATATATATCGTGCTGCACATAGGAAATCAGTACTATAGCAAAAATAGATGACCGCTCAAGGGAAACACCACTGAGGTGCTTATTTGACCAACGTAAGGTGAAGGTAAAGACAGACCAGAGCTGTCGTATGATGTATAACTAGCTGCTAGCATCTCACACACCGACATTAAATGGCGCTCGCCCTCGTTTACTTTCAACCAGCCAGAGCCAGCTGGCTAGGTAGGCTGCATTGTCGATGAAATCGCCTTCGCACCACCACATAGGGTAGCAAAGCATACTGTGTATGGGCTGTAGTAGAGGATGGAGGGGCAGGATTTCAGTAGCCCCTAAGGGTTTGTAGCCAGGACACGTTTGGCAGTTCCATCGTCGCCAGCCTGACCGGCCGACCCGCAGCGAGGCGAGTCATCAGCATGACTCTGCCAGCCACCTCATACCATATCGCTATCGTTCGTGAGGTCACAGCTTGCGTGTAATGAAGTCACAGCTAATACAACCATTTGTCAACCGTATATGACACCGCCGTACAATGTATTATAATCATCATATGAGTGTTATTAGCACCACTATGTCAGCTTCTGCAGCAGACCACGTGTCGTTGTACGGCAAAAAAAAGAGAAAACTTATATGACAAAAAACATACTGTGAATGTAAAAAAGGGAAGCCAGTTATGTCCAAAATTATTCACCCTATAAAGGCAAAGACGTCTCGTTATTATCTTCGAAGTATCTATAGGTCGCCTTTAGCTTTTAGATGGTTGGAAGCGCAGCATCAAGCTAAGATTAACAGCTCGTTTTTCTAAACAAATCTTCAAACCTACCGAGTCCGTGATCCCCACACAGAGTAAATATTTCCTGACGCGTATATCTACCTCTGACTCATTCTGACCGGAGAAGTCAATCGAAGCTCAATGATGTTATTGTAAATAAATATATATCTTAGCAGGATACGATATATTCACACTGACGCATTTCCCCGAAGCGGAAAACAGCATCAGCGTTACACAGTCAATAGGCTACCGATCTCCGCGTTCATGTGAGGACGATCATGAACCATGACCATGTGGCCATACCTAGACCCATTTGTGTTCTGTAGAAGAATCTTCATACTGATTGCTCGCTCATTAGGTTGACTTTTCCACTACTGATATGACGCGTGCAAATTTGACATCGATCCAGTCGTCCATCCAGATGAAATGCAGCTGTGCCTTGCGATTCGCACGGTTTGTCCTTTGGTTTATAATAGGGTTCGCCTACTGGGTACTCCTAGCCAGCATCCGAACACCAAATTCGCTGATCTAATAATTGTTTTTCGAGCTGACCCTCAGCTGTTCGTTCCCCTATGTGACAGGCCTTAACCTTTTAGGTATTACTATGAGGACCTGTCGGGGCCGCCACTTTTGCTTATTCTCTTCCTTCCTCGTACCTGTCCATTGGGCACATACAAATTTTGCTGATCTGGTAGAAGAAAAGTGAGATCGATAATAGCACCAGTGTCGGCTAGTCTCCAGAAGTCGTTTTATTTTTGTTTTTTGGAAAATACATTCAGGGACAAGGAAACTAATCTCTAAATTTAACTCCTACTCTTTCTGTGTGGTTTTCGAACACAAGCAACTCGGTCAGATCAGGTCTCTCTTGCTCAAAAATGACATTTATTGCTTGTACGACATGCTGATATGTCTTGTGCACTAAGTGAAATCTTGTGTTCTAGAATCATTCGCCGTTTAGGCCTACCGAGATTAGGGCATGTTTTATCGCTCGCGAATAGCACCGTTTAACTAATATCGTCGAACAGTCATGTTTGCTTATTGAAGCTGTTACTCTGTTATTTCTGTCCTTATCCAAGGTATCGAAATAGACTCAGCAGGTCCACCGCAACTTTGACGGTCAAATGTCAACTTATGTATAGTCCTGTTTGTTATACAATGACGTCCTATTATTGAGAGGCAGGGAGAGGGATAACATTGGAAAGCGGGACCCGTGAACGGTGTTAGCAGACGAGACCGTTTGATAACAATATTGATAAAGCTACCATTGTTCATCTATGAAAACAGCTGAACTATTTCAGCTGAAGCGTTTTGATGCGACGTTCTCTCTAAGGATTTCTACACTCGGAATTCTAAGTTTTGCATTAAAACCGTACAGAAAAAGTGTATGCTACAAATTATATGCAGTGGGTATACTTCGATCAAAATCGAAGAACGTACTAAGTCCTTCCATGCCGGCGGGACGGCAAGCATTCTCTTTCTGATTTCGAGTTATGCGTATTTTTAAAATCTACTCAGTGCTTTCTATAATATGTGGAAGTATTTTCGAAACTTTTTCAATCTGACCACTTTCCCGCCGTCGAACTTTGGTTCAGAGATGTCCGTTACACCCAAAGAAAACAAACTCGACAACCAGTTTCGGATCTATATATAGTCGTATTTTCAATGTGTACTTAGGCGTTTTCAGCACGGATACGTCATCGCTTAACCGAATTTTAACGAGCGTCGAGGTGAATTAAAATCATTGAGAATATCGCACGATGCGAAATCACTAAACTAGGTCACCATTCTTCTTTACATGCAGAGTAAATAAGGGGGGAAAAATATTGATGGATTTTCTAGCAAAGAGCCTGAAGCGCCGACCTTCCTCGCGAAAGTGCCTAGGTCAATATCCGTACATGGCCCTCCCATTGGCCACCATTGTTGCATTATTCAACTGTTTGTAATTACTAACGAGGTTGCCGGATTGATTCTGACTTGAAAAAATATATGAAAATAAATGAGTGGAATATCAATTCTTCCTGCTCGGTTAAACCTGCCGCGTTAGATCGACGGCGAAGTGTCAAGGTTAACTTTTGACGAACTAAGAATAATTAATCATAGGGCGTTATTATTTAACCAGCGTTTCTGGAGGAGCATCCTCGAGGTGTCCAGGAAAGTTCTGAGTGCACCTGCGCATCACAATACATCGCGCATTTCGTAGAGAAGAATCCGCACCGCCCCCTTTGCGTGACTATTTGCTTAAGCGAGACGCCTTCGTATCGAATATATAAAGATAACATTAGCGAAGAAACAATTAACGACAGCTGCCCATGATACAAAATTTCGGCGACAGGTATCCCACGTCTGCTCGGTCGGGCATTTTCTAGGAAACTAAACCGAAGCTAAAAGCATTGACATCTCCCCATCTCAAATAATCCACTCCAACGGGTGGATTGTTCACTCGTTGAAGGCTGTACGCATCGTAGTAACGTAATGGGTCCATTCGATCCATTCGTTGTTCTTCCTTTCAACGACTGCGGCGGAACGATGAGTCCATATACAGTGGGTACATGGACGTCGTGTACATGCACGCACACATTCTGCTGTGTCTACACAGGAACAACGTATACAGTGAAGGGCAGCGTGTTTCGTTCTCGGTTCGAGCGAACCAAGAGACCCGTAACAGGAATGATGGCAGAATATGACGATGATTTAAGTTCACTGTATGATGGCGGTCGTGGTAACTGCTTCAGTACAATTCACTGCTGAATAACAATTCACTATCATATTATACCCATCGTATTCATGGCATGGCAGTGGCATTGTTTGAAGAGCAACGACGACCGCTCATGGTCGAATGAATGAACGCCTTCGAAGCCTGTGATTGTGTCTGATGAATATATACATGAATATCGTATACGATTATATACATATATATATATATATATATATATATATATATAAATATATATATATGTGTGTGTATTGTAACTACTAAGAAACAATAAATATATGGAAAGTAACTATCAGTCGAGACGCGGCTAGGGTGTAACTGCCGCAGATGTCAGCCTCTCGATTGTCAGTGGGCCTAATCATTCACAGTTTGACAGCCGCGCTGAAGCAAGCCTGACCACGCCTGACCGCCTGATCTGCAGAAGCGATCGAAGCCGCTTGCAGACCATCGAGATGAATCAGAAATTCATCCGCTTGATTCCAAATGGTGATGGTCTGGACGGGCGTCGCGGACGACCGGTCTTTTCAAGTCAACGACATCAGGTCGCGTAGCGTATCAAAATTGAGCATAAAAAGCAGGCAAACTATATGCAGGAGTCTCGTTCGAGTAACTTCACCGGAGTGACTATGTTAGCAATTCACTCAAGATCGTATAGGCCGTTAGCCACCTCACAACAACTATACTGACTGGTTTAGCAATGCGATGCATTATCATGAGCAGCACACGAAGAGCTCCTCGGGTGCTCCTGGTGGATGGGTGGATGTTTCCGGAGTAAAACGCTGGTGTAAGCATTGGCGTCTGTGAGTCTGGGCGAAGTTGTCGAAACACCGAAGGATGTACGGATCCATCCATTGGGAGTAAGTCGACAATAATATAAAATTTGATGGTCAAAATTTAATATCACGCTGTCGTCAAGGTGAACAGCGTCGACCCTGCATCTCTTTCAACCTGTCCACCCACTGGATCACCAGTACCAACAACAACTAAGATTCGAGAAAAATAACACGAGCTTTTGTACAATAAGATAGGATACGGTAAAGGTAAACGTTTATTGGTTTAATAAAGGAGCTGCAATTGTTACAATGCTTAAGCTCTCTTATATGTCATCACGCAGCGGCGCTCGAACCTGCGCCCTCTGGCTTCCGACAGCCAGAGACTTAGCCGTCCAAGCCACTGCGTTGATATATAGGGGTGCCATATATATATATATATATATATTAGTCTTGCAAAAATCAAACCAGCGAACGAAGTCACTCGTCCATAAGCCCCAGTGAATCGGGATGTAACAACAAAAGAGCAACAGTTGTTCTAATACTGTGTAATGACAATATAAACGTGCAAAAATATGTTGAGCAGTTGCTGCGAAGCTATTGTTCGCAATTATTTTTGTCAGAACGATCTGCTGTTAATGAGCGACTATCTCAAAAACATTACGCAGTCGTGTTTAGTAACACTGGAGAAACAGCTCAATGGAGAATCACACAGAGGAGCCTAACTCTTACGATTTCTTACCCACGAAACAGACGACAAGCGGCCGATTCTCTTAGAGCTACATATACGTGTTTTAATTGCCAACCATCGTTCGTATCGCTGATGGTGCGATCTAAGTGCTGCATTTCTTTATGCAAAAACCCTCATAGTATGATAATATCCAGCCCCATAGAGAAACACATGATTGTCAACAACTGGATAAACTCCGCCTCCCGAAAGTTAGCCAGAGTTACAAAAACGTTCCGTTGTGTAGCCTATGAGCGGCAGAATAGCATCGCTTGCTAATTGTAGAATTCGCAACGGTTGCACGAAGTGTTTCGCTACTCAAATTAGAACGTAAGTAAGCCATATCTTTGGCGATGCTGTTAGCGACAGTTCATGGTTCGAGTCCCGTTGCCGTTGAGGTGGTGCTCTTCGTGTTGTTGCTCTCGATGTCCAAGAGGCAACGATTAGACTAATGCCCTTCTTAGCCGATCACAAATGGCACAGAAGTGACCCTCAAGATGAATACGAGCTTTGTCCTGAAATACCGCTTAACTTCCTGTCGACGATGATGAATGCGTAGATAGTCGCCGAAGACGGTGCGAATCACGCCGTTGTTTCCTATGGCAGTGGCACAGGCTTCCATAGTTCTGTATCGCCGTCATGGCGCATGCGGCTTCTCCGGCAATATCTGTGCGCTGTGGCTATTTGGTCCACGGTGCAGATATTTCTCAGGAAAGCTCGGGTCTTCAGTCGGTTTCGCCTATCTGTGCACACCACAGATATATATATATATATATATTGATACACACAGACGCGATTGGACCAAACAAAAACAGAAGCTGCAGAATACAGCAGCTGGCAACACGTCAGCGCTGGCCGGTAGCAATGACTGAATGTCATTCATCTGAGCATCATTTGTCTGTCCTTGCTCTCGTATACATACATATATATATATATATATATATATATAGAGAGAGAGAGAGAGTCTGTACTATACTACTACAATGGCTATCCGAACTTCACAGCCGCCGCCCCGCTCCCGCAAGACACACACGCACAGTTTGAAGTCGATCGTCTGTCCATCTATCCGTCAACTCCCGTTAAGTTGTTGGCGCAAGCGTTCGTCGAAGTCAAGAATGAACCCACGAACGGCAGTTCCTCTCTCATTGGCTTCCCCCATTGAACAAACTTTGCCTCACTGTCTCGCTCCAGATTCACGTTGATTCGGCTGCTGCTAGCCACTGCCATCAATCGAAGGTCCCGTCTCCCAGCGGGACGCACGCATAGCCGTCAACAGTGAGCAATGTTCAGTGGGCACCAGCTCACCGAATGGCTATGTTTTTTGAACAGAGCCGCCTGTTAATAGCCTGGCAATGTGGCGAACCCAACCTGTGCATGGTAAGGCGTAGCTATTGAGGGGCAGTTGGGCGTCGACTTAGCGATCGGTGTAGCTTTACCACCGTCGCCGCCGTTGCCACCAACGCCGAAGCTCACAACAGTAGCAGTTCTGTTGTTGACGCTGCAGCAATCGTACCGGCAATTGTTGCGATTTCAACGTTTGACGTCGACGTCAACGACGACGAAACGAAACAGTATGTACCCACAATGTGGCGACGTCTTAGCTACGGGATGCTTAGCTAATATATATGGTACAGGAAAACTAAGAGTCCTCGATTCTATTGTTGCGTCGTTCGCTCTGTGAGTGTGTGGTGGTGGTGGTGGGGGGTCCAACTTTTGGATTTATTCTACACACACACACACACACCAGCCCAAGCGGCACAACGGCACAGGGCCAATTTTTCATCGTCGCTTGAGAGCCAGTTATTCGACTGTGTATATTATTGATTGTAGCCGCTGCCGCTGTTACCACTGTCATGTCTTTTTGAGTGCCAACTGTCTATTTCTACTGGCCACTTCGATGGTCGCGGTTCGAATCGACGAATGACTAAATACAGAGTGGAAGAAAGCTAAAAATCAAAACGCGATCGAATAATGCCATGTTTGGCTAATGTGTATCATCATTCGAAATCTAGTGTTATCATATGTGATATTAGACCTGACAATTGTGCTCGTTATACTATTGGGGCAAGCTAACAGCGCAGCTTGAGCTATTTTTGTGTTCTCAATAAAAGCGAGTTATATATCGCTTTGTGCTAGCTGACAGCGGAAGGTGTTTCAGGACATTTTTGCTAGTCGAACGTGACATGTTTTCGACTGGATATCATACCGTTTATTATATATTTGCGTATCCGTTTGACAGGGGAGCGTTCAATTGGATATTCATGCAATTAGTTGTTCCCGTACATAGCATAAAATAACAACGCCATACGTCGGCTAATTAGTGCGGAATCACTTAATTGCTCAACTTACTTGGCATACCTGATAGCTGTACAACAACATCTCCGTAATTTCCCCTTCCCTGTGACAGGCCTCGACGCAGAACGTTCAGGCGTAACTACAAGGAGCTGTTGGGATCTGCCACCTTTACTTTGTATATTATAAACCTCGAACTAATCAGTGGTGCGAAATAACGCTTCAGGTGCGAATTTCAATGCGTCAACTATTGATAACGATTCATTAACGGGTCATTAAACCAATGACGCAAGTTGGCCTGTAATTATCACCGCACGCTTCTCAACGTTGTCAACCGATCGATTCCCACCTCCCCTTTAGCTCCGTACAGTTCCGTTATCATCATTACGTCGATGGCCAAACACGCCAACACGGCAGTTTCGAGGGTATGGCCAACGGCAGCACGGGCAAAATTTACCACCACATCAGTTTGACATATAGCATCACGAGAAATGCCACGGAACATCATCGTTCAAGCAGCGAAGGTCGGACACGACATCGTGTGAAAAAGACAAGTGGTCGGTCGCAACTGCTGGGGCTTGGGCGCCAGGAAGCATTCACATCGTCAACATGTGCTGGCATCCTCCGGCCGAACCAACATCTGTAGCACAGCGCGATTGGTGCCGCTGCTGCTGCTGTCTGATACGATAACATCCGCAAGTGACACCAAAATACCTGCCGTTGTCGTCTGTTAATGTGTTTTGCTTTTCTTACTACCGGTCCCCGAATTGCGTATGCCGCCGGCGCGTTGCATGCGCGGGGCCATCCAAAGCTGCAGTAAAGCCAGTGTAAAGTCGCCGCCCGCGTGTGGCCCGGTGCCCCGGAGTGCTGACTCTTCTCCGCACACACGGCCGAAGCTTTGGTAGGGTGACAACGCATACGAAGCCCTTCGCTATCTCTTCTGTGCGACGCCGAGTTCTCAGCAATTAGCAACAAGATGACCGACGCCGCTCGCCATTTACGGCAGCAGTCCGACACAAACCCTTCTCTCTCTCTCTCTCTCTCTCCGGCGATCGCGTCGCGCAGCATGTAGCACACGCAGGATGCCGTAAACGACAGAAGCAAATGGAGGCATACCACTATGAGTGGTCTGGCTGCTGCCGGCCGCGGCAGCCGGCGCCGCCACCGATCCCTGCTGTTGTTGGACGGTGCCAACGCCGAGTGGATGCGACTGATGGTGAGGATGTTAGAAAGAAAAGCGGCCGAAAACGAAGAACACCACGAAAGTGAAAGCCGTTTACAAAGAAAGCCATAGCAAGGGGTTGACCGATGACTGAGTGGCTGGGCAAGCCAGCAGGTGGCCCCCACGATACGAAGCACAGCAGAGAAGAACGAGGAGGATAATAGTCTACGATAGAAATTGTTGGTGGGTCTGCCTGTGTGAGCCCGGGAACTCCATCAGGGAAGAGACGAAGACACTGGGGTCCCCAGTGACCGCGATTAGCTCTTCCGGAGCTGGGACAGGAACATTAGTTATGGTAGTAGTCGTAGTAGTAGTATTAGTGGTCAACACAACAGGGCAACAACAACGACAACAACACCAAGAATCTCACCGGTGACACCGCACTACCTCATACAACAGCGACATTGCGTTCCTTCCATCCAATCTGTTGAAACCAGCTGATGACCGCCAAACGTGTTACGCGTTCAAACGATGGAGTTCGCTTCTCCATCATCGTAGCATCTGCATCATTCGCTGATGTTCACAGGCATCAACAGCGAGCGACCAAACAAACAAACAAACAGTCCATCTTAGAAACGACCCACTCTGCTATGTTGATGCTATCGAGCGCGTGGACCCTGACCATTTCGTCGTCGACACGAAATCTGCTTCTGCCATTGCCGGCGTCTCGCTCGAACTCTCTCTCTCTCTCTCTCTCTCAGCGTGCACGTGCATGCATGCATGCACAGACAGCCACAAGGACAAAAACACAAAAGCATGCGCACATCGCTTCCGCCGCGACAGTAGCAGCAGTAGTGTACGTAATAACTGTGACGTGCAGGGGATATATTTGATTTTGATTGAAATGGCCGAGTTTCCTGGAGAGATCCCCGTTATCCGCAACTTGATATCGCCTTTGATTTTTCTGCCGCCGCGTCTGCTGCGTTCACCGAGCGTTAACCATATGAGAGGCAAGATACGGGGGCGGTTGTTATCGAGCATGCACAACGATTGCAGGCCTGTTTGCATGTGTGGGCCAGTTACTGTGTGTGTGTGTGTGTGTGTGCGCATCTGCTACTTAACCAACCGATAGTTATTATAAGCCCAAAGCAGCAGCAACATACGAAGCGAGCGGCAATTGTCGATGACTCTACCGATCGCAGAGAAGCCCAACGGGGCACAACGTTAGCCGTCATCGTCACAGAACACCGCCAGCGGCGGCTGCAGTATGCGCGCCGTTAATAGCGTGCAATTCCTCCCCCATGAGCGGTTTGTTGGTTTGTGGAGTTGTTGTTCCTTCGCCCGATGGCCGATGCCAGTTCAACGTTGCCGAGACACGTGCTCTTCTGTAATCTGTAATCAACTATCTGACCCTTCCCCCCCAAAAAACAACAACGAAATGAAAATACACTCACACAGATATAACACGGAGAGATATTGATACGGGGCCATATGAGACGTCGGCAAGATGGGTCGAGGCAACAATGAAGACAGCAAGGGACGCTTCTATCAGCAGCGTGCGGAATATCGCTTGGGTGCACCCGACACCGAGGCCGTCACCGCAACTGCTGCTAAATATAATATACTACTATGAGCACGGTGCAGATACGTCCTGTTGAAACCGCTATAAATCATAGGAATTCACCACTAGAGCTGCTGCTGCTAGTAGTAGTGGTACTACCCGGTATTCTGAATGCTAAACGCCGGCCGAACAAGCGAAATCGCATGACAACAACGGCGGCATACAGTATATGCCGTATGCATATACTTACTAAACAAACTCTCTGTGCTTACTCGTGCACATTATGATTATTCAGCTTCATTAACACATGGCGCAGGACACATAACGTAAATGGATAAAATGACGACAGACGCGGTTATGGATACAGCACGTAAACTCGTCAGATACAGGTGTGCGCTCATCTGAACGAGAGGCTGAGCTGAGTCGCGACTGTCTTGTTTCAGCTTCGACTCTTTGTTGCCTATCGTGATATTAATTATGTAATAGTAGCATATTAATGAACGAACATATGTCCTCTCAATCACTGCACGAATCTAAATACAAACCGTCTATTGTTAATGAGAACTTAGCTAGTAAATGCTACTGTCTCGGACAGAGTTGTCTAGGTTGCCTAAACAAATCACTTCCCATCATGCTGCATTATTATTAGATGGGTGACACTATCAGAATATATATATATATATATATATATATACATATATGTGTGTGTGTGTAACAATGTCACCTCACATCATCCCATTGTGCGTCTGTGTGTCTGTCTACCTACAGAGATATACAATTTGAGTGGCTGTATTTATTCTGCTATAGCCGACGGCAGATACTGTGCTTTTGT
This sequence comes from Stratiolaelaps scimitus, assembly GCA_019614645.1. Classification (NCBI taxonomy): domain Eukaryota; kingdom Metazoa; phylum Arthropoda; class Arachnida; order Mesostigmata; family Laelapidae; genus Stratiolaelaps; species Stratiolaelaps scimitus. The sequence goes on along the minus strand of JABWDB010000020.1, from coordinate 5,886,936 downwards.
TTCACTCCAGCACTGCCGCCTCGTGTGATCTGATCTCGCCAGTCACCGATTGTGGGGATAGCTCTGCGGACGATTGAAGTGATGCACCCGAGTCGCACAAATCGATTGAGCGAGTTGTTGAAGACCGCTTGACGCGAATGGACGAAACGAACGCCGTAGCCGACCGCCGCTGTGCAAAAGCCGAAGCTGTTGTTCCCTCGAGAACAACTGCACGCTGAACAACGTTCGCTGTCGCTCGTATAGCAGAACTTTCATTCTTATTTCTGGCCTTCGGGTGACCGGTTCGCCTGCGTGGCTAGGCCAGAATTTGACCCCACTTTCGTTAGCTGGTGTAAGCCGATGATGCACAGCCATAGAGCATATATATCGCTATCATATACATACCTGCCATAACAGAGGGGCCTGCCGCCGTCGACGTAACCCCAATGACGCCGGGACGGCTACCGACAAAATGCACGTTGTATGCAACGTCAAACTGATGCATTTGGGGGTATATTAGGTCTTTAGTGTCTATCATTATCCGTGTTATTGACGATGAAGCTGCTGCGCCGCCGTGCTAACATCGTTGCCGCGAAACCTCTGACCCCAGCGATGCTTTCCATGATTCTCGAACCGCTGGACGAATTACTTGGCGGCCCCTCGATATCACCAGTCGTATTGGGCTAAGCAGGGAGACTCAGTGTTCATGCACTGTGCTGATCGCCGATGGCCACTCGGATCGTCGATCCGCAAAAAGTAGTTGTGCTGTGCACTTGATTTCGCCTTGGCGCTCTGGCGACCAATCGGGGATCCAATCTATACAACTGTGGATCAACGTAATCAGCGCACAGCCCACTGTCACGACGCATGTCATCATATCGGGCATGAATACGGCTGGATATTTTGTAGATAAGTAGCGCTCGGTCATTCGTGCGTTGATTGCTTAAGCAGGAACTCTAATGGGCTCTAGCTGCCGAAAACCTATGCAATCCACATTTCGCTCTAAGGTCCACATCATCGGAAGCAGCGCGATTCTGTTCCGCTATATGCTTCGACTGTCTGAATAGCGAAGTGTTAATGTCGAATGTATCGGTCGGTACTTGCTAAGACAATCTGCCCAATTGATATAGTCCTGCTGCTGCTTAACGACAAATCTTCACCTGCTTCTGATAAGATCTGGCTAGGTGACCGCAAAAGCAGTACAGCGTGAGCACTTCGACCACAACTTCTCCACAAGTCGTACCACTGTGAGCCGTCGCCATTAGTCGAGAGAACGACTACTGTATTTCCTCTGCAAGAAAAATTCATTTTCTCCGGGCTGACTCACAGCCAACATTTGACCTCCACGGTACTGCCTTTAGCATTTCGTCAGTCGACGGACAAACCCTCTAAATGCAAATGTGGGCAACGGTGGGGATCGAACCCGCGCACCTTCATCCGTCTCCTCCGATTGCAAGGCGCACGCGAATACACCACCAGGCCACCGGGCTGGACGTATTTCCTCTGCAGCTGCGCATCACGTGTACACCGACTTGACTTATCCGATACATTGAAGCCTGTATGTCCGATCCACAAATACACGTCTACCAGCGTCAATGTCAGACTCTGCAGCTAATAACCCCTACCGACACCGACAGGAATCGCCATCTTCGTCGTACAAATTCACACATACACACAACCAGATATAACGGGACTATAGTTAATATATATTCCTCTATATGGACACGCCGATTCGGCCAAGCGATTTGAGAGGTTGTGATGAGGAGGTGGTGGTGGCCGTGTAACGGAAAAATGCCATGGGGCGAACAGGTATAATAGAAAATAACGTGTGTTTCGTGTTGTCTCTCAGCCGACATTTAACGATCACGATATTGTTTTTCCATAACAGCAATATATAATAGTTATTATTATTATTATTTCTGCTGTAATGCGACGCTCAGTCACTGATACCCGTGATGTCTTGTGCCGTGATCCGTACAGAGATCGCTGACACTGTTGTTGCTGTTCATTGCTGTTCACGAACCGTAATTTATCCGCTTGACATTACAGTTTCGTATACCAGGTACGTCTAGATCATCGTTTGTAACGCACGCGCCAGTGGGTGCAAAAGCCGCGATATTTCGCATAGCAGTAACATAGATATTTCGCAGGAGATTAATAAGATCCTCTTTCTCGACAACGGCTGTCACACGGACACCAACTTATTCATCTACTGCTGTCATTCACTCATTCAGAGTGTGCTGCTGCTGGTGCCGCCGCCGATGTTGCTGTCATTGTTGTTATACATGATCCGTTGTTGTGACCTCCTCACGAGCGTCAATGGCATTCGAATGGTCGCAGCGTGGTGGCGTCCAAATTGATATTTGTTGACGCCACTTACCCTCACGGCTTCGCTTGGCGTTCGCACCCTCTTGTTTTTGAGGTGCTAATCAGCTGCGGGCCCTGCCGAAGTCGTTGGCTTTTCATAACTCGACAGCAAAGGCGACCTCGTGCCATAGTCGTGACACATCTGTCCGTTTGTTCGACGGACGCACTGGGTCCGTGCAACCAGCCAATGACTGAAGCCACCAGTTCGCCTGAGGTAGGTCAGATTCGTTTCTGGCTTGGGTGTGCGTGCCTACCTGCCCATGTGAGCTACGAAACGTGCGAGCCCGCGTGGAGCTATGAGATGCCAACGGCTTCTGTGCTTGGTAGCTGCGATACAACCATCGGAGGGAATCGTCGTCCGTGATGAAGATTGGGAATAGCCAACGAGGTGCGGGAGGCGCACACATCAGCCGGAGCAAAGTTGCGGACCTAACAGGACTGGACACTGAGGAGCCATCTGACGTTATTATGTTCTGCGGCATAGACGGCCCGCAGGCAAGCCCGGCCCGCCACTGGGTGTCGTTGGTGACAACACAACAAGATGATGAAAGGATATGTCACTTTCGTTTGAGAAGGAGAACGAGTACGAAGAGGCCGCCGCCGCCGTCGACACAAACTCTTAGACCTTCAGCGGACAGAAGGCGATACCGTCACCGCTTCTGCTGCGGACGTCGGTCATCAAGATAAACCACCACCATCAACATGAGCAGCAGGAGCAGGCACCACCCCCCGCCCGCACGTCATTGTTGTCATCACCGTTACCTTTACCTAGAGGCGGAGAATAAGTAGAAGTGATACAACAGAGCGAGAACGACAGAACGATTGAGAGAGACGAAGCGAACTCCGGCAAATGAACGATGCTACTGGAAAATACTAAGGAAAACGATCAGGAATTCTATCCTCAGCTGCAGCATCATCATGATGGCGCCATAAACGAGATATATACATAGATATGTGGGTGGCATTTTGCATTTTCATTTTCATCGTTCGTAATTTCGCCATGTTTACACACAAACTATGATGATACGGTGGCTACTTAGGCACACTGCGTGTGGCTGGTGTAACTAGTGGCACTGACGATCCGATCGCAGTGTCACCGGAAACATAGTAATAATTCTAGTATCATAGTAACTCTACGATCATAGAATAATAGCACAACAATATCGTCTCCTTGTTTCGCCTGATATCATTCTGCATATGCGTAAAACTTGAATAGGTAAACGCGCTCTCACACGTTCGGGATCATCAGTTGTTCGTTTGTTATTGGCTCTTTATCCCCTTTCTCCCTATCTGATTATGCCAGTTGTCCTTTGTGGGTACAGCAGAAATTGTCTCTGTGAGATTCGTTCAGCAACGTCGTTATGTCGTCGCTAACCATTGAAGTTCTACCGGGCACGGTCTACCGGACGGAACCAAGGTATAACTACGCTATCGTCATTGTCGGCGACGTAGGCACTTTATTTAGTGAAGATGCTATACGCTGTGTGGTACGCTAACAGCAACAGTAACGGTGGTGGTACATGAGTCAGTGGTTCTTCTACCATTTATTGGAGTTCATTTAATGGCGGTCTGGGGATCCCCGACATTTCAAAAACGGTTTAATCAATCAGGTAAACCACTACTTACCAGTGATTATTTCGTCGACAAGAGGTAACAACACAAGTTTTTCACACTAAGAGCACCTACACTCTATATATTTAGTTATAGACTAACGGACATCCTCCGCCTCGTCATTAATGATGTTCTTTGCGGCTGCATATCATCGTCATTGTTATTACCTATTTCGGATGATTTTCGCCATGCGCTTTGTTGCTTCTTCGCAAGATCCATCTTCAAGTATGAGACGCGAGTGTCTGCGTGTGGCGGGGTGCGCGCCTGTGTGTTGATCAAGTAGGCCAGATCTAAGAACAAGCGAGGAACGAGAGAGCGTTAATAGAACGACGGCCCCGCGGAGGACATCGTTCAAGGTGATCACGCTCAGCGCCCCGGGCACCACCACCACCACCATCCACCAACAGAGCAGCACTACGACTATTACGGCACCACAGTTGTAGTATGTATAATATATATATATATATATATATATATATATATATAGACTGTAATGAGAGTAGGGCGGCCGCTGGGAGCGAAGCTGCTGAGGCGGCGGTCGTATAGTTAGTAGTAGTTGTGGCTATTCCGCCCTTTCTACTGACCAGATAGATAAAGGCCACTGCCCGACTCCGAGAGATAAACTGCGGTAGAGCTCATGTCAGACTCGGTAATTGATTGTCGTCTTTGTGGATGGCGTCGGTGTCCACGCCACCGTCTGCTGGTGGTATTCCCCGTGCGCGTTAAACCTACCCCACAGCTTATTGTCTATGAAACATAGGCAGGGCAGCAAGGGCCAGCAACCACAGGGGGGGGGGTTAGATGCGGGCAGCGAAGGGGCGAAGAATGGGAATCAGAAAAACTCAGACCATCGCAACCGCTGAGGCGGACATCGACAAAGAGGGCGCTCACGTGAGCCTCCTTCGGCAGAGAGGTACAGCAGGCCCACGCAGGTCCTATTCTGCTCGATACTATAGCACGATACTCTGTTCGAGTGGAGGAAGAGGACTAAAAAGGATCCCCAGGACAAAAGCGCGAGGGCGCTCGTTAGCGATGATTAAACGCCGCCGCGTTGAATGAATGAATAAGGCGACGCTCAAATGTGTCACGGCCTCCGTGAGGCTGTCACAAGGTTGAAAGCGATGTGTCGAATTCACGAACGTGATTTATAATAAAATATGATGTATGACTATCGATGTCGACCTCTTCCAAGCTTCCTTAATATATATATATATATATATATATATATATTACTTTTATATATATATACATCTTTGTTAAGTGATTATTTTTCTTATCCAACAAACGGCAAGGAAGTGTCTAGAGAAGTGTCTTCTAATAAGAACAAGTGTGAGACCGACGCAAAAAATCAAGAAGCCAATAACCACACAGTTCATATGCAATCGAGATGAACGAAGTACCTATGATAGATTGTCTTTTGGATCATTTCTCTGTATCCAACTCCACAGTAGCTGAGCAAACTCTGGTGGGCGTGGTCGTCCCTATGTGTGTCTGTGTGTGTGTGTGCTATCTCGATCTCTCCATTGAACGAAGAAGAGATAATAGTGATATGGGCATTCGCTGTTATGGCATCGCCAGTGAAGCGTATCTCTGCCGCGCTTCGATTCTACCGCTCCGCCTTCCCCTGCATTCAGTGGACCTTTTGCTCGAGTAGGAGTTTCTCTATCAATTTCATCTCCTTCTTCATCGTCTCTTCTCGAAGAAGACTCAATCTTCTTCTCTCGTCGCGCCACTCGCCGAACTCAGCGAGACGAATGCGGAGGAGATAGTGAAATGACGGACCGGGGTTCACGTCCGCGCTTTGTTCAATCGAAGCTCTCGATGTGCTTTGACAAAATATCCGCCGGGAGCCGACCTTCGACGCTATATGGCTGGCCATTCGAGAAATTTGACATGCTGGAGTTCATCGTCCACGCCGCGTACCCAATCATTATAGTCGTACCCCAACGAGAATGTTGTCATTTTCAGACAGATAGTCAGACGCAGCAGAAATGGCTGAAGAAATAGAACCCAGCGATTGAGAAGTACTGGTTGCCTGCGAGCAAAAGAGAGAGAGAGTGAGTAAGCCAGCATGTATATTGCATGTATACGCTACGGATGAGTCTGGGTGGACAGACGGACCAATAGACGATATGGACGTTGGCAATTGAGCCGCAAGGGAATTGACTTCGAAATTGAAGACGACAACTTCAGAGAGATTTCTTCCTTCCCTTCTAGGTATACTTATATATATATATATATGTGTGTGTGTGTGTTTGTGCCTGAGGTCGTGAACGGTAGGATTGCTGCAATGAGGACATATATGTTCTAAATGATAAATACGGGGTATATCTAATATATGTATGCCCTATGTTTTTTTTTTGTTTTATAATTTAATAATATTAATAATAATAGTATACGTCTGTGTACAAATAAATTTATTAATTCATCAAACTGTGAGTACGCACACAGGTGTAGTAGTTAAAATAATATTTATAAACGCATCCCCTAGAGGAAAATGACACCATAATCAATTAGACAACAATCGTAAGTCGTTAAAGAATACAATTATTACTTTATTTTCGTTATTTCGCACCTAATCAAAATTGAAATGAATTCACCACCGAGGTCAGCGGTAATCCATATTTTAATTAGCTTTGCTATTTCATATGTCAACCATCTCGGAACTACTGATGTGGAAAATTGGTTTCTGGGACGCATAGAGAAGGGGAGCATTTCTTGGGCCGATCAAATCGAGATGACCAACCCCGGGGGAAACATCACTGTGAGAATAGAACTTTTTTAGATAAAACTCTACTATTCTTAGTAATAATAATAATAATCATAACAATAATAATAACAGCAATAATAATAACAATACTAATAACAACAATAATAATAATAATAATAACAATAATAATGATATGGACGTCACAAATCAAACACGAATCGAAAAGCCATATTCTGTTATCAGTTACTTGTCAGAACGACTTTTATAAACCAATATAGCTCACCCTGCCTTACTTGCAAGGCACTAGCATTGTATTATTATTTTCATTACTGCCAATCGAACCTTTTTACATAGCGGATGGTGTTCTCAGATATATTTCACGTTCAACGGGTACGAGCGGGTCGTGGAACCCCACTTTTATAATAATTTAATAAATATGTTCCTTTACCAACTTGTTCCATTGGAAGTATCGCGAGATTTCAACGCTACCGAAAATCAAGCAAATGTGTCAAATATGATCTATTAGTGTTACTGCTGTTTATTATGAAGCAGACAACATAGACATGGCATACTCGCATACAGTGCTAACGGCAAAATAGCAGTTTTTTCTTTTGCTTGCGATCATTGATTTCGTTCAGATTGATGACCCTAGAACAAACTGTATGCCGGTGCGTGTTGAGCGTATGCGGGCCACGATGAGACCATTGACGAGGTTTGAAGACTTCAACCGAAGCGTTGAATTTCTATTGAGTGGCTGAAGTCGGGGGACATTTGGCTCGATAACATTTCAATAAGCTGACGTGCTTGATGTTTGTTTGTTCCGCAAATAATTAGTGAGAGAGAGAGAGACTTGTACAAGATCACCACCGACGAACATAAGCAGATAGACAGAGCCGTGGCGGTGACGTACGAAGAATACACGCGCGAAACGTCAACAGGAACAACAAAATCAACAGTACGAATGATTGTCACTGGGTAACAACCATAAAGCAAGCGGAATAGCGACGCGAGCACCATCGCAGAGATGACTATCAATGACTGGCGCTTATTATGACAACCTATTTGGGTGGTCTTCTATTTGGCAAAAAGTTGGGAAATTGAAGCGGGCGTTTGCGCCTGATTTGGCAAAGAAAATTAGCTATTGTCCAGACATGTGGCCACAATCATATAAAGCCTAAAACTAATAAAAAGGGCAGGACGTGATTAGTTTGGCCCAACAATTTACCATAGTTTATTTGTTAGTTAGATCTCATATATATATATATATATATATATATATATATATATGGGAGTCATCCTTCTTCAGGCCGCCGCCAATAATCGACCGTGGCCAGACACGATTTCGAATCTACGAAGTAGTAGTGATACACAAGTTTAATAAATCATTACAAGTCAGTGTCAGCCTCTACTGTGAGTTTGATATAACGAACGCTGCCAGCACAGTATCAACACTGTGAGATATGAAATGAATAATTACTGAAGTCAACTGCGAGAGAAATCATCTGCCAATCTGTTACCATAGGTGCAAGCGAAGAATCTGTTTATATTTTGTTGCTAACCGACTTCACTACAACGTCGGCGTAAACGCCTCGTATGCGACATGAATACGATGGCTGAACCAGATGCACCAATTAGTTTTGCTCTATTTGATCGGAAGGAAACGCACATTTGTCATCACACAATCACGAACTAATAAGTAATAAATGCTTTACGTTTGGTGTATAATTACTTAGTTGAACCAATATATATATATATATATATATGTATATATGTAGTTTCTGGTCGATCCTATAGTTAACTGTATATATTGTATATATCTGCTCTAATACTACAATTTGCCATTGATCGTAGTAAACATAATACACGAGCATTCAATAGCAGGAGTACTCATTGTTGCCGCTAGACCCTCTCCCCACTCCACTGTGGCCTGTTTGTGGTAGATTTTTTTCTGTCATTGTTGCCGTGCAAACGACCTTGAGCGAAAGCCGATCACTGATCCCGGGCCTGCTAGTGTCATATCAGCCAGTTCATGGGTCGGCCCCAAACAACGCTTAGGCGGATGTCATTATATATTTATATCTGTACCCGCCTTTGAAACTACGTGACCAGCAGGAAATGACCGTTCAGACGGTCCGTTAGGTGACAGTTTTTTTTATAATATATGTACAGTGCGGTAGTGGTCCTCGGCGCAGGCATTGATACGAAGAAGTCATTTAGCGGGGGAGTCGCTTAGAGTGATTACGATCTTCGAGTAGCGGGGCCAAAGCGCTAATTGATTCCGTGCAGAGCTGAATGAACTTCTCTAGTTGGACGAGAATAGCAGACTTACGGGATACATTCAATTTTTATTAATTGCACACATATATATATATATATATATATATATAAAACAAGAAAAATTATTAGCCGATCGCGACTCCTACGCCTAATTCTTGCAGCCGACTTGATGTTTCGTGGTATTGTCATACGGTTGCGATCTGTTGCGTAGCAAGTTTATTTCAGCCAACACACACATTTGAATAATACTAATGATGGACAAATATTATTTATTAGTCATAGACCGCAAAGGATAAGTATATCATGGGATCGTTGAACGAGATGGAACGTTCGAGCGATATTACGTTCCATAGTTACGTTCCATAGTTCCAGTAGTTACGTTTTTCAACAATTCCATAGTTTTTAAATTTATGCAAGGCTCTACGGGCAACACGCTCAAGATTCGCTACCAGGCTCTTCTAGGGTAATGTGTCCTATTCAATGTTTCTACCGAAGGAATCGCTTTCGTCTTCTTTACAGCTTCGAAACCGGTTTATATGCACCTGCAGGACGGTCTAGGAATTCCCAACAGGAATCCCTGCCTTGCAGGGCTAGTTCCTAGGTACATCGAGGCATTGCTTTAGTCAAAACGATTTAAGCTGCAATCATTATCACTCGTTCCCATCTAAACGGTTATGTTGCGTTTATTGTTCACAATTCTATTGTGGGAAGTGTGTGACATCTTACACCCAAACGTGGTGTGTTTAGAGTGGAAGGGAGTGGAAGGATTTAGAGTGAAACTCGGACCCGCGAAATGTCACGCCCATAATCATTCAATTTTTCACATTTGTACGAGACATCGATTTTTTGAAAATAATTTCGACCACAAAGCGGGTCGATCAATCACACACCCATTTGATTCGCAAACTTTTTTTGCAATAACTTCTCACAGTAGTAACTTATTTCGGAATCGATAAACGGCCCATCTCAGGGTGTTCCTATTAAAATTCGAAATGACTGATCATCACGCGGAAAAGAAGGTGCCTCCCCTTACGACCCTGATCAGATATCGTGACAGAATAGATATATCTGTTGCGAAAAATCAGATCGGAACGACCGAATTCTGTTGGGGCGTACGCGCTCTGTTTCTAGCCCTGTCTAATTAATGTTCAAAATAGCCCGTAATTGTGATCGTACGACAGAAAGAATCATATGCTATGTCGCCGATCCGCCAGGTGACGTGATTGCTTGTGCCATTATTCTCGTCCCGTTTTGCCACACACCTAACTTTTTCAGTGACCCTTCTATGAATATCTCATTCATTCAAAACCTGCCTGCATACATACAGAGGTCTGCCGGGTGAATTGCCACTGACACTTGGCGCTCTTCCTGTTTTAAGAAGAAGTCCCGCACCGGGGGTCCTTCGATCATAGGTTTCACTGGCTTCGTCGCTCATGGAGTGTTCGTTCAAGCGCTTACGGCTTGCATAGAATAGGAGATCAGCCGATGCAATATAATAGTCAACCCAAGACAAGGACATATGCTTAACGCGCAACGGGCGTGTCCACCGAATCGCTCTGGCGTGCCGATCGCTTTCTTTCGTATGCCCGAATTTCTTTAAAAAGTGTTCCGCCTTAGAAATGACCGCGTACGTATATGTATGCAATATAATAATTGGAAGCATTGAAGCAGAGCAAATATTTTCACACAATTTAGCTGTCAACGTCACCGCTCTTCGAGCCTAGTCAAAGAAGTTGGAAGCTATTGATTATTTTAGTAGCATATATAACGACAAACTGACACTAGAAAGAATAGGACCGACCCCCCTGTGAATGTGTACTTCGAAACAAAACCACAACGTCCAATGTTCGTCTGTGACTGTTAGTGCAGAGACTGTCCCGTAGGATACATTACTTGGCCCCCTTGCTAGAATGACCGATCAAAAAGAATGACAATCATTGTATTATATATATATATATATATATATATATATATATATAGTAAAATGACTGCCGCCCTCGGTGGTGTCCTGCGTTTGAAGACAGTTGTCTGCCCTCAAAAATATAAATAAATTCTAAGGGATCACATACACATATGTTGACAGTTTGAACACATTTAGGAATAATGGTCTAGAGTAATTGTCGCTTTCACTCGTGCGTGACGCTTCGATGAGCAATTAGACCGGGAGTGCAACCGCATACAACTGTATCCATTTGTAACCGTATCTAAACCTAAGTCACTAGCCGTATCTACTTGCAGGAGCTGCTCAAGATTTTTTCTTTATTAGTGGATTCGATAAACATTTCCACATCAGACTGTTCAGGATTCAGGCCGCCTGGTCGCCTTAATGTACAGATGCCAGCGTATGTTCTCCTGGAGTAAATATTCTGATCACGTTACACTGATATTCGTACAGAGCGAGGCCGGTGGACGCATTTTTCGAAATAGATACCGGCCCAGTGTATTCAATGTGATGACTAATCTTCGCCGGCTGTCCCGTCTGTGTATCGCTGCTACACTCTGCATGGCAACATGCAGGTCTGCCGATGACACGCGTATCAATCATAGCGGGTCGATTGTAAAGTTGGTTATGCTGCTCCTGCGTCAGGAGTGAATTTATCAAAAGTTTACCGCCGGCTACCATACGCAGCCGTTTTTAAGTTCAACGAAGCTGCAGGGTAATTAGCTTCGTTCCTCTGTATCCAATGGACGCCATAGTGGGTTTCATTAGCCATTTTAACAATGGGTACTTTTTCATATAAACTGTACAACAATGTGTCCAGATAGTAGATGAACGCTATATATATATATATATATATATCAACTACTAGATGAAATTTTGTATTAAATTTGAACTAAATAGCATACACAGGGTGGATCGTATCACGTTAACGTGACATCACGTTCTGTCCACAATCACCTAGTTTTGATCGGACGAAAACTACGACGCAGTGACATTTAAAGGTTGAAGGACATTATTGGTTTACTAAAGGAACTGTGCGAACTCTGTAGTACGCACTCCACTTCGCAGTTATATGGCTAACAATTTATGCCGAATAGTCAGTATGCAACATCCAATGGTGGTGTTTCACCATTGATTCCGATGTGATTGAAACAAAATCATTCTTATTCGAAACTTTGACGTTATTGAAGAAGTTTCCTATCTCTCATTGTTAGTGTGGGATATTCCAACTTGGACAGCCGGAAATGTGTTACGGCTGCCCGACTCCCAGTTCATCAATTTTCTATTCAAGAAACAATATCCGAATGATTTTCGTGAGTCGCCGATTGATGATTGTCGTCTATGATCTAAGGCTTTCATGAACTACAGTTAATGATAGATAATGGTTTATCTCTTTTAGATGCGTAGATGACAATAGCAGGGCAAGCTGAAAGTCACTTCGATAATTTTAGGTAGCCGCCAACTTTTGTCAATGATCTAATCGTAACAGGTCTCTATCAAAGCTAAGACGCATGCTTCGAATTGCTATAATTAGCTATAATTAGCAGGTTAAATGCCTAAATAGAAACAGCGCTGTTGGGTTTTCAAGTTGGCTCCACAAGTACTCTACTGTAATGTGAGGAACAAACCATCAACAGCAGACCGATCCATCGGCAGCGGCACCATTTCTCTGTAAACACGAGAAAAGTTTACGAATACTATCATCGTTATGATTATGATGATGATGATTATTATTATTACACCTATGAAAGTTCAGCCGATGTCGCCATCAGCGTCCATCGTTCGATATCTGTCTACCCGGAACAAGTTAATATGTCATTGCCATTTAGTGGAGCGTAAAAAAACGCGACCAGGCGTGCTCGGGTTCCTTTTGCGTTTTGTTCGTCGCATATTGTGTAACAAATACACTGCTTCTGAGAGCGCATTTCTTTGGGCATTTCATCCGGCCGATCCGATATGCGCCTCTGGGGGTCACCGAGGAAATTCGAACAGTTAACGACAAATCTCCTTCTGTAGATGACAGCGCTCTTGGCGAACAACGACAACAAAAACAACAACAACAGCAATGGTCAGCCCGACCGCGAAGATTGTCGTGCCCGAGGTTGAGAGGATGGGGTACGATGACGTCCCGCGTGTGGATTCGCATCTGTGAATGACGTTTGTCCCCCGCGCAGGCAGAATGCACCAGGGGGTCCGCGTGTTCGCCGGCGTGTCCCGTTGCATCTCACCCGGGTTTTTACATCAGGCGATCCCTTGCTGCCATAGCACACAGTGGACGAGCACGAGAAACGACACGAACGGGACAGATGTTGGAGGGTATCTCCGCGCTCCAGCTGCAGGAAATGACCATTATTCCCTTACAAGAAAAGAGGTAGAATATCTAGATTGTGTGACTGACGTGCGTTGTTCGTTGTTCTCTCTCATTTGAAGTTTTCTTGATGGCGCGGTCGGTCAGCTGCACGCGAAGATCTCCCTGAGCGGCGCTCCTCCAGACTTGTGCAGCACATCGCGTTCAGGTCTGCTCGTGCACCTGTGAACTCGAACGGTTCAGGGATGCTTGGTGTTTCCACGGCCATGGGCAACGTGGACTCGGGCTGAATCACAGATCATACCTGTTATTGTCGTGTAAGATGAAACTGTGTGTCACCCTTGCGGACCCTTGCTAGTCAGACATATTATACATTTAATACATGGGGTTGTGGAGGCTTTTTCGTCTCATCATAAGTCATTCATATGTTCACGTGCGAAGAAATCCCAATACGGTGTAGCACAAGTCACAGGGTTGTTGATAATATTATAATGTTTATAATAATATAATAATAAAGCTTATTCTTATCAATCTCTGTCAAGAACCCTTTTTTTTAAAGGAGGAAATTTTCTTCAAACGCATGGTCTCCACCAGGAACATTCAAATCTCCATGAAAGTGGGCCCCGATCCAGTGCAAAGGAGTTGACGTGGATGATAAAACGCCTCTGCCTGCTAAAACCATCCTCTGCTGAGAGTCTATCTCTTCCCCAGAGTCTCTGTCAAGAACCCTATATTCGTTCAGGTGTACATCGAGTGGCATGACCGATCGTTATAAAGATCCGATATCTATAAAAACGTAGATGACACGTAGCTCTATAATAATTCTTCGAGAGGATGCAACTTTGAAATGGCAAAGCACGGCGACAGTGATTCACGTTACATTCACGTTGAAGTTGACAGCCAACAAACCAACTAGCCCGATGTGACATAGCCTCGGCGGACACTGCTACTACTGGTGGCGAAATGCTTCCAAATTTAATTCTCACGACCCCAGGCCAATACCGTCCACGTCTTAACAGTCAACAAGATCCTATGTCGAACTTGATGATCAAACAAAAAAAAAAAAGCAAGACAAATTAGACGCAGACAACTTAAGCTATAATAAGTCCCGGTTGACGGCAACGTGAAAATTCACTTTTGTTGTTATGCACGGAAACGATGTCACGCTCGCTGACGACACGAGGCAAAAGCAGAAGGCGACTGAGGAAAAAGAAGCCCCTTTAAGATTCTCCCTTGATTTAAGATGACGCCATCCCTTAAATAGCCCGCAGACCCGCATTCAGCATTCACTCTCACTGGAAGAGTCTCCTTTGAATTTCTCATCGGAGAAATCGGCGCCCTCCCCGACCTGCCGTTCGTTTCGTTGCGGTTGGTTGGCAAACCAATGGACAAGCGCAAGCAGCCGACGACCAACTCTGCTGGGAGGGCTCGCCAATCAACTTTTCATGTGTTAAATCGGCAAGCGTTGCCCGGAGCCGACGAGGCGACCGTCCGCCGATGTCGTGTTCGATTGCGAAGACAGCGAAGAGCCCCTCCAGCCCCCTCAAGGTTCGGATCGAGGTAACGAACGGCGTCATAAAATCGTTTCGCCACCGTTCGTCGATTCTATTCCATGCCATCGCATACGAACAACCGCTGCAGAGGCGGCCAGTCTGCCGCGGGTGCTGTGCGACTGATGAAAATGACCACCACCGCCGCCGTCGCGGCTACAGCAATTTCCATTTTGGACATTTGCAGTGGACAACATTCACAGACGTCGACGATTAGCCACCCTCCTGAGTTCTCCCGGGGAGGAGGTCGCCATCTCCTTGGATGTGTCCCTCCCGCTGCCGTTGCTCCAGCGGCTCTTGTCGCGGCTGTTTGTTGTTCGCTCCTTCGGTAGAGGCTCGTGCCACCTATTTGCCTCGCTGGCAACGCCGGCGAAGCACACAGAAGCACACACAGGATAGACGGACAGGCAGGCGCGCGCGCGCGGCCACTAACGCCTGCTTTGTTTAATGACGGCACCGCCCGCACCGCCACACAGTAAACGCGAAGTACCAAACCGAGGGACGGCTCCGGGGAGAAAGGCGCATCTATCAATCTATCAATCTCTATATCTATTGTTGTTGTTGTTGTTGGCGTTTTTGTTATTGTTATTTCGCCTTCTTACTCGGGAAATGGATTTTCTTGTCGATATTTTATCCAAGTACCCGTTCCCATCGATGCAGCCAGTCTGTGTGTCCGTGTGTGTTTGTGGGCTTTGCATGAACAACGACTACCGCGCAATGCCTTAGTCCCAGCCTCCGGCCCCGTAAATTTACCTCCCTCCAGCGAGACAGCGGCTACGGCCGGCGACTCCAAGTGGTCAGCTTATGCGCTTAGGTTTCTTCATCTTCGTCAATCTTCTTCGTCTTCTGGCTGGTTGACTTAGTCAGCAAGCCTGCGTGCCTGCTCGCTTATATATCTACGGGCTGGCTGACCGGCCAAGCGACGACTGGCTGTCCTTGCGAATTTGCGGGCGAGAAGATGGGCAAGCTCACAACAAAAAAAATAGCTGACTCTTTTTTCTCGTTCACATCGACGTTTTTTTGTCCGTTTATTGTTGTTGTTAAATCAATCTTTCCGCTTAGAACAAGCGAGCAGTGTTCGGACAACGATGGGCGCCATAACAACAAAGGCAACTACAACATCAACAAGCCGCAACCGCCGCCCTCTAGCCCGTGTGTCTACCACTTAACATAGCTTAACATTATGGTTATCCCGCTAGAACTGAACGGTTTGACTTAGAAGGGGCTCATCGGAAATGCAACGGCACACTTGCCCGTCTGCCTGTCTGCGGTGCGCTCCTTGTTGAAGTCGACAGTGAAGTTACCTAATCTCACTGAGGTCGATATCGGAACTGTATCGGGATTGGAGGCTGGTGGAAATTGGCCCGTGTTGGCTGAATGATTGAAATGCGTTTTGTTTTTTCGTTCATTGTCACCGTTGATTGAAGACACTGTTGACTGAAGACACTGTTCAGTGTTTCTTTTGTAGCCGCATGTAAATGATGATTAATTACACACAAACGTTCCTCATAGAATTTGCCCACGAATGAAGTTAGCATGATCTAATTAAACATTAGAATTGGGTTCTATTTATATATTGGGTTACATTGATTAGATCCGATTAGATCCATCTAAGGAAGTTAAAAAAACGGCACTCTGTCGTAGCTATTTTACTACGAATGTGATTTGCCGTTACTACAATTGTTAAACGAAACTTTTTCGGGCTGACCCTCAGCCAACATTTAACGTTGCTACAATTACTACCACTAGTGCTACCGTAAGGGCGACCGATTTCGAACGTAAATACTTCATAGTTGTCGCTTGTCATCGCAAGAGGCCGGCATTAATAAGATGATTATTAAAATAATTTGTTTCCCTGTTGGTCTTCTTCATAGGAATAGATTTCTCTATCTCGTTGCGAATATTCAAATTGTTCGCTTGGACGAATTTTCTGCACCGAAAATTGGTTCTGCTCGTGAACACCGAGCAGCCTCCCCCCCCGCCTTCTCCGATTTTTATGTATTACTTGGATCGACGGTCTGCTTAAATCTATTCCATAAACACGAACATCGGCCACCAGTGCCACCGTCATCCGTAGAATATAAAACGATTTTTAACCAAATTAACAAGTGATTTAATTATACCCCAATTCCGCTCATGCTGGCTTGCCGATGTTGCCAAATTATGTCCCGAAATCTCCCCTGGACAAAAACCACTTCCGTCAGCGGCGACTTATCATAATTCGCAGTCGTCAGTTGAAAATGTCAACGATCAAGTTCCGCTCAGACCTCATCGAGTGACCGTTCAGCGGAGAACGCGGCTGGGGTCAATCCGCGCTGGTCACAGCATGCTGCTTTCTATACAGTGGCAATTAACGCATAGTTTAACCTTAGCAGTATACGTACACGTTTATGAGATTTTGGTATGGTATCTATAATGGGGCGAACGCTTTTCTTTTTTTTTGTGATAATCGGTGAAATAGGGAATCTGTGTACGTCTCTGTTGACGAAATTACTCCATTGATAACCTTAGAATTCGTTGGAGCGCATATATATATATATATATATATATATATATATACATATATATGTGTATGTTTTTCATACTTTCCGAATCGATTTCATATCAGACGCGCATGA
Source organism: Stratiolaelaps scimitus (assembly GCA_019614645.1). Lineage (NCBI taxonomy): Eukaryota > Metazoa > Arthropoda > Arachnida > Mesostigmata > Laelapidae > Stratiolaelaps > Stratiolaelaps scimitus. Next base: position 5,869,574 of record JABWDB010000020.1, on the reverse strand, counting down.
CGTATACATTGGACGCGGACACAGAAGCTATTCCATTATTGGCAATGCTTATTAGGGGTATACTTTTTAAGCATTTTCACTTAAATCGGTTTGCTCTACTCCATCTAATTCGCTCAGTACAGGACACATTGGCAGCCTTCTTTTTGTCACATTGGCGCCATTCAGTACGATATTATTTTGTCCGTGCGTTGGAAGACAATTTCCTTCTCTCAGAAAAAAAAACTACGATATTCTTTAATGAAAACTAAAGCCCCCTTCGAGTTGTATATTTCGTAGGCCTAACCTTCTACAACCCAAGAACATATGTTCAGTTAGTTTATCTCCCGTCATGATCACAAATCCAGGAACATGATGTTCTGAACCTTCCGGGACTTTTGCCTTCTCTAGTCCCGTATTTCTCAAGAGCGTTCATACAAGTCCATTGTAAGCTTTCAAACCACAAAGGAATCTTTCGCAATTATTTGTATTTCTAGCGAGCACGCCGACTCGGCAGCAACCCTGACCCCTTGCTGTTACGCTAAATTTTCTTACTTTCAGCCTATTTCTCTTTGAGCTCGTCACACAATACTGAAGCACCTATATCCCTCTGTTAAATTATGAGTACTGAAAGAGTGCTAGCTAGAAATGCTTGCTACAGTCGACCACTAAAGGCTACAGCGTTGTTGTTCAGTAGCGCCGCGATGGCTTCAGATCTTCTTCGGCGACAGCGTCTCTATCGTTTTTTGAGGTGTTGTTGTTTTTTTTTTGTTTGCTAATATGTCTTCGAAGCTGGAACCGAAACTGGAAAAATATTCGCCATTGGACAATCCGAACATTCGTATTCCTTACACGTGCTCCCAGTCTCAGCAGTGTCATCACAACAAAGATACTGATTTACGGATATTTTCTATCCTACTGAGACTCGTAATGATATTTTTCTTCTCCGCTTTCTCTGCCCGGATTTCTCCAGCAGGCAGAAAAAGAAAAAACGGTGATACTAGGGATATATGGGATCATCGAAGTATTATCGTAATTTTATTTATTTATTTATTTTATTGGCCATTAAATAACTGCATCGCCAGAATTGCTCAAGCAAGCGGTCGGTGCTCACCGATCAGATCGTGCAGAAACGATCGATGCGCAAAGGAGCATCTATCTAGCGGAACACGTGTTACGCCGCAAGTCTGGCTAACGAGATCGAATGAGTTTTGACGTCGACTGCGAGCAACCGTTTCCCATGACGATTATTCGTTGGTCTCATGCAGCTACTATTACTCTGAGGTTCAATTCTGTATTCGACTTTGATATATTGTAGCATTGTCGGATTGAACAAACGAGTCATCTCATGCTGATGTTTAGGATAGATCGAGTGCACAGTGTGATTCAGCGCAGTAGAAATTCTCACCACGATTAGTATTGCCATAAGCGACGTACGTTTCCTATGGTATGGTACGGAGTAACAACTGTCGTTAGCGTCACTAATTATTGCAATGTTCTCATTTCAGGTAAGAAGAGATATGCTAGCTAAAATGACGATTATATCAGCGGCATCGAGCTGATAAAGAACACCAGGCGATACAACTTTATCATACCCTACTTCGGTTAGTTTGCTTCGCAAATTGAATAGCCACCAGAGAGATAAGATTCAAGCTTCAACCTTATGGGTTTGGGTAACACAAATGGCAAAAATTTACTATTAATATTATCTAAAGGTCTTCCTCTTATTTATAAGTGATAAGAGCATTTTCAAAGCGACCGAACGAATGACTGATTCAACTCCTATCAATGAAGTCGCTGTGGAGCGTGTTCATCATGAATTAATGGAGGTACTTAGTTTCGTAAACCTCTTTGAGCAATTCGATAGCTATAATAGATCTGCCATTAATCTGTCTTCCGCCTGCTGCCGTCAACTACCCTAACACTTTCGATGCTCCAATAGTATCCGATGCTCGAACGATTGCGTCAGAATGAACCACTATACCAATTGTTTCAATGACGTTCACATACATTTAAATGTCTCCAACTGGTGTTGTTGGGCAAAATAATCTACTCTGAGCACACATTCGATAGACAATGCAAGTCGCTCTCTCTCTCTCTCTCGGTCTCTATCGTTCTAGTTTTTCTCACGTGAACTTCCTCTATAGGTGTGCATACAACTTGTTATATAATATGCATATGACTAGACACCCGCCTACCGAGCGCTGCCTTCATGCAGAGGCGCTGGGAGACGAGTCAGCGCTGTTGCTGCTATTTCTCTACCCTTTGATAAGCTATCGGCCTTAACTATCAACCGTATAATAGCTGGTACCATCGTGATAGCTGTCCGATAGATGATGTTGAATAGACAATACATTGATTGAGACGAACGTGTCTCAACGAGCTAAAACCGACTTTCTCGTATGAACGGAACACCAACCGTTGGGCGGTGGGGACCGCAGGAAGCAATGAAGTGCACGGGGCGAGGGCCGTTGTCGACGCTGTACCCCGTACGTAGTTGCACACAGACAGGCACACACATACATATATACTACATCGCTATATACACAGGCACACGGAGTGACACACAACAATGAAATATCTTTTCATTCTCAAGAGCCACCGGTCGACCGGACGAGTGACAGAGCCCCCCCTGATCACGAGCAAGAACCACTTGCATGGGCTACTCACCAGCAGTACTAATACTACTATCAGCACTGGCAACATTGCCAACATGATAAGTATCACCATGACTATTTTCAGCCCCCAGGGGATATTGTCGCCCAGCGTGTGTCGTAAGCCATATCCGGTGTCGACCAATAAGGAAAACGTGGATTTGCGTCAATTTGACAATTTTCGAAGATGCATCATGCATTTGATCGGCAGCCGAAGAGCCGGTCGTGAGTGAAACTGCTCGCGGGCGACCACCATAACGAAATGTGTGTGTGTGTGTGAATAGGCATACTCAAACCGTTCGAGAAATAAAGTGCTATGTCGACGCGTTATCGGCTGGATAGCAAGTGATACATCAGTGGATGTATCGCGACCTAACCTACATCGCCGCCTCGACACAACCTTAACCTGAGGTCGTGGGTGAAAGTTGAGCTCGAACGACTCTGGAAAGGGATGAGCGACTCTGGACGACAGAGCAGAAATAGCGATGTCGGTCTGCCTGCTGCAATGGCCCAGCACTGCTTGGCCATTATTCGACGCTGGGGTCCGCTGGTTCCGTCGTCATTTGAACCCTTGAGCAACCCGTGTATGTGTGTGTGTGTGTGTGTATATATACACACACATATATCGTTGTATCATCACTTTTGCTCAACGTCGGCTGTCGCTTCTCGTGTCCCGAAAAAAAAACACACTCTCAGTATTTTCATTCTTGAATGCGATGAAAATAAAAGAAACGAGACAATCGACCTCTTAAAGAAGTGATAAATCGGTGTTACATCGCGGACCACTGTCATCGTGTCGTCACAGCCATAGACAAGCGACAAATCGAAATACTCGCTTTGCAATACTGATTTGCTCCATACACCAGCTTCCCGGCGTATGGAGGGGAGATACACACAGTATTGTACTGTTGAAATGAGCAAGTGAACTTTGACGGTTTTGAATGCTCCTACGATACTTCGTCGATTTTGTTTTGTGTCTCTAAAAACTCTACCCGAACCACGTGGAGCAGGAATCCACAAAATGGCATTTCCATAGGACGTCAAACCTTGATCAAAATCACGAAATTTAAATGCTCACTTAATAGGGGCCACCGTTCTAACCGATACTACACAAGATTAACGAAAGCGAGTCTCAAATACAGCAGAAACACCTGTAAAAATGAGTAGACCTGATTGTTGTCACAGACAGAGAATAGTCTTGCATTTAGCAAGCATTATTATTACAAACCGTGGACAACAGTTGCATAATTTAATATCTATCTATAATAACATTAGAAAAATTGTACACTCAGTAACACCACTGAGTGGATACATGCAATATAGCTACATTATATAATTAATAACTAGCTCATTATATATTAGATGGTCGCTAATATAATAATGAGGGATATTTTGATAATAACCATAATCATAATAATAATAATGTTAATAACAATTAGTCAATTTATCCCCCACGTTAAGTATAAATAGAGAACGAATGACCGCGTAAGCGGATATTCAACGCATCGCTCAGCCTCAACCCATACTTTACAATCATAATCATCACAATCCTCCACCAACACATACTTTACAATCATTGACGCAAATAGTATGAATCATCCATGCGATAGACTCTCGTTTTTTTTTTATAGAAATACCCCACAGTCTGCCTAGCCGCTGATGATTACTTTTATTCTAGTTATCATTATCATTCTTGTCACCCCCTGAACGTTCAAGTTAACAACGCTAGTAATGGGGTGGACAGTTATAGTTTAGAAACATCTTTTTGTGAACACATTTGGCCGACACTGGAGTAACTACCATCTGTCGATACGAAAAAGTTGTCATATAATATATATATATATATGTTTTATCTTCATTTTTTTAATATAAGTATTATGTGCTTTGGCATTTATTTAGCCCGTTGATGTCTTCTTTGTCATGCTGCTACAGCTTGGGTAGGTGTGGCCCCCTGTAGTGATGACACCGGGGTATATTTCAGTTCTTTAGTTTTTTTTTTTGCTTTGATAACGAACAAGAGACCTCTTTGATGGTTGCAACTCATAGATTTGCTGTTTGAGCACACACATATATGCAGACACCACCACGCACAGATGCGCAAACTTGTAACACGAGTGCTATAATGTGTGTTTCTATTTTACAGTACCATAGGACCGTCATTGTGTCCTTATGTTTGCTAATGGTTATTGCAGCTTTTTTCTACACACACACATATATATATATATATATATATATCTAGCCCAGTAGCTTTTCATCTAATAGATTCGTTCATTCATTCAATGTTGAAGTGCCTATATCGAAACCTAGACCTCCGTTGTGGCGCGACGTTATGTAATTTATCTAGCCATGTTATTTGGTTCGAGCCGAGTCTCGAAATATGCCACAGATACAACAGGTCAGCGTTAAAGCGCAGAAAAATGTTCAGACAGATGGAAATTTCTCCCAGCCGAGATTCGGTCAACTAAATCGTTACGTGTATGCAGATGAGAGTGATGGCGCACGGATTGCGAAGTTTGTCGTTAAAAACAGCGCATTTTTGGACGCTTCCCGTGGGCTGGCGAGCCAATGACTGTACGACTGGTTGCGACCTCAGTCGTACTCATTCGCATGTCACTTGTTTGTGCAATTTTTTGATGCCGTTTTGCACCGTTGTCCCCGAGAGTGGGAGTTTCACCGGTTGTCGTAACCTCTGGCCACGAGCCCATAGCATAGAGCGACCGATTGTTGAGCAAGCAGTGGATGCTAGCTACAATTAATCTACCATTCATTTCATTTTCTGGGTAAGAATGCTGCGGCAGCGAACCTCAAAACCTCGAACATTTTAGCACTGCTTAAGAATCGGACAGATAAACACATGCGAAAAATAATTCGATATTGTCGTCTATTTACATCGTACTCTATCGTGAAACATTATTAGCTTTTAGCATTGCATTTTAATCAAATAAATTCATTTTGCATGCTTTTCCTTTTTTTACGCCCTTCTCCCTCGTAATTAAGTTTCGGGGGATGTCAAGCTTTCCTTCCCATCGGATAATTACTATGAGGACCTGTCGGGGCCTGTCGGGACCTAAAAGTTAAGAGCTGAGGCCTGTCAGATAGGGGAACAGCTGAGGGTCAGCTCAAAAAACAGTTCGCATCGGATAATGAAGTTAAAGCCGTTTTATTCGAGAGTGATGCTTCGCTCTTGCTTCGGGGCATCCATTGGGGTCCTTATATTCTATATCTGAATTATCCTCAGTTGTCACGGGCTCATCTTGGTGGGTGGCGTTGATTTTAATTCGCTTTTTTTTCGTGTTACAAATAAATATACAAAAGGCCATTGTTAGCAATCGTCGACCACTAGAGGGAGAGCGCTAGTGATTGTCAAACCGATTGTGTCGAATAGATCGTTGTAAACTGGTTAAAATCTAAATCGTAACCATCATACCGTCGCAGTGCTACGGTCTCTTTCAGTGGTGCAAATTTTCGTGGTGAACATTTATGAAAAACCATGCAATTCTCGCGGTGGATATTTGGCTTCTCATCTATTATGCGTTGTTACCTTCGTTGGCAATAGCTTTGTTATGTGGAGTAGACAACTTGTTGAAGTGGGCAGCTTTGGACAGTCGATAGCTGGAGACAAAGCAAGACTCCAAGCTATTTTTGATGATCGCCTCATCTGCAAGATGAGGTCTTCTTTGCTTCTACGAGAACGTATCACGATGTCAATGTAAGGTGTCCATTCACACCGGGTGATGTGACACCTGCCTATTGTCAACATGGTGACTTCAGGATCAAGGACAAGTGTGTTTTTTTTCTTCTTTTCAGCTGTATAGATGAATGAATGATTATTATTATTGATTTCTTCAACTTTTTTTATTGTTTACTTCTATTATATACATGGTTTGCAGTAGCATTTTGGCAGAGGGCTCAATAGCGCCATGAGACGATGCTATGCCTATCAAGATTTTCCCTGTTGAACAAACGGAGCAATGCACGTTCTAGATGGATCCACCTCGTAATGTTGGAGTTCGCAGCCCCGAACAGCGAGAGGACACTGAAATCAGTTGGGTGGCACCACTATCATGTCGTACGAGCAGATCGGCGTTCAGGCGGCCAATACACCAAACACGGCCGACATTGCCCATACTGTAACATACAACTCACTGGCGCAACAAACGCACAAAATGGCGCGATATACACACGGAAGAATACGTCCGCACTTCGATAGGCAACATGAGGAGAAGATACACCTCGAAAGGCGGGTTATAGTCAATCTTGTAGACGAACTCGCTCTGTCACAGACTGAGGTCTCAGCTACGGAGAGTTATCGTAGATTTACTTCTACATCCCGTGTTAGTGAAAGTGTCGCCCTGGTCCCTCTGCCCTTCGACGGATGCTGTGACGTGGCTGACGTCGCCCAATAGGGAGAATAGAGGAGACGGGCTCCGGCAGAGTTTGGGCCCTCCGTTTCGAGTTGGCTGCCCAGTCGACGGGCCAAGTGATCGATATGTATACTCACCATAGCTAAAAGGGAACCTTAGCAGTTATCTTAACGTTTCTCGCCGCGTGACTCTCGAGTGCTCGAACGCACCCGGATAGTGTCACTGCCATTATTTGAAGGAGGTAGTGCCTAGAGAAGAATTGCCGGAGGGCAACGACTGAAGGGTACTCGTCCACGAACGAATTTCATCCCGACGGCGTCCTCTCCTCGTACGGGAGAGCGCACTCAGTAGCAGTGGTGGAAGTTTACCTTTAGAACAATGGAGGCCCTGGAGCTGAACAATGGGCAGGGTTCAAGCAAGTGCGAGAACATGACGATCTCGGGAACCTTCTGACCAGATATTCGTTCTGCGTTTGTTCTTCGATCAAAATGTCGACGAAGTATCACCACGATGCAGACGAGAGAATTTGCTTTGACATCATTCTTCTGAATAGCCTAGCTATAGTATTTATTTTGAAGTATTTCAATATTCTCAGTAGGCGTAACCGGTTAAAAGTTAAGGTCATAATTGTAAACAAACACTCAACATAATCGAAGTTCTGGCGTGAACACACAACAAAAAGAATAGCTGATAGAATATATGTTTCCAAAAAACCAACTATTATATTATCGTGTGAAGATAGATTAAACATGCACAAATGCCAAAATTAACTAGTGCACGCGAATATAATGAACATTCTATTCTTAAGACTCAATAAGGAAATATTGGAAGTACGTTCATTATCAGGTGATCATGGGAAGGAGAAGTGATCCGCTCCTGTATATATTGTATGTATTCCACATAACAGACGCCTTGTGCTCAGCCGAGAATTAAAACTTGGGAAACGCGTCGACCATCGAGGCAAATAAAGAATATCCACTCTCTGACATCACACAGGCGAGTCATACGGTGATGTGGGAGCTATGTTACGAGTTGCTGCTGAAATGCCACTCGATCGAGAGCAAGATATTGCGATCAGGTGAAAGAATAAAGATGGCTGGCGACGCTTGGCGACGCCGACAGAGGTTGGGCACCAGATGGTTAGGGCAGGTTGGACTCGATGACCTTTACCTTTAACTCGTCCGGGGTAATTTTTTCGTGCGCAGGTGCTGCTAGACGTGTGCCTCACCTAGGTCTGACTCGACACAAACCTGTTGTGTGCACATCGCTGACAGACACAATGCATTGCTTTCAGAGTCGACGCTTTGGAAGCATTTCGCGGATTAATGAGCAAAATGGATCCAACTATTTGTTTTGTTGAGTTTGTTCACAGTCCTAAACCTCTCTGGTTCTTCTCAGCGAATCTATCGATGTGCTAACTTCGATCGAGTTGGGTGGTTCGGCGATTTTTTTTTGCAAGCACAACCGCCCTGGAAAGGGCTATGGCATTTAGCGAAACGAATATACACACGTACCTGTGAAGAAAACTAACTGCATTTTTAGCAAAATACATGCCTTCGGGAGAACCCTCATATACATATATATATATATATATATATATATATATATATATAGTATAAATGAAGTACCATATTATACAAATATTCCCAGTTCTATTGAAAATAAAAAAAAACACAGTGCGGTAGTTTTGCCTAAAAAATAATTCATAAGTTTACTGCGATATCCAGCAATGGAAGCATTGGGGAGTCGATCTCTCACAATATCTAGTCCACCAACAGCACTAGATGCACAAATACAGATCCACAACTTCGTCGGCAGATGAAACTTCCCCCTTCTGCCGGCGAGGCGCTTCTTCAATCGAGTGCCTGCAAGATCGTTGCAGCCGAAACGGATCCCTCCGCATCGGATCCATAAATTGGATTGTACTTCGTGTCGCTCATTTTACGACCGCCCTCGTCGGCCAAATCCGGCCGCCGTATCGTGCGTTTCGCCGCCACAGTCGCCTATTCCTCAGCTGAGCCAAAATGTCGCCAAAATAGTGAAGTCGCTTACGCACAATCTCCCCTCGTACGGCCGTCTCTCGTCGTCGTCGTCTCTGTTGGCCTATAGGAGCCTCGAGGGAAGTCTCGATGTGGTGGCTGCTTCAGAGAGTCTGTAGAATTGCCTAGGCTTACTGAATAACGCTTCCACCCAATACGAAAAGAGGCTTCCGTACGTGGACGCCCCTTTCGGATTTTCGGAGTACGACTGCCTATTGCGCTGGTAGGTGCCAAGTCTCGAGAAAGCCTTGATATGATGCGACGGAGAAGCATGTGGATAGTAACTGAACAACGACTCTTACTGCCCGTACGGGAATAGAGGCCAACTCGGCAGGCCAAAGTTTAATAGCACACATATCAATAGATCAAACTTGCATCTTACTTACGAGCTGTTGGCTTGCGCATCGCTATCATGGTAAAATCAACAATGTGAGCGTCATCCGGGGGTGCTGTGGGGGCTCAGCATAAGAAAAGTCTCGAACGTTTTTTGGATTAGGCAGGTGTTATGAGTGTTTTTTGTTAATTATTATTATTATTATTATATTATTATTATTATTATTCAACATGTTAAATTGCTGTCCACTATATGACGTCGATGGGAAGAAATTTGTGCAGCCTTCACCGAGTACAAATTCGGCTACCTGAACCGGGGCCATAAAAGACCTATCTTTACACGGGTTCGTTGTACGTATTCAAAGTGGGTAGAACTTGGGTCCGTGACAAGCATTTGAATGCGTTTGGCTTCTATACAATTCTTCATATGTATAATTCTTTATATGTGTTAATGATAATGTTTCTATACAATTCTTTATCAATTTGCTTGTCCGTTAATTTGAGGAATTTCCCTTCATATGCATACCTTGGGATAGGCTAAGTGTATGTGTAGACATTGCTCACAATCAGGTCCTCAGGACCACGAAGTTCATCGTTTGGCTCTTGCGGGGCGCTCCTTACACTTCCTCTCCGGATGGGACGACTCTTGAACAAGTGAAACAGCTCGCTAACCCTTAACGAGAGCGAATGACGCTGTACATACTCAATAAGAGTGGAATATATATGATGGACTGATTGATTGATTAAGTAGGCATTTATTGGCCTGTTATTTTCTCTCGACCGTCGGTCACGATTGCCGTCGGCGGTGTCGCTCATTAACAAAATTAACACAGCTACCAACTTGTTCGCTTGACCTTCCACCACTGACTTTCAAGTGTGTTCCACCAAAAACTGGACCCCGCGGCCGTCCGACGAGCAGGCACAAAGCTTGTCCAAATCGGACCACCACCACCACCGATAGTCACCTCAAACCCTCAAAGGGTTCGAAGACCTGAGGCTTTTTGGGATTGGGTTTACGTGACTTTATCTTGACGCCCGCATCTTTCATTCAGCCTGAACGAGTTCAACATCAGCCTTTCACGAATCATATCTCATCTCCCATATAGGTACCATCACCGTTCCATTCGAATTCGGTCGACTGGGGGACCAGCCGAGTGGCTACCAGAAGGAGACAAAAAAGCCTGCTTTTCTCCCCACAGCCTTCCCTCCCTTCGTTCAATTTGGCCGAGTACCAAAGCGCTCAATCTCTCTATCTTCCTAAATCTCTCTCTGTGTATCTCTTCTTTTCGATCCAATAATCATCGCACGCGAGTCCGTGCAGCAGCAGCAGCAGCCGTCACCGCCGTGACAGTAGCGGCAGCAGTCAGCCTGTCTGTGTTATCGCCCGGAATTCACTCGATGAGCTTTTCTATGCCGTTGTTATTGTTATCACAACGACGCGCACCCTCGACTCCGCCACCGCCGCCGCCTCCTCCTCCTCGACTTCTCTATGCAGGCTGTCCGGGTGAGATCGTGCACACCGACGCGCGTTCGTTGCCTGCGTGAGGAAATCGCACGGGAAGCAAGTCACTTGCTTATCATAGCCGCCGCGACCGCCACCACCACTGCTGATCACGATTGCTACCAAAAGGACAATGAAAACGAAATAGCAAAAGAGAGATGGCTCGAGGGCGCTAGAACGAAGGCGGAATTGGCCCCCCTCCGGGTGAATGTTTGCTCGTGTACCATCGAACCAACCGCGGTAACGATCATCGTTCGGCCTATCGCAGGGGCCTGTGGAGGCCTCCAACAAATCTCGATAAATTCTCGACGCCGGCAAGGCACGACGAAGCGCACCTTGTGGAAAACGAATTTGTTTGTCCGGCTGCGATTTTTTTGTCTCGTCCTTGTCGCTTGTCCTGTTATTGCACTGCGTTACAGCCGTAGCTGCTGCTGTTGTTGTTCCCGCTGCTGATGCTGGCGCGGTTGTGGGATTTGGCGTTCGTCGCTTGTATGTCTGTTCTCTGTGTTTCTTAGCATATAGGAGAAAATTCGGAAACGCTGCCTCTTGTCTGCTGTAGTACGGCGTGTCGTTGGCAGCATTATTCAATCAGGAAAAGGTTCCTTCTACATAATAATGAAAACGTCGACACCCGGCGTGCTTTAGTGCGTGACGCAACGCTCACTAATGAATTTCCCTCTCGAACCGGAGGCAGCCCCACCGTCTGCCTTCACTCTTCCAATGCCCCACTGTAGGAGGTAAGCACTCGAAGATTTGAAGTACATTGTCAGGGACGGCGACAGCAACCAGGAAAGGAACGACGCGACAACGTTATGCCCGGCGTCACTTCAGAATAGAGAGAACGATGTCCAGGGAGGGAAGCAATGATTGCTGGGAAACCTGTGCGCGTCGAAGTCTGTATACGGAGGAAATCGCTGATACAAAATGGATCCGTAATTAAACACCGATATCTAACATCCGATACTATAGGAGACGTGGATTAAGTGGATATGTCACCTGTGGGAACGATGTGAACTTGGACTAAAAACGCGCTACGAGAAGAGGATCTATACCGTAGAGTTGACACGGTGGGAGTGCTGAATTGAAGGGCGTCCTGGTGACCTTGTTGCATATTGATGTTTGTCTGTTTTATCACGAAGAAACGAATAATATCATGAAATAAAATGAGGACCCAGACAGCAATGCACTGGATATCGCATGGGTCGCTTCGTATTGCTCACATCTGAGAGACATCAATATCGTGAGGACGTATGGACGCTCATCGGATATGAGCGAGGAACATTGTCAGGGACCTCCTTTTCCAGCCAAACAAACAAGGGATCCTATGTTCAAGAAGCATTGTTGCATTGCAGTGATTAAATTATAGACGGTACGGGCTCGCTTTTAGTAAGACCGCTTTGAACCATTTTTACCTCTTATGACTTGGACAGCAACCGAAGGAGAACGCTCACAATTTGATTCAACGGATGCAGTGACTCGACGCCAGACGAATGAGTAACAAAAGCTGAACGATGATCAAATGCTTTCGCCCATGCAATCGGAACGATCCTTTTAGGTCATTCGTAGGTCTCCTTATTTACATCTCGCTCATTCTTTAATTAAAACTAATATCTACGCGTCAGATGGGTGAATATGCATAAATTAGGCAAATTCGCTTCGAGCATCAAGCATGAGGAAAGCGAGGGGGGGGGTAATATCGTTAATTAGCTTTAGTTTCGAGAGGTCCCATTGACGTGAAGTGCCCCGACGCTTAGAGCGAACTACCAATAATTAAGTTGTGAACATTTAGCCGACCTTCTGAATAATAATAATAATAAAATATAAATTAACACTAATGATCTACAAATATCGTTTAATTCATTCCTGTCGTACATCCTATATAGCGTGGAGTGGCAATGTTTGTTAGATTGGCGCAGCCAGGAGATCCGAGGCTAAATTTTGCTCCAACTATCGTCAGCGAGTTTAGCGTCAGCAACACTGTATCGCTATGTAATAATCGGTTTATGAATAAGTACATATATGACCACTACGCAATCGCTAGCTGTCATATGGACGGCTAGGAATTGCGAATGCCAGTTTCAGTGCACGACATTTTCAGCTGTTGGTAATTTTGGCGTTTCGAGCCGACTACGGTTAGCTGAGCTAACTCCTACACATCCGTAGGTGGTCATTTGCACGTCTGTGACAATTGTGATTCAGCGACTCACAGCTATTCTTTCTAAGGACTCCGATGATATGCGACGAGAAAAGAAACAGACCTAAATGGAACTGAATCATTTGTGGGGCAACGATTTGAAAAGGCTATATATATATATATATATATATATATATGTAAAATTTGCTAGTATGTGTAGATTATGAAGTCGAATCGTAAATAGATGCACCCCGGCTTTTAGATTGCTTACGATGTTATCTCTTATTTACTTTCCTCGAGTTTGTAAGTCTTGCCGAGGTCTCTACTCGACGGTGTAGTAATTGTGCCCTTCGGCAGACTCGCCGGCTGATTGGCATGGTCACTGCTAAACGCAAACAGTGGCAACGGAAGTTATTTGAAGCATAGTGGCCGCAAGTCAACGAAAACCATCAGATCATTTGAAGGAAAAGCACTGTTTATTTCCTGCTGCCAGCGAATGTTAAATGTTCTCTTAGGTTGATGCATAAGACCGTAGTGAAAATCGAGTAAATTTCAAACCGCAGAATATTTGCCCTAAAGCGATTTTAATCGACTAAGTATGTTCCGTTCTGTTTAATGACTTTTTACCATCTATCTATGAGCTTCGTCCTCGTTCTTTCATTCGAAGTTCTAAGGTCTAGGTTTGAATATGCCCAGGGAAACTGAAGGTTTGATTGTTGAAACTGTTCTCTAGCACCCGGAGCAAGTGATCATGTGAAGTGGTAATGTGAGGGGCGCAATGTTCGGGCTAAACAGTTGGTATACCAAAACGTCCCACGTAAGATGGAAGAATGTTTTTGCCGGGTCACCAAAAAACCATATGGTCTAACGTTGTCCAGGTAGGGCACAACACCCTTTCTCGCCAATTCGGACCGCTTTGATGAACTGCTCGCTTTATTTTGGCCTATTATGAGTAGTACCTGGTCGAATCAATGGTTTCGTGGGGTGGCAGCAGCTAATATTAGACGATTCTCCTCCAACCCCATTCTCCAAGCCCAGAGCGAACCTTCTTCGGGTGGAATCCAGTCTTTACGATCGTCTGAGCACCCTTCCGTCGCTTAGACATGTATTTTTTCTTCAAAGCTGGAAATACTAATTTACCTCGTACACGACACGAATCTCGATGGACACCATTTTAAAAATGTTGACATAAGTGTCATTTGGTTTGATTTGAATATACGGGAACACCTGCTCTGCTTGACACGTGCGCGAGCAGCAAGGAAACTGCGAACGGACCGCTACGGGTTTATGCATCAACCCATTTACAGGTAAAAGGTAAAGCTTTATTGGTTTATTAAAGGTGTTTCATGCGTGTTGAACTAGCCGCGATTTGTTTAAAGGGATCGCAAATCATTGTTTTATATTACACCTGCATATATTCTGCACTCCAACTCAACGCGGATAGCACCAGCCGACGACGTAATTATAAGCAATGCGCTTTCTTCCGGCTAGCCTTAAACGTAATTCGTCCAAAAATACTATATTATATTTTGCTCGGTTGTAGGGGTTATCATAAGCACTTTATAACAAAGTAATGACGTACTGTTGGTGGATGCCTGCAGTTTTGTTTGCCATTGGGCCTCACACGGTGCCCTCATTGGGGGGAGTGGAATTGATGTGCAATACTCAAACGCTGACCAAACATTGATTGATTGAGTTAATGATTGCCTGGTGCGACCGCTGTCTGTCTTCCACTGTGCTGCTCATATCAGACACCCACAAGTCAATTGGATGCTTGCGAACATTCAACCTCCGCGAATTTGCACCATGTCCTGAACTCCGACGCTGTTTGCCGTCCCATTAGGTGTAGGTCCGCAGTGGCAGATGGTGGAAGAGGTCCACATGAATTTATTGTAATCAAAGTACAAAGCAGAAGCAGGTGCGCGTATGTCTGTATAATAGCATCATACGCCAGCGTGCTTCTGCTGCGCGCTGCAGTGTTCACGTCCTGAACAGATTGGCAAGTCGCTCTGAAATTACACATACACTCCGTTTATATATATATATATTAGGCTGTCCCCTTCAAACTGTCGCTCCTTTCGAATGGCGCACAATCCGAACTACGCGATACAATGCGTTAATTTTTGGAGTGGGCATGCGGCAGGAACGTGGCTTCCTTTCGAACACTAAGTGGTTTCGATACGATCAGAAAGATGGACACTGCAGCAGAAAGTTCAAATTACCCCAAAAATCAACGGGAAAACATCAAGTTTTTGTTTCTCCAAAAACACCCTCCAGCTGAAATCCATCGACAATTAGTGAACGCGTACGGCAGGTCTGCCTTATGCCTGCGAACGGTGCAAAGTTGGTGCAGTGGAGATATGGACACCGATGACCACCGAGGCGGGGACCACAAATCAGGTGCAACGAGGGACGAACGGATTGACAGAATCAAGGCAGCTTTTGAGCAAACTAGAGCTTGGTCCATAAGGTCTTTGTCGGCTGAAACTGGGATTCCTCGGGTGACATGTCATAAAATTGTCACCAATGTACTGAAGATGAAGAAAATCAATGCAAAATGGGTTCCCCATATACTGAGTGCTGAGCAGATGAAAATGCGTGTGGAGCGTTCGACATCTAATTTGAAGACTTATACGCCTCTAACTCATACCAAAATATCTTTATTCTAACTCATTTAGTTCAAAAGTTATTGGCATTTAAAGAGGCGACAGTTTGAAGGGGACAGCCTAATATATACACATACAGCCAACCTTGAGGACACTTCTCTGCTGACACGACGTATTCAAATGGATTCTATAATTCCTCCATTTTCGACATGATGCATCGAGTCATGCCGTTTCCGTGTGTGTTACCTTAGTGACGGGCTAAAAGGCCATCCACGCCAGTTTCTCTGGTTTAAAACGGCTCGTCCATCCCTCACAACTCAACGACCTCCCTCTCGAAGTAGTGCTAGTTTCAGGTGCCATGACGAGTCCGCAGGCGGACGAAGGCAGCCTGAAGATGCGTGGTCACGGTCGAGACGGAAGATGTAGTGAAATGGCAACGACTGTGAACACGTAGAGCAAACGCGCGGTGGCAGAAAGGGTATAGCAGCTTAAGAGTTTTCCCGTTCTGGGAGTTGGAAGTTTTAACAAACTTACCCTCAACTTTTAGCTTCGTTTGTTAGTTAACCGAGCAGCGCTTCTTGTTGAGCAAGCAGGATAGATTAGGAAAAGTTGCCATGGTATCTTTTAGGGAGGCTTGAAATAGCAGCAACAGCAGCAACAAAGATGAACGTTGCTGGTAGCCGCAGCTGACGGAGTGCACGCTGAAACGTCTAACCAGCAGCAGTAGTTTACTGCCGGAAAGAATAACTCGTAAAGCATGGTCCTAAATCTGTTTTGAGAGAATATTGAATGAGATAAAAGCGCATCTAATGTGTTTACATCGACACCGAGATGACCCTAAGCAGGATGAAGTGACGGAAGATATGCTAAGTGTACTCGTATCGTTCGATGGACATGGACCAAACTCTATATATATATATATTTGTAACTATACAACTGTATGCAAATCTTTCGATCGATGAATATTATTAACCTATCTTATGCGGTCTTCACCTGCAGGTTTGTTAATAAAGCTATTACCATTATTATAGTCAAATCCTGCGTCAATACCTAGTCAGATCCATATGATTTATATCATAGCTATGTTAGAGTTACGCCCATTGCTTCAGTGTCTATGCGATATCATATACACACTTTGCTTAACTTGGCTAATAATAATAACTTAAGTTGTACAGGAGCCCTCTGCTCCTGTCCTCCGCCCTCCTCCCCCCCAACACCACCGGTTTGCTCAAATTAATTACTATAATAAATAAAATAATAGACCATTTGCAAACGAGTAACCGTAGACTTGCTTCGATAGACCACTGTGTCCAGTGGGACATAGTCTATAATTTACGTGGTGATGAACACCATGAAGCCTCAGCATTTAAATCTTCGCTAGCGTTCAATAGCGTCGTGGCTGCGGCAAAGTTTACCCAGTCGGCGTGCGGGTGGATATATTCGATACTGCGAAATCAATCAGGCGAATAAATCCGTTTGAATTTAAAACACTCATATTCGAGAATAATTGTGAGGTATACCGCGGCAGTGAATCTTAGTAAAGCGCTAGCATTATTTTTGACTGTCCTTATATTCGACGTATTTTAGGTGTTGCTTCTATTTTTATCGAAACCATCCTTGCCACGGTCATTATTCATTGTCCTTCACTGTTATATATAAATATATATATATATATATAGAACAAGAGTATAAATATTTGTTATATATATATATTATAACGTACCTGAATATCTTGTAGCGGATCGGCAGTGTATTATGACCTCAGACGCCACAAGGAGTCGTTGTGGCTACCATTATATTTTGGCAAATTTTGCGCTTGTTTTTCATATCACGACCTTTCCGTTACGTGATGCCTCGCTTTCCTCAATAGATTTTGTTATTGTCGCCCATGTTCAAAGTGCTCATCCATTTGTGGTACCGGTCAGGTACCTTTCAGCGGTAGAGTGCGCACGCAGCGAGTTGTCGCCCGGCCGCCATCGAAGATATTACGTTGCTTCAGCATTGTCATTGTGGCCACGTAGATTATGACGTTTGTACGACCACGCTGTGTTGTCGATAGCAATCCCGATGATATGTTTGTCAATGTCTGTCTACGATTGCTTGCTAGGAGCTGGGGACAAAGTGCGGCTGTAGTTGTGGCCGTTTCGTGCCAAAAACAACTCCAGCTGGATCTGGCTGCTGAGACGACGCAGGCGAGAAAATGCATCGGCACGTTGTGCTGTTTCGCTGCTGCAGAACGGTCCACGCTAAAAGACGAGGAAGAGCTACATCGAGACAAAACATAGGAGCAATCCTCACCGAAATATCACGACACAACAACAATAACAATAATAACAACAACAGCAACAAACCGCTACAAAATTATTAGTGAAATTGTGCCTCACTCACGTCCCCATCAAGATGTTGTGTAATAGATATAGCTGCGGTGCATGTGTCTACGCGTCGGGGAGTGTTTCTGGCGCTCGCCTTATCATCAGCAGGAACAAGCTGTCAATCGGCGAGTGCAGTGCAAATTTTCGTTACTGCATCCTAGTCCACAGCTGGTGGGCGATATTAAATTGTGTGAGAGGCGATCGCGCTAAAAAATCGGTTTCCGAATTAATCCGATTGCAAAGATTTCGCAGATCGCCGCCCCCCGCCCCGATATCGCCAAACCTCACAGAAGTGGCAGCTGTGGCGGATCAATGGAGCCACCACAGGGTGGCGCGGCCGCTCTGAAGTCCTTCGGCAGATAGCGAGGAGAGCTCGGTGTGCTATGTACGATCCTGCTGTATTCGATTCTATCAAGCAGCCTTTTCAGTCAACGCAACTTTGACAGCGGTCCTCCGCCCCAACCGCTCTTCCATCAGCGCCGTCGCTTGCTGGAATAGCAGCTTACTAGAACAACGAAGCAACCAACGGGATTCAGGGAGGATTCATGTTTCGACAGCCAGAAGAGTGTCTCGTCCCATCTTGTGTTTGCTGACCACGCCAACGGTGTCGGACAGCAATGCGAGCGGGTAGGATGGGCTATTTTAGCGATATTCACAACATCGTAGCCCGTAGTCATGGTCGCCCACCTACAACGACGTCTCGTTATGACGATATAATAGTAATAAGAACAGATCTATCTGTGGCCGTTCGATGTCGCTTGTAACAAACGTACACCAGAATGGTGACCATCTTCTCACTAAGCTGTCAAGCAGAGACTGCTGCACCAGCAACGGCAACAGAAACACCACGCGATTTTCGTTCGACAGCAACGAGTCATCTTGCTGTGTCAAGTGTGTCTTCTGGTGCAGCCCCGCGTGATGGTATCATCGAACGACGGCCAGCCACTAGAGTACCGTACGTGCACGCTATAGCACGTAGATTTACACGGATAATGAATACGTGAGCGAGTACCCCGGTGGCTAAACCCGGCCAGCTGAAAATCAAAACACGCTCGTACCAACGTCAATCGTGTTTTCTTGCACCGCTAATGTATATATATATATGTGTGTGTGTGATATTTTTCAGTTTTTGTTGCCGTTGTCGCCGCCGCCGCCGCCGCCGATCCGCTGGTCCCGATGTGTTCCATCCATAGTTGTCATTTCTGTCCAATGTTCATATGAATCAAATCCACTACCGGCAGCGACAGATGCCATTGCGGGCTGTTTTATCTGTGTGCTGCATTGCCGTTTCATGTCAATGACGTCGACCACAAATTTCTTCTGGGCTTTCGAGACAAACGATGGAAAAGTGCTTGGCCTGTTTTCATTTCTCTTATTCCCGCCTTACACCGCTGTCTGTCCACTACCGCGACAACAATAGCGATCGCCGGCAACAAAAGCTGTTGACCATAACGATACTGTGATACGGGCATGTGTTGAGGCAGGGACTAAACATAGATCCTATCCCGTCCCAATGAGCGTGTCGGGGCGAGACCGCCGTTAACCCATTTTTGCATAATGCTGTTGAAAGTGAGGGAATTTCGTGATTTTGTTACTGTATAAACGGTTGTTGTATGATACATTTTTATGCGATTGTTTGCGTCCAACGCTCGGGTCGTGATACCAGGATTCCTGACTCTCGAGCGGACAGGTGGCGGTTTTTTCTTTTTGTCAAGCTGACATGATACAACAACTACTGCGTCAATTTGGCGAACCTCGAACTTCTATGAGAACAGAAGATGAGAGCCAGTGTTGGGGGACCAGACCGAGATTGTCCTACGGCAAAAGAAGGCGTATCTCGATGCGATGCACGATAGGCTGTTTGTTTAATTGCTCATCTGGGTACCGCCATTAAGTGACTCGAGGCCAATGTTCAGAAATATACTCCGCGTAATAGGTTTATGAACACGTTTCTACAAACATATGCAGTACCGTTGTTGGTGTGAAACAAGAAACATGTATATGGAAGCAGCCCGGTTATTGGTTGTTGTGAGTCTCGTTTACGTTGTCTAGAACAACCTACCGATAATCTGGTGCAGACACAACGTGAGAAGACTTCTCATCCTGCCCTTTCCCATGTGGGTACGTGATCATTTGTCGCGTCCACATGTTCGTCACAGTGGCTAAGACGGGCGTACCTCAGTGATGAATGGGTTATCATCTCGCGGCATAATCCTCTCATATTTTCTATTGGTTGCTATCCGCCTTGCGAGCTGGATCATGTAATCATATGCACACGAACAAACACGTAATGGAAGAGACAAGAAGCCGACAGAATATATATATACAGAATAGGGTCGGTGTCTGCTGAACGCATTTAAGGGCAAGTGTCGATCTATATCTTTTTTTGAGTGCTTGATTACCTCAGGAGGTTTTCTCACACAGAGTGCAGTCGACGTCGTGCCACCCCACCCATGAGGAAAAATGCTACTAATTGGACACAATGAACATTTCGATAATAGAGTCGAGTTTTACGTGCTCCCCAGGCGCGGACGGTGATAGGACATACCGTCAGCAATCATCGATGATTGCTTCCTGGTCGCCAGTAATAAGCCGTCTCTGTAATGGGACATAAATTGGTAGGACGCTGAACCCTATGGCGAACACTCCTCAGGATGACAAAGGACAAAGGAAGAATTGTTGCGAGGAGTGGAAGGAAGGAAGGGGAACTCGCTCAGGAGTCATTGATTAATGAACTCCCGATGCCGGTCGGCGGCTGCTACTACCACTGGTGCTGTGGTGTTACGCTGCATTGCAACGAACCCTAATTTCAATGTGGAGGAGGACCAAGCAGCGAAAAGGTTCTGTTCATTTGTCTTGCAGACAAAGCATGCTTCCACTCTCTAGTATCGGTACGGAGAAATGGGGCCCGAGTTAGAACAGGGAAGGACACAGATGCTCGTTCAGCTCGTTATTGCTGCCGAAGCGCTTCGTATTATAGACAAATCATTTAAGGGGAGGCCTGCCTCAACCTGCGTCATGGTCAGTCATTGTGAGATGCACTGCGAGTCAGGGGGCGACCGCAGCGGCGAGAATAATTCACTGGAATGACAGTTTAGCAGTGATGGTAAATATATTATGTCACTTTATCACGACCTGGATACTATGTTGAAGGCAGATTTTCGATGGAAGGTTAGGCAGCAAGCTGCTGCTGGCTCGCTTTGCAACCCATTGCGCCTTGAGAACTAAACGAAATTTCTGATCGACTCAATCACGAGACTGATGAAGAGACAGTTGACCAAAGAGATTTTTACAGCAAACCATTAAGCGTCGGCAGAGATGTGTGGAGTACCACCTATAAATACTATAGATAAATGTGATACCTGTAACTTATAAGCAAAAAAAAAGAAAAAAATATAAACTGAGAGTACCAACAGTGTTTTACCCCCTTTGCATATATGGGGAAGTTTTACGAAGGTATGGCCGCAGGTAGAAGTATCTCTACGAATATTGAGTATCATTTTTGAATCATAGACTACAGCATGAACAAAGCTGTTATGGAAAAGTTTCTTTATGTATTTTTTCAAAACGTCGTATTAATCAAATCAACATAATTCTACCCATTAATTCGGACACCGGCACATAATCATTTTTAATTTCCCCACCATCCAGTTCGCCCCCGTTCTTTAGCCTCTACCTCACGTCTGTGGCGCAAAGGACGAATTCATATTCTATTTATTATGGGGTCCCGTTTTCCCAACGGGAACTGTTATGCCACTGAACGGCAACAATTATGACAGTGGTCACAAATATTATCGACAATAACAGACACCGAAGCCATAACAGCCACAGCCAAGTCACATCTTTTGTGCTGTTCGTTGCTGCTGGCGTTAAGTGACTTCTGCGTCCCCCGAACATTGCTTATAGATGCTTCCCTCGCATGTTCGTGTTTCGCGTGTCGTCCAGCCCGTCATGGTCTTCTGGTAGTTCGACGACCCGTCTGACAAAAGCCAACTGGTCTTCTGTGATCGAGGCAGAGATCAGCGTTATCAACGTGCCTTCGTCGGCAAGACTGAGAAGATGGGGAGGCTATTGGCAGCCGTCGACCGTGCGATGAGCTAACATTGATCGGAGTGAAGTACGAGCCAAGACATTCGTGCGTACTCGCTGGTGATTGAGCCAGCACCGCCACCACCGGCCTGTGCTGGGATCTCATTGCAATGCCTATTGTTATGGTACTCTCTACCATGTAGCAATTCGGCCAGTGTGCTGAAGAAAGAAGTCAGATAACGAAAGTTTCAAGCTAGGTACTGAAGATATTTTACTGATCACAGGATATCCTATATAAGCACATAGTGCCGCGTGTGACACGTTCACCTAATTTAGTACGTTCTTGGGGTGGATTTGTCCCGCTGTGGTTTATTGTTACAAAAGCTGAGATTATTTATGAATTTTATCCCCAACACACACACATTGATGCGAACTTTCATGTTTGTACAATATTTCTATAGTGCCAATGTGAAAAAAATGGACCAGCGCAACTAGTCGAGAAATCAACAGCTGAGACTCCTCCTATTGAAAGATGGTGGGGCTCATCGTCAATTTTCTGCCCTTCAAGTTTTTTTGTCTTCCTCGTCGATTTCTGGTCTATTATTGACTATCGTGTTGTTCAGATGGGTTTCAAGGATAGATGGATTGATAGACTCGTAGATGGATGTTCCTCCATCAAACTGTTGTAGGCGGCAATGAACAGTTTGACTTTGCTTCATCGGTGGCAGGGACCGATGCTCATGGTCCGATAGAACACAAATGAAGGGGCCAGCGAACTTTCCGCCGTCGTCAAAAATCGTCTCCACGCCAAATCTTTGCAATCTTGCGCCGCTTCGTACCGCGCGCGACTGTCGCCGCGGCTGAGCAGCGGACAGCCGGCGGAATTGAGACCGGAGGGGGAGAGAGAGATGTCATGTGCTGGTGGGTGTATGTGTGTGCGTGGTTCAAGGGGTGAATCTGGTCGAAAACTGTCAAGACAACGATGATATTCGTTCCATCTTCTGACGGCAACACCGGTGGCACCAGCTAGAGCACATAAAGCCGGCCGTGGCCGTGGCCGCGACCGCTCACTGCACTGTTGACATCATCGTCGCGACCGTTAGTTCCAATGCATCTATCTATCTAACTCGGCCTATCGAGAATGTGTAAGGACCGAATGAGAAAATAAGGGCTAACGCGCGGGCTGTCAGGGGGCGGGTTTTCTATTCGACCGCCTGCACAGCAGACGGCACACGTGACGAGAGAGCGGCTGCTCCCCACCGACCGGAGATAGCGGGAGATGGCCGCAGCCGAAGACGATGATTCGATGTCTTATGGAAAAACGGACGTTATTCCATTCGAGCAGACGGGCTGCGAAAGACTGCTTTTTTAAAGCTGCTGCTGCTGCTGCCGCCAGTGCAGCTATGGCTATAACGGTCGGCCTATGCTGGCAGCGAACGCTGTCGTCGAGCCGCGTCAACGAGGTCTGCCGGTAAGAGCTACGTGGTGAAAATGAGCCAGAGCATACGTATTCTATTTGATGATCACTTGTTTAGAAAATGAGAACTCCTCGAACGGGTGTCTCGAAAGGGCGAAGACCGTCCACTCGCACCTCATGATATCACCTCAGGTCACGCAGATGGCTTTCAACAATTTGATTGTGTTCAACCGAAGATTACGCTGAAGGTTATATCTTCTATAGGTATTCACAACTTATGCTAGGTGATACTTCAGCAACCTATAGACCGTTAGGGAATAGTCGTTGCACATTTGCATTTTCAAGGGGGTCCGTCTTATGAAGCCTTATGCCGAAAGCAGTTGTACCGTGGACGTCAAATGTTGGCGGCTGTGGGTCTGCCCGGAAAATTTATTTAGTCGTGATGAACTGCCATGAATATAGCGGAAGTGACAGACAACTCACATGAACGACAACAAGTCGAACTAAATCCTCATCAAGCTTCTATTAGACTCACGTTTTTAATCATGAAAATATGACTGGTTGGGGAGAGGGTCGGGACGGTCACGGTGTTGTCAGGTGTCTGACCCCATGGCGTGTGAGCATGTCCCGAAAAAGTATATCAATGAATAGAGAAACAGCAGAGAGAGAGAGAGAGAGAGAGAGAGAGAGACTGGAGTATGAGCGAACACAATGAAAACCTAGGGGCCTTTTTGGGCCTTTTTCGACGCCGGCCGCGCACACTGCCACTTCAATATGGGTCAGCGATACGGGTGCACACGGCATAATTGCAATTGCTAAAAACGCTAACCTTGCGAATAAGCCTACAATAATCGAGTGCCATTGTTCTGTAATGAGGCATGAATAAAGAGACATTCGACAATCGCCTCTGAACGTCAGCGTCACACGACTTTTTTTTTGGTTCACAACCAGGTATATTTCGCTCGCGACTGTGAAGTTTGCCAGACGAGCGTAAGAATCGAAATTTGAAAGACGTTTCTGTGAGCGCCCACAGGTGTCATCTCGCGTAAAATCAAATGGATGATCATTGTCGTATGACCGTTTTGTCAGAACGGGAAACGAAAACGAGATTTACAATGATTTGCATTGTCATGCTCTGAAAGTTGGCCGTCTGACCACTGGCCACGGAATCTAACCACGGAAAGAAATGATCCCTCTGCACAATTTAAAAATGTACATTTTTTCCTTACTCCGTAACGTTCCATTGTATCGTCGTTCGCGATTTCTGTCTGGTTTCTAACATCTACGAAATTCTATCGATAAGCCACCGCAAACACCGCCACCACTCATGCGTCTTCTAGTCATGTTGTCGTTCGTGTCCCCGCTATCAGCGCTTCTATTTTATCTGATGTGGGATTTGCTTCGAGTGAGAACTGAGCCGGCTAAACGGCCATAGGCGGTCTTCGACTACTTCGGTTGAAATATAGCAACAACAGCATAATGAACAAGGCCTACAAATGACTCGGTGGTCGGAGTTTCTCGAATTGCCTGTTAAGGAGGGGAAAATTGGATTCACCCGGTTCAATTGCGACAAATGCCATTTCATCCTTCTTGTTCTGCGCTGGAACTGTAGCAAATGTTGCGGTACTTATCAGCGGCGGCAATAATGAACGCGCTGGCCAGTGCCATAGTATTGTAATGGTGCAAAAATCGCCTTGAACAGAAAAATGCTCAACAGAGCGCCAGGATAACGTGTATTACAATGTCAGCTTTAAAATAGTAGTTTTATTTATTTTAGACGTACGATTGTCTTCAGACAATGGTAATAGGCTATAGTCCAAACAAATTATGCTGAGTTGGTCTTTTCTGTTATGAGAGGACGGATTTAAGGTTTGCTCTTCTTACAGGGATTTGCATCGACTGGTGAGGACCCGTTTCTAATATTTTGGAAATAGTGTCACTATACTTGTTCGGTTTACTATAAGTATCGTATTTGCAAATTAACTAGTTTTTCTCTTTTCTATCGTTTAAGAATAAAGTTATTATCATTTATTCTTATCGAATTCAACAAACAAATAAAAGAAAAAAATCTGTTTGGCGAATATATTGTAGAATAGATGGATTTCAGGATATCTCGCAAGGATATGTATTTCTTCTGTCTTAAATTATTTATATAAATGTCTCTTAAAATGTACGTTGAAGGCATCACCCTCAGGTGATCACGAAGCTCGTTCGAGATTTGTTGCGCTAATCTCGAAAATAGTTCTAATCATTAGTGCAATAATACCAGCAACAAAAAGCTGACTCCTGCAGCAATCAAGATCTACCCAAGTACAGGACGTTTTGAAAAACAGCAAAAACTTTTTCTCAAAATAAATCTCTAGAGTGAGCGATTTTGTCGACAACGAATAATTGCAAGTAGAGTAGTGCAAAGGAACCGAAATTAATATTGCATCGTCCGAATTGTCTGACAAGGGTCAGAATCCGGCTCCCGACTTATGTGACGAGACGCATCTTGTTCAGCGCTCCTTTTCTTTGTATTCGTGAGAGGTGCACTTGGCTGGGTCCGCACTGGGTATCTACCATGGATCAATCTATGTTTCAAAACCATGGTGCCTTATCAAGCCAATGGTTGCAAAAAGGCCGCTGCTTCGACCTTGGCTTGAATCAACATAAGAAATGTAATTATTTATAGTAATAAGCGAGTGTTTATACTATAGCGCAGGATACAATGCTTTGTTTACCAACAAATAATATGCCCTTATGCAGTCTTCGGGGGTCTTTTTGACAGAACACTGGCGGTTTATATAACCAACGTTTGGAACCGTCAACTTTCACCAGAATAGCCCGCATAGCTGCGTATCATCTTCATGGGCTGTTCTGCTTCACGATCGTGGAGTCTACACCTATAAACGCTTTGACTCTGATTGGTACCGGCCACACTTCTAGGAGCCCGCCAGAATTCAAACGAACCAAAGCCGTCGTCGCCCTGCAAGGCGTTGCCTTGGTAGTGCGCCGATGTCTATGACAGGCCGTAAGCAGACGCCGCTCCGCTCCTTTTGATGCGTGCACTCAACAGGCGGTCGGCTCGCCGGTGTCAACAACTAAGAGACAGAGAGAGAGAGAGAGAGAGAGAGAGAGAGAGAGAGAGGAGATGTTGACGTTCAAGCACTCCTATTGGATAGCATATACCGGGCCATATTGTTAATAATCTGTGCGTGAGGATGTATTGATAGCGTCGCGCGATCGTTGCCGGATATCACTACAGGGACTGCGTTCGCTCTTTCTCTCTCTCTCTCGCATTCGTAAACATACTCGAAAGTACTACCACCTTCGCACTGGCTGCCGCTCGCATCGGAAACCTCCCCAGAAACTGTTCGAAGCTTACAGAGGAGCAGTACACGTACAGCCGGTCGAACTAACAGCGCGTTGTTGCTGATTGTCAGTAGTTGTCAGTAAAATTTGAGCGTTTTCTCCGCCTCTGTTTGAGTCAGCGGGCCAAACAGATCACGATGCCAGGATCATCTAATCTTGCCGAGGGTACCGAAGGTAAGCCCATCGAGTGTCGCGCAGCTGTAGCGTGGGCTGCCAAGGAGCCGCTCAAGATCGAAAAGGTGACTGTGGCGCCGCCGCAGGCCAACGAGGTTCGCGTGAAGATCCTCTACAGCGGAGTTTGTCACACGGACGCGTACACGCTTGGAGGTAAGTCTAGGTTTTCAAATGTAATGTTTAGTGCACTAAATATATATACCTTTTTTTTGGTTATGAATGGTCTCCGATGGCGACCTGTTGTGCTACTGCTTATCATTTCATTGATTGAGAGAGGACTCCTTACAGCATTCAATGCGATATTAGACAACTGTATTTACGTTAACGCGCGTGTAGAAGTATTTTGGTTCGCATTGACTGTTCGTCGCGAATTGTCGTGATGTATAAAATGGCTGTTTCTCACATCAGCTGAACGCTGAAACACGTCTAAATGGCATAACTGACTGAGCACTTTCAATTCGAAGGTAGCATTTATTACTTGTGAGTTCCTTCCGTAGTTTTTTTTCGAGCCGGGACTATGCCCTATAATGTGCCTTGAATATTTTAAAAACCAATACAATGAACATTATTAACTAGTATTTACACGTTATTACGTTCTACAGTGTCAGTATATTTTAGGCATATTGGCCAGTGAGCTGAAATTATCAAAGGTCACGAATTTGATTTTGTTATTTCGAAAAAGAGTTTACTTAAATGAAAACCACGTACTAGCGGCTTATCATAATGAAACTCAGTAGGTACAACTATTATATTTTCCTGCTAAGTCTTAAATTAATTTTACTAAACATTCATATCCAAGTCGGAGTTATGAAGTGGGCCAACAGGAAATGCTAATAATAATTGAACTTATTCAACCAACCAACAGCAATATATATGCTACATTAGCAGTGCCTAAATTTACACCTCACATTTACTGGCACCTACTATAATGACCAGGCTAAGTGGAGTGTAATTGAATATTTAGAAACTGTGCTTATAAACGTTTTAGACAAGATTCTCACGAAGAGAAATAATTTACTATGCTAATCCTCGCCGGAAGTTTCGGACGTTTTCCTGGGGCGTTTCAATGCTCCTTGACGCCAAACCAACCTGCTCGTGCTTATTGTAATAAATCTAAAGCCTAGATCAGTTCAGTTTAGGAGTAGCATTCTATTGTTCTCTCGATCTAATCAGCAAACTACCCGTTGTACGGCTTCGGTTATGTCGACGATGGTCCAACGTATCAAACTCGGCTTCGTATAGTTCTCAGTGGTCCTCCCTTCCATCGATCTGAGTGCCAGCTTGGTTCGTTGATCTCTGCCATTCGATTCGATCAATCATCGTTACCATTCTCATTAATCAGTTATATAATTCACACACGACAATCCGCTGGCTGTGTGTTCTTATCTGAGCTTTAGCGTGCTAGAACTTGGCCGTTGCCGATGATGTACTAAATATGGAATGTATCCTAACAGGATCTTTCTCATCAGAAATCAGTTAGAGTGTGTGTTCGATTTTTTGGCATTATGAACCACATTTAATTGGACTGCCACCCTGCTTGTAAGATTATAGGGTACTTTTCTAGGCCTTGGTCGAGCAAGGCCTTTTTTTTTCTCTTTTAGCTGACCCTCAGCTGCTTTGCCATGGCAGGCCTCGGTACCACTATGTAGCATTGCTTTAAGTTAATTCACCAATCTACAATCGGTTAACAATGAAGCGACGTTGGCCTATTTCTGTTCATTAAACATCACCGGTAACATGAATAATCGTACATATACGGGCGCTGTAGGCAAGGCTTCATACATTATATCTATAATTAAAAAAAAAAAACAGTACATTATTGTTCAAATGTGCCAATCACTCTTTGTTGTAGTACGGTACAGGCACCTTTATTTTCTTGTTCACATAACAAAATTTCTCCCAGAAAATTACAGTTTGTCCCATTGGCATTGTTCGTCTCGTTGTTATCGGTGTCGTATTGTCGTCAGATATTGATCTGTTGACAGATCTGGCAGCAAGTCTGATCCCTCATTGAAGTGGTGGGTTGGCACACTTGTCGTGTCCGAGGCAGGCCTCTTCGATCGCGCGCTAGACGCGGTCATTTGCGGGGCAATAAATACACCAGAGGTTATTTGAACTTCGATCACGGTTAACACGGGGTTCGCCACGGCGCTTCCTGGCGAGATATCGAAAGCTGTTCATTTCGACGTGGTGACCCCAGGGGGCGGAGATCTGCTAATGAGTGGTTGTAATTTCTGATACGTCTTGTGGGTCGTCTGTTTGTCTGTGTGCGTGCGTGCTTGTGTTTGGCCGTTGATTGGCCCTGCTGAACCCGGTGCATTAAAATTTCATCGTTCCTGGGATAGAACAGCCGCGCTGAGCTAGCTTTACGTTCGTTGGTGAATTTAAACTATATCAACCTTGCGAGGTTACAACGTTGGCTAAGCAGATTTAACTCGACCCGTTTCTTGATGCTTGATCAGAGCTAACCTAATATGAACCACGTAATTATAGCTTGTATTGAATCGGAATTTTACTCAGCAACGTACCCCGATCGAGGTGATTTAGTCAACAACCCTTTGAAGGTCTTCGATTGCACGTTCAAAACGTATACATGTATCGGCGTGTGCACACCCTTTCGTGTGATTGCCCATCGAATTTTCCAACTGAACTAGTTGACTCTTGTGATAGCCGTGTCGCTGTCGATGCTTGAGCTTATTTTCTTTATCTAATAGCCATTTTGCGTAGCCGCTGATGTTTACGTTCGAAGTCAGAAGATACCTGGTCCAAAATTATCTGCGTGAATAGTCTCTTTTTTTTTTTAGCTAGATCATTGACACTTGTTAGATTGTCACAGACTCGATTTTTGTACACTAAACATTTTTTTCTTTCATCGCTCCTGACATCTACATCAATTATTTCATATACTCAAAAATACAGTGTCACTTTAGATCGCTCAATGAGATCTATGTGTGCGCCTCCGAGCAGAATTTCGCTTTACGCTCATTAGGTCGTTGTTCGACAGCAGTTAAATCTCTGTGTAATAAATATTTTGTGAGTAGCTCTTTGCTAAGAAGCGGCTGCTGTAAGGCGCTATAATACAACCGACTGCTACTATGGGCCATGGTTTGTGCAGATGGCACTGAATGCGAGAGTGGCCTTTGGAGAAGTCCTCTTATTTTTCTTCCATTTATATCTGAGCGTCTAGCTTTCCTTTCAAGTAATTGCGAGAGCTTCGTTGCGAGAGCTAGAGGCGGGTCCCCCACACTTTGAAGCTTTTCTTCCAGCCGTGTTGGGAGTGTTCCAATTCTTCGCCGCCACGAAATTGTTCTTGCTTCCCACGGCGCTGACGTCACAGGAGATTTGACGAACCCGGAGAACATACGGGCGGACCTAATGTTAGGATAGTGACAACTGGAGACAATTGAGACAAACGGATATTTGCAAGTGTCTCATGTCGAATGTTATTGTGGATTTCAGGCATAGAGGGGCGGCAGTAATAGTGTGTGGCCCCTTTGAATGAGCCGTTGCTTCGTTCGATACAAGCAATTTCTACGCTGGCGTTTTTCTTAATCTTGCCATGTGTGGGGCTGCTTTGGAAAGCGTAGCTCTATTGACGAACGTGGTGGTCAATTTCAGAATTAACTTAAACTGTTTTTTTTAAATTAAAACTTGAATTTCCTTTATCCTGAGAAATTACCATTCTCCATTAACCATTCGATGGAACTTTCCATAGGTTACCTTCCCCCGCTACCTTCCGTCTCTTGCTATCGTCAGCCTCGGTACCACTGTTTCAAGGACCTCTATTTATCGCCATTAAATTACGTACGATTCTTTCACACAAGACCCAGTACAAACACACTGAATTTTCCTCATAATATCATTGGTGGTTCCTGCTGTCTCTACACAAAAGGCCGCCCATAGCCAGATGTTAGTGTTCGTATAGCATGCAAATTTTGCACGGAATAGTAACTTTACATTTAATAATTTTACACTTTCGCATATGTTCACTCCTTCACCTCGGTCAGCTCACAGGCGCACGTACAGAACAAGTACGAGCTTGATCATATCAATGATCTGTATTTGTATTCGCAAGCGCTATACGACTAGTGGCGGATACAGCCGCGATCACAGGCGTACGCCAGTTCGACTAAGGTCGTTTCGCAGCTGTGCTTGAGAACTGAATATCCTGCAATTGGATTGAAGTAAATAACAATGCTGAAAGTGTTCAAAACTGCGTACAATAGAGCCCGACAAGGCTCCAGGACGAGCCTATAGCTTCCTATATAATGAAACGTGATAAGCGTAGAATAGGAATTAATCCTTAAGAACTACTAACGGCTGTTCTCTTCTGTCAACCGATTCCGCATTCTACCAAATTAGTAGATTCTAATCGTTAACGACTGAGATTACGTTTGCGCTAATCAAACAGGCGCACGATTTAATCAGTATCGATTGTCTGGTATAAATTACGTTCCACAAATAATGCATACCTGCGATTGAGTAGTTTTATCAGCTTTACTGAAATCGTATTCCATTTTTTTAAAAAGATAATGACGATGTTATATAATCAAGTACAATTTTAGTCTGTATACCGCACTGACGGTAGCAATGGCAGAAAACCATATTATTATATTGTTACCAATGGCTGAAGCGCGTACAGATGGCGCGTTTAGGGATTTCAATCAAAGTGCACAGATTGGGTATTGCCTGTTTAAGCAGCTCGTTTCAACATAATGACTCTAAGCGCATTCCACTCTAGCATACCGAGGCAATGCCGGTAATTGAAATGTCTGTTATGTTGAAATTCCTGCGACATGTTTTCTCCCATACCTTAAAGGGGACCTTAGGGGTAACAGCGAACTCATAATTGATAATTAACAGCTCCTAATTCAAACACATCCTCTTTTAGCTCTCAAATCATAAACATCAATAGCTCTCAAATCATTCAATAGCAGGACTTGTGTTTGTTACACTATTGCTTACGTGGGCATCTTGATATTGTAATATATTCTGTCGTATCTATATGTGCTTCATATTCGATTCTGTATCTATATGTGCCCCACGTGTTTTTTTAACTATTTTACTTACGTTCCGGGTGGCGATCTTGGAGACGAATTCTAAACTCAAAGGATGTTTCCTCATCATAAGAGTATTAAAGGTCGTTCCCCGCCAAATCGCGCGAGTGTAATACCCTGACGTTGATCAACATTAGGATAGTGTAACGGTTTAAACTCAAATAAACACCCATTGAGGATATTCGAATATAAAATAAAGTCTCATTCTCCCTTTACAGGTATGGAAATCGGTCGACTCTGTACCGAAACTCGTCGACAAACACATGGCCGGCAAGCTCACCCTCGACCCGTTCATCACAGGCCAGTTCGCCTTGGACAAGATCAATGAAACATTCGACCTCATGCATGACGGGAAAGCAATTCGAAGCATCGTAAAATTCTGAACAGGCTGATCTTGAGCAAAATTTGTCAACATTTTATTTACTCTCAAGAGAAACACCCATCTTTATATAGGGTTGATTCAGTGCGCGGTGGATGGCCTTCAATTGTCGAGTCGAGAATATGCGTGGCAAAGCTCGTATTGAATCGATATACAATCGTCGGTAGTCGCAAGCTATCGTTGGCTTGAAAATGACCTTACGGTGGCAGTCGTTGGTTGGTGACGGCTTGAAAAGGTCGAATTCGACAACAGACCATCTCCACGTAGGTACCCTCAACGTGTGAGGGTACTACACTTCATTTGTTCATCATCAGAATCTAGCTACCATCAGATTTATTGTCAGCCCGTAGCAGCCGAGGAGAAATTGAAGAAGAAACTAAGTCGCGGCAAACGACGAAACCGACCAAGATGACGGTGACGCATTACTGCAATGTAATAACCTTATGAAATGATCCTTCGCAACTAAAATTTATATAATCAACCTGTTAGGTCCCTATAGATATATATATATAAATATATATTGTCTATTTTTGAAACGTTTGCGTGTCGTTACTACTTACAATTGTGGATTTGTCTTTCGGAACGAGTCTGACAGTTTTGAATTGAATTGTTTCATTTCTTAACAATGTTTGCTTGTTTGGATATTCTGCTTTCCACGATTCCGAGATGACCAATGGGCAAAACCTTCAAACGTCTTTCCGACAGCGCTTCAGAATATCATTAACTATCCATTGACTTGCAGAAAATGGTGGTATTGACGCTACAAGCCTGAAAGCGAGCTGCGTTTCAACGTCGACTCCTACTGATGAAAATACAATACAACCGAGTAAATAATATTGTTCGCCGATGAGTTGAAATGTCTTCGAGTAATCGTATCAGTCCTGTCACGAGGCAAAGAAAATCCTATGGATGACGTGATCGAGAAAGACGAAAGTCAGTTAGCCAACGCCTGTCAGGGCGCCATGAATGCGTTATTTCTCTCATCGCTTATGTTGAGTAGGTATGTGTCGTGACGGAGTTTGAACGTGTGATCTAGACTAGCACAAATACTGTACGCTATTAAAACCGTGCACAGTATATTCTATACAGAATTCATTGACTACGTCTTGCCGTTATTTTGTATTGTATATCGGTTTTTGACCATTTTTGAAGGAATGACGAGATCCCTGTGCACAGAGGGCTAGACGGCGCAGAGACAGATCAACTTAGCTCAATAGTTTTCCGCTTTATTCTCAAAAAGAAGGCTGAGTTATACCAAACGCATTGCTCCGCACCATGGTTTAGCTAGGGCCGGTGTCCGGAGCCTCCTCACCGATTCGTCCCTCTCGGACTGTATCCTTCCGCTAATTAGCTGTAATTGAGCTACGTTCTCGTTTGAAGTCCTCTTTTTTCCGCGTGGTCAATGCCCACCGAAATATTCGACAGGCAATTCGCCGGACATGTGTCCAGTCGGGCCGGATTTTTGTTAAACGCATAAATGGGTACCATTTTCAGATCTCTGCTATTTGGTCTAATGCACATTTTGGCGTAAGCAAGTGGGTTGGCCGGATTCCCTCGGGCGGTCCAATGGCAGAGATGTCGACGACGCAATCGTGCGTTTCAGCCGAGTCGTGTACAGTGTCGCAAACAAACGTTGCATCGCGAGACATAATAATATCTAGCTCACTGAAAATAGCCCTGCTTCTATCAGTCTGTGCAATTAATAGACTTTCGATGCAACTACCACAACTTGTGCTGTCATGCAAGCCTGCATGACAACACCCCTCACCTGCGCAACCTTAAAAAAAAAATATATAAGTGTCGTTGTGCCAAGTACCATTGTAGTATAATTGACCATCGAAGCTATACAGCTATCTCTGTAAGCGATGACCTCGTGGGGATGTTTCGTCAGCATGTTTTACCCCATTGGTATATCATACCCTCGGATTTTGCTGGGTACCTGTGGCCTTCAACGTGTACCGAAGCTCTATGTGCCTTGTGGTTCTTAGGTGAGCCTGCCGCATTGTTTACGCGTTCGGGCGAGATAAATTTCAACGCTGAACATCTTTATTATTTCTTCGTTATTATTGCGGCCATAGAGTGCTCCTAGTCTACTTGACACATATGATTCATTGAGGCTGGATACAAGCCTGTTGCCGCTCGTAGATGCTAGATGTATAATTGTACTGTATGTGAATTTATCTATACATTGCAATGAACTATTACATTTAAAAGCATATTTCCATGAACCACCTTTGTTAGTCTATTTAGTTATATTATAACATACGTTTTTTTCCAGGGGCCCTCTGCTCCAGCATAAGCTGTAAAGTCATAGGTGCAAATAACGAGAAATGAGCGGTGAGCGACCATCTGAAGAGCGGGGCGATACGATTGAAATCAGCCAATTTGAAGGTGGTGAACAGTCGTCAATTGCTCTTGATGAATTCAGATCCTCTGAGAACAATGAAACTTCAATCGAAAATGTGAACTTCGAAAATTATTGACACTTGTGGATAGCGTTGTACAGGGTTGATCCAGGTGTTCCGAACCAAACTCACAATCAATAAAAATTAGTAATGACTTGATTGAAATAGGCACAAGTACACAATCCGCTGCTCTTCGCATAATTCACTGTAGCGTACCTTACCTAGACGGCAGTAGCCAAGTAAAGTTGAGCGCCCGGGTGGCGGCCTGGTGGTGCATTTGTGTATCCCTATCTTTCAACCGAAGGAGACAGAGGTTCGACTCCTGCCGTTGAACATTCCCATTTAAAGGGGTCCGTCTTATGGAGCAATGCCGAAAGCAGTTGTACTATGGACGTTAAATCTTGTCTGAGCTTCAACCCGGAAAACATACTATTTGGTAGCTAAGTAATATCGTACTAATACTAGTGATGGTTGTAGTAGTCTTGATGGGGTGTGAACATGTAACAAATGTACGGGGCGGGGGGTCTAATTTCGACTTGCACAGGTATTTTTTTCCGTCGACAGATATTTGTTGGACGTCCTGTATCATAAATGAGCCGATAGGGTATCGCTAGTATTTTTTGGACGGAGTGACCACAATGAAATCATGTTAGAATGCGTAAAGACGCTGATAACTCGATATAAACAAACATGACAATTTTGATAGGAAACATGAAGTATGCAGATTAATGGCCAATTATCGTAGATTACAATTACGATACACGAGCTAATGGCTGTCATTTTCAAAAGATGATACGCCGAGATAATGAACACTAACCCAACAATTAGTCGACATATTTGAATTGACCCAGAATTTTGACGCAAATATGAATCAACCCATTATGCTAATAATTATAATAGATTACTTCGAAAATGATGACGATACCACAAACAAACTGACGAATATGCATCACCGTATTCTAGAGCGGTGAAATCATATATTAGTCTAAAACTGTATGAGTGCCGCCAGCATGTCAACAATTAAAGATTCACAGTAACCAAAACATCAGCAGCTGATATTTTCGATGCAGTAATTTGATAAGGAGAACCCTTTGGTTGCGTACGCCGTTTACGGGAGAAATCCTTACATCGCTTCCCGAAGGATCTCAAGATCCTGTACACGGTCCGGCAGGTGATGACAATCAGCGTTCGAATATACAAATCAATAGATGATTATAAAAATTGACAAGGAATATATGTTTTTGTGTACATTAGATAGGCCTGCCTTGAACTCGAGACAAACTCTAATTGGCAGTGTCCGCACACAATTTCCGTGATCACACCGATACACATTCACGGACGTAATATATATATATATATATTGGGGAACAACACATGAAGGCCAAAGTGTGTAGTTACAGACACGATATGGGGGTCTTCATAGCGGTCCACTGGATGCTAGGTCCACAATGAGATATCCACTTGTATGGGGTTTCTTGGGCTGACGTGATTTGGATTCTGGACAACGGAGTCGAGTTGTTCTTCGTAACAATGACAACGATTACTTTAGCCATGATTAACTGCTACCGCTATTCCGGGGGGTCCGTAGACGTACGTACGCAACTTTGACCCGTACACCGTTATTGGATTCTGTTTAGGAGAAGGCCATGGAATAAGAATGTGCATTCGTTATTCATTAATTCCTCCTAGCTGTTTCCTGGCAACCGTCAGCCGCACCTTAGAAGTCATTGTACTCGGCCGATGCACGAACATGCCGATCTTGATCCGGCGGATGACAGAACCCCGCTAGAATTTCAATTTCGATCTAATGTCTGATGGACGGAAAATAGCAGGATCCTCTCTTATTATATAGAACATTGAGCTAAACATGTTCCAGGTGGCAGTAATTAATAAATCTGCTTTGTAAAGACATGCCGCCTAATGGGGTTTCGCCCAAATGACTCAGCATATACTGGCCAGTATTTGCTGAGCCACTTGATCGAAACCCAATTAGGCTATATACACACTAATGGACCCGTACGGCTTTATTGAGCCATTTATTAACTCGAAATACTACCATATGCATTTTCACCTTTGTCAAGTTCGGTCCGCGATTTTATCCCATTTCATCCGATCATTCATATCTGCCCGTCGGTAGATGAGGACGACTTAAATACGATAACACAACCACCTCAATTCTTTAGAGTGTCATTTATAACTGCTGAGGACTAGCTATGAATGACGTCCTGAGGATTTTAGGTGGTAGTGTTGTCGTTTCGGTATAAAATTTCGAAGCACTGATATTATATAACAATTGACTGACGAATTGATTTACCAAGTTTAAGTTCCCTCGTTTAGAATGGTCGGAGGTAATGTGAATAGTATTAGTTTCGGACCTCGGCAACAAGCGAAGCCTATGACTGATGCTTGGTGGGTGCGAACTTCACATCACCGAGACAAAGAGGCTAGATGTGAAGTCTGGCGTGCGTAAAGGCTATTTCAAATTGGTAGTCACCTTTAAACAAAGAAAGTTTAAATCGCCTATTCTTGGCTTCCAGGCGGTCGATTTTCGCGACATTAGGATCCGCTTATTCTGACGTGTTAGGCGATCCTTAACTACGACGGGGCATCCTTAAGAATCATTAAGCTTAATCATTACCTATTCGGTGTTTCCTCCTTAGTGCATCATTCACACATCACTTTAAAACGTCGTTTTCAATATTCGAAACGAACGCCACATATTGGCTTATGCTGTTTTTGACATCTTCGACAACGATGCGAATCACCAAATCGATAAGCCGCCGGTAACATACATAGTAGTACAATGGGACACAGCTTGGATAAATAGACCAGATAAGTATCACAGATTCAAATCCTGCCGAGGCTGGCCTGAGACAGCTGCGGATTTTCCCTGCCAACGTTTCCAGTAGCAATGTGCTGTCATACGGATAAGTCGCAAGAAGTGTCTGATGGGAGAAGGACTAGGAGCCAGCCGCTAACCAAAACACTTATAAATAGCCAGCTAGCTTTTTCGGCTGAAAAATATTGATGAACACAAGTATTTGGGGATTCAAGGAAAATGTATTTGCATTTCACGGTGCGTCTATCCAGGGGGAGGGCACATAGATTGGGTGACAGGTCGAAGCTAGACGAGATGTATCATTGGCCAATGGCAATGCCTGCTTAACAGGAACAATTGTGCCGATTATGGATTGGCCCGCACCGATATCACACGTCCGTTGGCTCGTCTTCACTGGCGTCGTGTGCGAACCGCAGCCACGTAAGTGAGGACAGCCTCCATTGGCATGAATTCCACACAATGGGTTTGATTATGGCCACATGGGTACCTGTGTACATCTGCCAATTAGCTGCAGCCCAGTGGACTGAAATATGCTGGACCTTCCACCGATCTCTAAAATAGGGCCTCTCAGACTCCTGATAGTTCCGGGGTTATACAAGCGCGCCATCATCTAAGCGCTGGCACCTAGTTGAAAGTGTTGGGCGAATCCGAAGGTCGCCACTTCGGAGATCGCGCAACCTAAATGCCTTCAAAGGTCTGTACCTTATTATATTAGGGGACTGAGTTTGAATTCACACCGACGTGAGTTGTTCAGTGTGCTTCAACCTCAGCGACACGGCTCTAACCATAGAGGATAGAGCGTACCTAGTCATTATTTGATATTCATTATTAGCATTAATTACATGGCGTGTAATAAAAAAAACTTGGATTTCTTTCGCATTTCTTTGTCTAAAGTTAATCCGAATTAATATTTGCACTCTCTCTCGCTCTCTCTCACTTTTCACCTAAGTTCGCTAAATGTTTGTCTAATTAGACAAACAACCGACAAAAATGCGGCTAGTCAAACAACAAATCATACCACTTACGCACACCACGGAGAGGACGCCAAACGCATCGAGTAGCGCACTCAACCCAACTGGACACTTCCTTTGTGTCACCCATAAAACAATGTCGGCTTGGAAGGGAAAATTCTTTATATATATATATATATAAACTATTGTTTAGTGCGTCGATTGCCGCGTTCGTTTGCTCCGCTAGCTAACGTTGTGTAGCCGTTGTTCGCTATGCAATTATACGTTTGTCCGTCCCCCGCCAACCGTTGCCATGAATTTGCCGAATTTAATGTTGATTTAGCAGTTGTATTTATTTTTTTCTCTTTTTCACTGGCATCTTTTCTTTTAGTTTTCGGCTGGTCGCGACTGCCGTATAATTTATTATCTTTTTATTATAATGGTAGTAACGTCATGATGGGGCGTAGGCTTCCCCATGTGACGACACCGCGCAGGTGCCATCGTTTAATAGACACTGAGCGGTAAGCGAATCAGCGACTGGAAGGTGCACAACACTTCTTCTATACCCCGGACATTTCACTATACATGAGAACAAAACCTAATATATATATATATATATATATATATATATGATCATAAGTGTGCGTGCACGTGTCTGTTCGGACGGTGGCCGAGCGATGCCAGCCAGCAATGTCCACGCTGACTAAAGACGGCATTACTCTGCGCGGGACCGTGTGAAGTTGCTGTGTACAGTAACGACTACTGAAACGACGAGATAATCTGCAGGGAACTTCGGAACGGCAGCAGCTGTTTGCAGGCGTTTCCGTAGACACCAAGAGAAAAAAAAATCGCGTCACCGGTGAAAAACAATGACAACTGGCCGACACAGACAGATAGATAGATTTTTGTTCAGGCAGTACTTCAGTTAGCAGTATCAACCGAAGGAAAGATCGCCCTTCCACCCGGCGTCGGATGGGCGGTCGACCCCGCACACACAAATAACGTGTGAATCAGTAGACATCTAGCGCTGTGGGGAGGTCGGGAGGGGGGAGGGTATCCATTGAGGAGAGTGAAACTATAATTTTATTGCACTCAATGAACAAACGCAGTGTTTGCTGATGAGGCGCGTTTGGGTGCGAAGCACTCGTAGCGTTTTGCACGTGTCATTTAGGCCAGTCAATTCCGATTTGTCAGCTAGTGACAACTATTATTGTACAATGTTGTGCCAGTGTAGTTCGCGGTTATTTGTTTGCATAGCAGATTAAGATGCAAATTTTCAATCTCACAAAGTATTCTCTATCCTGTTATTCATGCGTATAAGACGCTTGCTCGCTTATCTCGTATAGATTGCGAGCATATGAAAGGGTGGCGTGATAATTAATTTTAGGCGCATCCGAAGCCGGGCCTCATCAGGGTCTAACGATCCATCGCCTGCCCGATCCCCTGGGAACTTAAATGAGTCGTGAATCGTCCGGGCCTGAATCGCCGAGGGGAGTTCTACCATTTAACTGGTTCACTGAACGCGGGCGCATACCGCTGCTCCCTACAACATCATCCTGTATGGATTACTCATTCAGAATTCGCATTGCTGTTCTTATGTTTGACACTAATCCAAGTGTGTCATACAATTTACCTTCTTCGTATATCGACAATGATTTGCCAGTGTAACGAGTATACATAGAGAACAGAATTCGCTCGCTAGCAAAAAGGGTTAGATCCTTATGACTGACCACAAAGACCACTGATAAGATCATACAATAGCATCACTTAATATTTATAGTTTCGCACGAGAGTCAGTTGTTCTTTGATTATTCGCATGTTTTTAAGTGTCAAGAGTAGCTTCGCTATCGCAAGCTCCTCGACGTTCTACACATATGTCAGGCCATCGAAGAAGTGTTTGTAGATGACAAAACGAGGGACCAGAAGGGAAGTACCAGTCGCGACCGAAACAAACCAGTGTTATTATGTTGTAGCGCCGAACGCTCAATATATATATGTGTGTGCGTGTTTCTTGAGTTCGTGTTGCCCGGTTCGCTTGCCACCGTCATTCTACTTGCTCCCAGAGTTATTCTAATTGGAAAATGTAGCAGTGTACTTCAGTTTGCTTCGGGTGGACGAGGCGGGTGGTACGACCGAAGTCGACTCCGTTTGCTCCTTCGGTTCAGCGATTCCTCCGCTTTCGCTAATCATCTATCGGCTATGCGCAATCGATTAACAAACGTCATTAACAAACTGCTTGATCTGTTTTCACAAAATTACGAGTTTTCCTTCTGCTGATCTCGTGCGTGAATGTTGCGCAATCTCCGTGAGAACCTTCTCTACGTAGCCAAGACGAAAAACAACTCGTCAGGTTCATCCTTCAAGTTCAGATGCATCGATACCGCGATCACAATCGCGAGCTCGAGAGATGTCCGACAAATTTTCTCCCCCGTGCGTTGAGCGAGTGAGCGCATAACGCGTTTCACATCTCTCAATAAGATCTGTCATCGTGGGACGTCGTAGGGGGTGCCGTTGTACGAGTCAACAATGTCATCGGTAGGCTAAAAAAACCAGGGCGGGACCCCGCTTCTGATTGACTTTTAGTGGCCGCGATGTTCACACACTGCTCAGTTGAACGTCTGCCTGGCTTTCTCTCTACCTGTTATAATTGTCGGGTGTTTGCGCACCGTCGGCGAGCGAATGTGTCGTCTACGGTTGACGGTTGACACCAACCGGTGGTGTTTTTCGCCGGCGACTACGCGAAGAGTGCTCTCCGTCGACGAATAATTTAATCAGATCATTTATGACGGTGTAGGAACTGCCGATCTATGTACACATCATTCCGGAAGTAGAGTCGCGGATTCCTAAAGTACGACCCACTAGCAGGTGGGGTCCGAACCGACTGCGCCCCCGATCGATCGGGCGAGAGTCTTTGTGTGGCTAAGGAATAAATGAAGCCTACCCATCTCTGTCTCAGAAGATCGGCACCTTTTTGAAGAACAACATAGCGCTCGTTGTTCGTACCACCTGATCCTGTTTGTCCATGACACACACACACACAAGCACATACACACGGAACAGAGAACCTGTTTGATAGATTAATTAGCAATCTACATAATTCGATTAAAGCACTGATTGAATGCAAAATATCGTCGACCCGAACGAAATAATTCACCTGGATGCTCGGAGCACTATTGAATAACTACTCGTTTTACGGAGTGGATTCATATAATTCCGCGAAAGAGATCGGATGAACGTCGCCGCTACTTATCTCTACAAATTTAGAAATGGTCATGATTTACTACTAACAAATGATAACTGGTACAGTAGTGGTAGTAATATAGATTTTAATGGAGACACATACATATACTCGCCTACCATTTCCCCATTGAAAGTAGCTTCTGGAACTATTTCATGCACGTTATGCAGGCCAAACAGATGCGTGCATTCGAACTGCGCTTTATCAGGTAATCATAGGATAATAGAATTTAACAAACCAATATTTTCTTCGTTTTCAGGTAAGCTACCCGTCCGTTACATGGGCCCGATCATTGAGACACAATTCGAGCAGGCTCCGTGGATCGATTAGAATGAACACGTAAACGAAATTGTTTTTAATACTAGTTTTAGACAATATCTTATGTATGTGCAATTCTGCTTATACATTTATTGAGAATTTTATTTAGTTTATTCCTTTCGGAGTATCCTTATTGTGTTATCTATTATACTAATTAAACATGACCAACCTTGCTCGATTAGGCTGGTACAGCTTGCTTAATGTTACAAACGTAGTCTGCGAGAGAATTCAGTTCTCCAGGTACAGGTTATGGTGGATTAGACACGCACCACGCTTTGAGGACAGAGTTTTAGTAGCAAACTATTATTGCAGTCTTGCACGATGCGTGGCCAGTGCCATCATTGCTTCACTATCTTTGGTTAAGTATAGGCTAGGCCATCTCCTCAATAGGGTTCAGTATGTGTGTTTGTGTGTGTGTGTGTATATCATATAATATCCATCCTTTCAAAGGACACGGGTGGTTTCTGTTGATCCATATCGAATGCTATTTCCGGCCTTGCTTCCGGCCTGCGCGGGTCCTTAATGCAGGTTGCTTCGTGCGCCGTCCCCTACTCTCCGCATCGAACGTTGGACATAACCCTTGGAGCCGTGGCAAGCACCGATATATAATAATTGTAAGTGTATTGTCGAGGCCCACGTGTGCGAATGTAACCTCGCATCGAAGCCGTTTGAAGCATTGAAGCCGACCTCGCTGAACGGTTGCAACACCTCAATAGGATAGAACACTGAAACACGTATAATTATAATAGGCACGTAATACACTTAGGGGGAAATCGGAGGCGAGACGTCGCTCATCAAATGTTGGCCATCGGGACAGAATTTGAAGTCAATACCTCCAGCCGATTGAAGTTTAGTTCAGCTTAAAGTCGTATCGTTCAGCTTATCATTCAATGTATATGCTAAGCTACAAACTATGTTTCCTGCGTAAAAAATGTATAATTCTAGTTTTCACGTAAAATACGTGTAGAGTATAACAATGATATAATAAACGCATTCTCCAAAGCATAATGCAGAGATTTTGTCATGACAGGTGGGTGGAGTTCTGCTCGGTTCGTCCGAATCTGGACAAATAGGTAAATGGCATTATTCCCTTGCAAAGCTTTTCTATGTGAATTTACGTATATTAAGGGAGCCAACGTGAGTCATCGTCCAGTAGAGCTCCAGTGGTTGGAAGGGCTTAAGTGCAGCATATATTTATGTACCTATCTGGCTACCTACGCGGGGTACACATACATGATGGTATAGTTATCTTGAATCAGAGTTGACAGCCTGATATAGTGTATCTACATGGACGCGTGTCCTTCGAGGTATTTTGCCTCTCAGGGGATGATGTTTCAAAAGCACTTGACTACCTTCCATATTATAGCTTAATAGGGTCCTGCTTATATATGCATGTAGAAACACAAACATATATATCCACTGCTTGTTGCTGGTCACGCAGCATGCAGAATATGTCGGCTCCTTTACAGGTTCGTGCGGTAATAATCGTGTAGGCAAAAATCGAATATAGCCAATATCCTTAGCGTGTTCTACTCTGCTAGCCACAATACAATA
The DNA here is from genome assembly GCA_019614645.1 of Stratiolaelaps scimitus. Taxonomy (NCBI): domain Eukaryota; kingdom Metazoa; phylum Arthropoda; class Arachnida; order Mesostigmata; family Laelapidae; genus Stratiolaelaps; species Stratiolaelaps scimitus. Next base: position 5,825,881 of record JABWDB010000020.1, on the reverse strand, counting down.
TGTAAGGGGCCGTTCGGGTCTTCTTCGATCTGGCCTGAGCCCGCATTTGAAACATTGACAAAGTTATACCTATCGATAAGGCAGAGTCCCGAGGTTGTGTTAATAATATCAACGAGTATTATGTGACCTCTCCATAATGCCTATTTTTATTAAATGTGTTTTAAATAGGCTCGCTGCCTACCCGTTTGATTATATAATAGGTTTACTAGTGGCCAAATATTACGAAACCAATTCCAGTGGTCTTGTGGCAACGTCAAACAGGGTATTCAATGAGTTCGAGGCGCCAACACCCATACTGTGGAAGGTGCCACTCTATTCTTCGTGTATATGTAAACCGCATTTGCCTTCAATTCTGATAACAAAAAAAAGGTTCCTGCATCTTGAATGGGCAACATGGCTTCCATTGGCTTTCGGAAGATCCCTGTACTTGTATAGACAGTAGAGGCATCCTGGCTGACCGTTGTGCTGGTCTCGGCAGTGGATTCAATTTCTTCTTGGGTCTCTTATCTCGTCTCGTTGCCTCGTCTGCCCCATGGGAACTAACCCGCTACCCGTCCCTTATCCAGCATCCCGACTATGCCGCCGCCTTTCCGACTCCCTATACCCCCTTCGAGTTTCCCTCTGTGTCCGGTGATGCTGTTTTTCCGGAGGTTTTGTTTCTGGCCTTCCGGGACCAACTTCTGAGACCGGTTGCCGCTTTTATTTTGGTCAGTCTAGCGTTGCAACCTTCGGCGTCGATGAGACAGGAGGTGTGCCGGGTCCTCTCCATCCGGCTCCATGACGAGCTTCGTCGAACTCGTTGTTGTCTGCCTGTTTTCGTTGTTGTTGCTCGCTAAAGTTATAGATGTTGTCTGTCTTGCACTCCTTTAAGCTCCCCTTTCGGTCTCGTGCAAAATGGCAAAGGCCACGCGAACTTGCTTTTCTTTCGCAGAACATTTCCTGATATGTGTGCCCTAGAAGGCCGATATGTCGAGCATCGCATCCCTTTCCGTATAACTCTGCGTAAATTACCCAAAGAGGAAAGTATGGCTTCAAGCATTTGGAGACAGTAGCTAATGGTATATAGAACATGAGAAACAAGCCATTTCGCAGCGGGACGAGGCGGCTCGCAATGAACAAGTGATCTGCACTAAGACGCGAAGGACGCATAAGCTATGCGTTCACCGGCCAGTTCGAGGAATAGAAAATACATGTTCCCATGGAACATCTTCTGCCTGCTGTTGTGCTAATTGGAGCCTCTTCAGTATAGACACGCAGAACATGAGACCATGACAGAGTCACATGAGAATATCTTAGCGCATGCCTGACTCGCTGCTATCTCCTATAATCCTTTTTGGATCGATGCCCCATCGTCTCTCCGTTCCTAATCACTTCGTGTGCCGAGGACACGAACACAGGACAGTGGTGAGCCAAGGTACAGGCCCACTTGTAATAGATGGTCCGTTCACGGCGTATTCCTGTCAGATTCGAGGTCCTTTAAGGCGCGCCAGGATGTCAGCCATAGTGCATAATAACGACATTCATGTTCAACCTGTTTAAAGTAAAATGAGACCAATATTTTTATCAGAACCACAATGCAAATATACCCATCTGTGATTTACTATTATTATTATCGCTGCATACATATTATACATATGAGTATCCATGGCATGTGATGATGCATGTCGTACGCTTGCCACACTCGTGTCGGTCATTTCCAGACGTCTGTGAGTAATAATCTGCAAGGCTGCAATAACGACTACTGATAAACTAGATGGGCGCAGATTTCGAGATGCGAACAGATGTAGATTTCTAAGGTACACTGTATGATATTTGATACCCTATAAAATTAAACGTTCAACGCCAAATATGGCTGTGGCGTATAAGAAATACAAGGTGTATTTGAAATGCCAGCGTCGCACAACCGTGGACATGAACTTCTGTGCTTGCAAGCTGCCAATGACAAGATTTGTGTAGCCCATCGAAGATTAGACCCGTAGATGAAACTGAACGCTATATGCCTGCTTGAATACATGCCAGCTGAGGCTCGTCACGGCTATATAAGGAGACAGTTACTGGAAAACGATAATGCTATTAAAGCGCTTACACGAGGAAGGAAGTGGTTTTAATTGGAAGCGCCTTCATGAAGCACTACCTCGTCAGATCTAAATGCGTCGGAAGCGTTCTCACACAACTTCTTAAGGCAGAATCGATGTAGTTACCAATTTCGCTCGAAGTGTGTCCTTGGTCGATTATCACAACCGAACATTATATACATATATATATATATATGTATATGTGCAAAATGTCCAATCTGTCGATCACAGCTCAAATTGCCTTCAGCGTTTAGTTGTCACCGGCATCAATAGCGGGTATCAACCAATGGTGATCGTCAGCAACTGAGAAGTAGCCCCTTCAAATGACCGGGTGCTATTTTACTGCATGGGTTTGCCAGCCAAATTGTGAATATGTTGATGAAAGTACATTATCTGGACTTCGGGTTTCTATATCTCATCTTTAGTGCGTGAGAAGTGCAGGCGTTCATCAGACAGCAAGGAAGAGGGCGATATATTTATTTCAAGGTTTCAGCTTTCCAGATATTACCACTCACCCCTGACTAGATCCAGTAGATTTTTAGGATAATGATGATAGCCGCTCAATATATAACGTAGCACAGCCGCGGCAGACGTGCACATTTGCTTGGTCGACCTAAAAAGTTACACTTTTTAACGAAATTTCTACAGTTTTTCAGCCCCACACATTTATATCCTTAGTGCGCTGTATGCCATCATCCGTGGGACATATGTGACGAATACACTGGTTATTGGTTAATCGCGGTTCGCCCGGTGTCGCGATGGACGAGATAGGACTATAATTTGGGCACTTTTAATGCCTACAAATCAACTAGGGGACCTGGCTTGGCGAAAGATGGGGTGTGCCTTTGCGACGTAGGATCATATTCAACGGTTTGCGGTTAGAGCAGTATTTGAATATTACTGTTCTTAGAGAGCTTCCATGATCATATTGAGATATTGTCCTGTCATTTTTATAGTAAGTAATTGTATAACAATTAGCTCACCTAACTAAAGTATGCACACTACATACGATACTCAGACAACTTAACTATGCCGTGGTCTACTTGGAGCTACATTCGGCTGACCCAAAAAATGACACACATATAAATTTCAATGTAGGCTAAACTAAGTGAGTTAAAACATATTTTTTTAGTGTGAGCTAGAGGTATGCACTTCTTTTATTCATACACTGTTCCCAGAGTTCTGGCAGCCTTCTAACGGCTAGGTATGCACCATTTCAATTACCATCATTTATAACTTCGTTATTTAAGGTCTCTCTCTGTAAATCGATGTTTGTATACCCCTGGCCACCTATAGCCCTCTTTAATTGATGGAAGCAACCTTAGTCACCCGGACTTAAATTGGGAGAATGGGGGGGTGATGCCATCGCTCAATCTTGTTGGCCTTAAGCCAGGACGTAATTTCATTGGTACGCTGTGACCCAGCATTGTCATCGAGCAGTTACTCTCGGTGCTTCCTATTGCCATGCCAGTTATTCATGAGTCGAGTCCATTTTTTCTTTTGGGCCCAAAATCTCGTGGTACCAAATTCCGTTGAACTCCATGGTAAGTGCTACCATTACTTTAGGCTCGAACCTATTTGGTACTGCTACCGCCATTGCCTGTTCACCTGGTCGTAGCCACTGTTCCAGTTGATCTTTTTCCGGTCCCCGTTTCAGGTTAACCCATGTCGCGTCCTCTGCAACGGTATGCTCTAAGTGACTCCTTTGCTGCCTATATATATATATATATATATCTTCAAATTGTCTCGCAAACACTCCCCACGCATTTTCAGTTGGCCAGGACAGAGTTAATGAGAGACCCATTTTGCCCTTTTTTCTGCATATTCAGATTATTTTTAATAATTCGACGACATTTTTCACGAGGCACGCCAACTTCAACCGACAAAGTCATCGATGACCAAGCTCTAGTTTGCACAAAAACTTTTTCGGTTATTTCTATCCGTTCGTCCAATCGAGATTCAGGGAGGGGTGGACGCCCTTTAAGTTCATTAATGTCCCAGTCCCTTTGCCTAAACTGCGCACACCAACGGCACACCTGTCGTCGACTCAGGGCATTATGGCCGTGCACACTAACCAACCTCCGGTGGATTTCAGCTGGACATTTCTGCTCTTGAAACATAAACCTGCCACTTTCCCTCTGAGAAGGCAAGTCTGAGGGACCTGGTCCGCCGGCCACTTCGAACGCCCAACGAAAGCCGAATGCTAACGGCTTTCGCGCCGCCTGCTTGCTCTCACTACCCGCCAAATTTGAATTCAAAGCGGCCAATAGCACGGCGAATACGGCGCAAGAATAGGAGTGTAATTTTTTTGGACCAGCTTATATACATATATATATATATATATATATATATATATATATCAATGCAAACGAGATCAATAAGGACAGATCAGAATAAGAGTACGGCTTTCTGTCTCGTAACTTTCGCTCTTCAAAAGCGGTTCAGTTTAGCATGAAAAGCTAACCCTTTGGACCACTTGAGTTTGAGATGGAAAAGGCCTACGGGACCCCCTATAAATTCAAATATTTCACGCGATGCTGCACGCAGTCGTTAGGACAGGCTACTGAAGTCGTTTTAGGATGTCAGTCGCGACATAGAGACTTGCCTCATGTTCTACCGTATCAGCGAGCGTTATGCAAATGAGAGTCAGTGTCTGGCTCGTCCGGAGTGCACCATGTTGTCAAGTTGTTCTATTGTAGAATTAACTTGAATGAAATCAACTGCGTCAGCAGAAGGCGTTTAATAACAAATTGAAAGACCACCAGGTTTCATGCTCAACGAAAGGCGATAGTTAGTTTTGATTAGGAAAGCTTTCTTCGAAGGTAGCATCCAATAATTTTGACTTGATCACGTACAGAATTCATATTTAACAAAAGTTTACGAAGCTTATATGTCCACCCACGAACGATGTTGGCAGTCTCCGCGTGGCGTATGTACCGTCGTGAGACTGACCTCGTTTGCTAGCACGATATTTCCAGCATTGCTCAGAAGTAGCACTCGGTCAGACGAAACGAGTCAACGAACAGTACCTTTCCGTAACTGTTCAGACTGTTTATTAACGCCAGGTGCAGATACAAATAGCCTTATGAAGCAATGCCTAAAGCAGTACCGTGGAGGTTAAATGTTGGCTGTGAATCAGCCCGGAGAAAATTTACTAGGTGCAGATACAAATAGCCTAACCAAGAGCCGAGATACACAGATGTAAGTTGGACGCCAGCAAGACCTAAAGCGATCGCCATAAGTAAGGAACGGTGCATTTCTACTTAAAGAGTTGAAGTGAGTTCTACACCTTTCTCAGGACATGTCTACATACATGTAGGTGTTCCTAGGCCAATTAGGCCCAAATCGAGAATTGGCGTGACTGAGAGGCCCAACACAAAAGACAGGTCTGTATTACGTTAATTTTACTAGACGTCAATGATGAGCGTACTCGATTCTAGGGGTATTCTCTCCTTCCCGCTATTTTACTCGGATCAATCAAGACGAATATAATAGACACCGCTGAAAACGCCTGCTCCAATGGAGTTCCCCATTTATTAGATCTGGTAAAGGTGTTTTGTGGAACACAGATACGGATCTGGCGAAAAATATGAACCAATGAAATAAATAATTTCTATCACATACAACTGTTCGGGGGGCTCGGACGTAGCAAGCTTCACACGTAAGTTGGTAGAGCTTTAGCCAGCCTTAGCGGCTTGGATAACGACGACCTAAAAGTCGATGTTATTGAGAGCTCACCTTACACTAGACTTACCAGGAAAAGTAGATGTGAACAAAGGCTTATTGTTAGGCTTATTGCTATAATGTACAGTAGCTATTTTGGAACCAGACACATATATACACACAAGCTATATAGGTCATTACTCTGCAAATTAGCAATTAGAACTTCGAGACAGGTATAATTTCTGTTCGTTGTCAACAGTGACTCATGGAACGTCGAAGATAAGCTCCAAACTGATCCATATAAAAAGATTTGGCAAAAATCTGTAATCACCACCCAAAGTGTGCTGGCAAAAAATATTCAATGATTAAATGGTTACCCAAATGGCAACTTTTATCCACAACTAAAATTGCGTGGCCATGTAGCGGCTATTATTTATTATCATTATTATGACTATTATCAGTATTCATACGAAGCGTGTATGATATTATGAAGATCATACTATCTATTATATAATATTTTATACGGCATCTGCTGACAGCCCCATAGCATCACATGAGTCGGTTTCCACTCAACCATAGCAACAGAAAATTCTTCTCGACTGGTGTCACCCCTGATGTGCTCTCGTAGAATAGACTATATCAAATACTAAGACGTGCGTGCTTACACGCACAGCCAAGCATCTCTAAGCAAATCCATGCTCGAGCGAGCAACGCTAGGTAGGTGGGTCCGTTGGTGAGCACTAGCGAGCACCACCCAACGAGCGTTGGCAGAGTAGGATAGTAGTATACACACTGCCGCAACCAATCCGACGTCGTTCGATAGCCGCGCCATGTATTTGTATAGTACGTACGAGTCTGTGTGTGTTCCTCGCGTCCTTGCAGAAGAGGTCACAAGGCTCGCTCACCCTCGATTCATTTCCTGTATTTTGTTGGTGCGCTGACTCTACCGTTGACGCAATCGTAGTCGCACACCACTCTACTGGGCATGTACCCAGTGTCGGGGCACCTCGTCACGTAACTAACCGACGCTGCCTTGCCAGGCCCTTTGCCTGTCCACCAAAAGATAATTAACTTGGTCCGAGGTCTGCTGGGACATACAAGGGCATAGACTCTCCACCGGCTCGTCCTTAAGGAACAAGCGGATGGAGGAAGATAGACACTCAGGAGAATAGATACACATACTGCTGCCACTAGTACTACTATATCACCATCGCCGCGGCCGCCGTGTACAAGAAGGAAAAGAACTGGACGGCTACCCTCGAACACCAGCCAGGGGTAGCGTACTTCGTGCGGCGCACGCCCTCAAAACCCAAAGCTGTACATCACGATAAAGTGACCCTAAGGTTACTTTCAAAATGTAACCTATTAAAATCGTTAGAACAATAGTAATAATAATAATAGTAAGTCACTGTACAAGTAAGCGAAAATACTGAAGCCTATGTATATCAAGTGGATATTAATTGATTGCTTCTCAATATATAATCTCTATTTATATATCTCCCGAGAGAGGAGTTCAAACTAGCCCGATCGCCAAAGAAGGCAATCTCCGGCAATCCCGCATGCCCGTTAAGGACAGATAGAACATATTACTGAATACAAGACACTCTTTCTTCTTAAGGCTCACGGCACTAAAAGCGTATCACCCTACAAACATTTCGCGGTGACTTTACAAACTAAGTGTTTTATTATAAAGTTGCTGTTCATGCGATACAACTGCGTCCTCGTCCTCATTTAGATTCTTGTCAACGAAGCATCGAAGTTGAATTACAAGGCTGGCGCATCAGCCTTCTTAGGCTGATGCGCCGGTGTCAGAGAGCGCCGGTGAATCGCGATCTACATATCTGGGCTGGTTTTCTGCCTACTCGACTACAGGAGGCAATAATATTATTAATACTAACACGATGTAATATGACAATCACGATAATCTTTCAGTTGCGCTGGCAGCATGGACATCAGCGTACCCGCGTAGCACTTCGCACCAACTGACTTTCATCTATCGTAACACAAAAACAACTTCGTCTGTGGAGATTAAAAGGCCAATTATGTAGAAAACCCTTAAGTGTAATACATATAAGAAGGCAGACTACCAATGTATTTTTGCAATTATATAGTTCGATGTAGCGTTTGTCAATTCTCGTAGCAAGGCAGTAGCCGTGAGCAAAAAGCCATGCATATTTGTATTACTGAAACCCTGTTTTCGAGAGGATTGACATCTGAAGATCAACTCTCTGACATGTCGATCCAGTTCTTCGGGCGGCGAAGCTTACGTGAGTGTATCGCGACATGGTCAGTTCCCAATCTCTTGCAGTTTAACATGCCAGCCACTGGTTTGGTTTTCTTCGGCCTAAGAGAAATTACCCGAAGATGAAATATGCCAGAGTATTATTTATAACTAACAAAATTTCGATATAGAATTTGTGTTTTTCCGCCCGCCTAAACATCATTGTAACATAAATGAGTTACTAAATAGATGTGATTTGTTAATGGTCGTCTATATAATTTATTCAAATATACAGTAGTGATTTGTGATTAGTGTGTGTGTGTGATTAGTAATTTGTTTATTATGCAAGCAATCGACACACACTATACAGAACGGCGAGTATTTGGTTGGTTGGTAAGAGGGGTTGTACATACCACCCTACAGAGCAAATGAACTTCTTCGCATTTTCGTTTTCGATGCGTCAATTATTTTCATTCACCGTATGTGCCGAATATTCCTGCGCACAAATCAGATACGATTCAAATTTCGTTTGCCGCTGACGCCAGTGATGAGAGAGCCCGGGCTTCATAATCCGAAACTCGAAGTGGGAAAAACGCTTGACAAACGCTTTTGGATGATGATTACCTGCGAGCACTTTTCACTTGGGCCACTTGGGCAGTTGAGCCCTTTGGTGGAACCCACAAAGTTCGAGGCGCTGAACCAGATACGACTCCAGCGGCTAAGCATCGAGTCGTAATATAATATCTTACCAGTCTTAAACTAGTGAAATTAGCTCGCACCATTTTGATCGGTTAATACGCCAGCGCTAAGTTTAATCGAGTATGTTTTTATTTTGCTATTATAGTATATGTCACCGGAGCAATGCAGGTTGACGGAATCTGTTGCAATGATGGTTTTCTCCAAACCGTTTTTCCAGTATATGTACTAATAAGTTAGGACCTAACTTTGTATTGCTGCTATTGTATGTCTGTCTTGTAGTTGCACAGTTAAGTGCGGCTTAGACCACAACAGAGGTAGAAGCTCTTATCAAATAGGCCACCCCCTCGTCTACTACTCTGTCTTGTCTGTCACAACGACCGAAGTTTCCACATATAGAAGCAGGAAACGTTATCAGCAGGAACGCTACGAAACCCATACAAAAGGAGCGTGCATGTCCGTCCACCTCACGTTTTCAATGGCATTTATCCCCCAATCGCCCCGTTCTTGTTTGCGCTCATAGGCTCAGCTTAGTGGAGCTCCAGAAAGAAACTAGGAAAAACTGTCTCTTCTAAGTTTTTCTTCTTCGGATCGCTCCTTCTTCCGATTGAGCATCATCTCATCCTTTTCCCAGGATAGACCCCGCATGCTCTCTCGGCAGCAAGGGAACGACTTGCATCTCTTCCCACCTCTTTGTCGTTATCGTCGTCCTCAACGGCTTCAGTGGGTGGCCGTCGGGGTGGCACAGGTCGTTGCCACCAGGACAAATCAGTGCTCCTGCCACTCGGCTTCCTGCCTCGGTGCCTCGCTGGCTGGTTGTCGGCCGGCCCAACGCTTCGCCCGTCCGTTCTGTGTCGTCCTCTGCCTCTTGTTACTATACCACAGCACTGTCGGCATTTGCACACTGCCGCTGCCAACGACTTAGCTTGCGCATGTCTCTCTCTCTCTAACGGAGGAGATCCCCGTGCGGGGCTCGTACGTAAGATGGAGGCCTGTGACTTGCCCCGTGCCCGTGCTGTCCTGAACGACGAGTCTGGCGAACAACGAACGGAGCCCATTCGCGACAGTTCCTCGACAGCCTCAACCGCTCGTTTCCCAATTTTCCCGGCAGCTTCTCAGTGCAGCGATCCACAATCCCAGCCCCCTTAGACCTCTAGATCCCTTCGGTCTCTCCACTCTTGGCATGCGTCCGGCTGCTCCGTCTTACAAACGTCTCACGCCCGTCACCTCGTCTAGCGCTCACTGCCTTCATTCATTCATTCGTCGGTCCGTCCGTATGCAGCAATCCTCCGTCCTACCCGTTACTTCACAACGGGTAGCGCAAGGAAAAGCGATGGCAAGGACCGGGAAAGAACGAAAAAGCTGCGAATCTTTTGGGTAAAATGGGAAGTTGACGCGGTCGTTGTCGACGCCGCACGCTGGTCTCAGCTTCGGCTGCTCTTTTGCCTTCATCCTTTATCCGTCTTCTCGCTGAGCAGCTCGCTTAGAGAGCACAGCGTGCCTTGGTATCCGGGGCCTGAATCGGATGGGGCCCGAGTCCACGATGTCCATGGAGAGCGGAAAGCCTTCGTGATTCCTCCATTCAGCCGTTTGTAGAACGCTGCCAGGCAATCGCGCTTTCTGCTTTGTGGGGACAACGGTGTCCGAGCTGCTTTCCGACGAGCTTCATCTTCTTCTGGGGAGACAAGATGTTCTTCGTGCCTCGTAGCAGGAACACTGAACAAACCCTGTTAAGGTTGTGCTAAGAACACGAGAGCAGTTTTCCGTTTGTTGGCGCGCGTATATATATATTGCTGAATGTATCGGTGTGTATGTGTATGTCTGAATAGTGGTATGGGTGGGTGCGTAATAGTGGAAACAAATCGAGGCCAAGAGGACGGCAGAAACAACAGGCGTCCACACTATCCCCACATGGGGGCCGTATAGAGGACCGACCTGAGCCAAGTTAGGCAGCCGGCTATTTCCTTTACTATTTCGCTCCGTTTTTTGAGAGCTTGTGTTCCCTTCATCCTGACCCACCTTTCCCGGATGTTTCCACCAGCCACTGGTGGACGTTGCTGCTTCCTATAGTGCTACTCTTTATTTCTGTCTACTCGTTTTTTCATCCGCCCACCTTCCAGCTTTCATTCCCTGCAGATACGGACGTCGTACTCTTCGCGCTTGTTCGCTGATTCTACGAAACGGAAAGAGAGATAGACAGAGAGAGAAAGAGCGAGCGAAAGGCGAATTCCCGTGCAGTGCTGTTCCCTGTCTCCTGACAGAGTTATTAACCAACAGTGCGGCTCGACTCGGCCCCCGTCTTGGGAGGGTGTAGAATCAAGGATGAAAAAGAAGGCATCAGGAGAAAGGAGCTTCAAGCGGAGGCCTGAACTATAATATAGTAGGGAGCCTCTTATGGAGCCTGGCTGATGGCCGGACAACCGCCTATGTCGCCCGTTCAAAAACACACGTTAGGAAAAAGGAGGATTTTGAGATAGCTAATGACAATATACTACACCCCCGGCAAGCACAGCTAGCAACTTCTAACGATAAGCGAAGCCACGACATAGTATCATAGGTTAGGCCGTGAAAAGATGTTGAAGGGAACAAGTCGTTATAATTCTACAGTGGTGGTATTTCATGTGAACAGGGGTACATTCCCTACTGAGATTCACTGGTTTTTTTTTACAATCGAACATAGACATTGTACTTTTCTGTTATTAATATTATAATCTATATACGTTATTGACGAATCTGCAAGTTGATGAATCCGTCGATTTTTATGTGCTCTGTGGGATTCGAGCTATATATATATATTTATAAACATACACTTCTCTTGTGGGTAGACCGTTGTGGAAAATAAAGCTATTTTCAAAGGAAGCCATGTGATCACCTCACCATGACGTATCGGTGTACAAATGCCGCCAGAGCACAATCACCATGATTCGTATGATGCAATGTAATAATTCTTTGTTCCTTGCCCTTCGCCAATTGGCATCAAATCACCGCACCGCAGTAAAATACACACACACGCAGGCATAGCCACTCGCGGATACCACCACCATGACCACCGCCACAGAACCATGTCCAGTGCAATTGTCCAGCCTTGCGTTTTTGTTCCTGTCGGTGCTGCTGCCGTCTTCTGGCCACTGTTTTTGACTGTGTAAATTGCTGCAGAAGCCTTCCGCGTCCCTTGTTTGTTACAATCCCCCATTGAAAAGGGACGATTTGCTGAGGGAGCTTGCTGTGTTTGGTCTGACCACACCGGCCTCGCCTATCTACCTATCCACCGGTCCATCGTGACTTCGTTCTGCAAGACCTCTTGAGCGCGCATACGTGCATGCACTGGACGCGCTCAACTGATTGTGCGCGGACCCTGACTACCGGTTTATATACATGTTCACCCACTCTACAGGCACGATACAACAGTCATCCAACGTAATTCGCAAACTAAGTAATTAAATAGGGCAGCCACCGCGCACAACACTAATGGTGCTCTACCGTAGCGTTGTCCGGGTGAGCATGTCCTGCAGCATTTTGTGACCGCGACCGGCGTAACGTGCTTCAAAAAACACGGGAATTGCTTAGAGAGAGAGAGGAATGACTACCAAAAACTGTCTCATTTATGGAGCGTGGCGTCACTTTGCAATTAACTCGTACGACAGCGATGACTGCTGTATACCCTGATTGATGATCGTGTCCAGCGAATTTTAAGCAAATAGAGCTTTTTTCCACAAAATTATAAGCAGACTGTCCAATTAGCAAACGTCCTTAATCAGTCTTCGTGGAATCGACCATTGACAAAAAGTGTTCGTCTTTTGATTCTGTTTTTCACGGTTGAATTACAGATGACATCATCGAAGGACCTCTGAGCATACAGGATGTGTTCCATACTTTGCAACAACGGCACGTTCTGATAACTGGTAAGTCATAGTGACATATATATATATAGTAATTAGTGATAACTAAACAAGCAGTGCTCGAAGTAGTGAGTTCACCAGCAGCTGATCCAAGTCTCAGCTATGAGTTGACGTGACCGCGAGAATTGCGCGAAAATCGACTGTCAGCTAGATATGCTCATAACTGTAGGTTTCTATATAATATACATTTGGTGACCATTAGTACCCATAGTATTTATGTAAACATAGTTGGCTTTCCAGAGCAAAGTTATAACGGGGACAATTGTTGAGCTCAGCTGCGCGAACGTACTTCATCTCAACGGATACAAAATAATCGTCATTGGAAGTTGGTGTCCTAACGAACGAACGGCATTACTGTCTTCAATCTTCTAAATCACCGTCAAGCAAAGGTGGCCCCGACAGGCTCATAGTAATACCTAAAAGGTTAAGAGCTGGGGCCTGTCGCATAGGGGAACAGCTGAGGGTCAGCTGGAAAAAACAAAAAAAAAATCACCGTCATTGTGATCTTTTAGCAGTACTCTGATATTTCCACGTCCAACGCCACCGTCACTGATAGACGCTCTTCATATACCCCGAGCATGCACATTGAGCTTCGGAGGGAATTTAGTGAATGGAATAGACAAGACGAAGTACGGCCACTACCTATTGTAGAAGCCTCACAAGCGCAGGCGCCGAAAGCCTCCGCCCGCCTTGAGTGAGCGATTTTCTCACTCCATGATGGGAGATTTTGCAGCTGTTCGCGTTCGCGGCACAGTGGATTAAGCATAGGTTGTCTTACGTCCCCTCTCTGCTGCGTTCCTGCTGCTGCTGTTGTTGCCGATGAACAAATGGTTTTCGTCAGCATAGTCCTGACCACTGGTGACCTGACGCTCGCACCCGCTGACGAGTGCTAAAGAACAATCGAGAGCATAAACGAACCGAACTCTTGCGTTTTGCAACGTTGTGCAACGGTGAGAATATGTGTATATAACCTATGCAACTTCAGGACGATGACCGATTCGACCAGGCGAATGAATGCTCAGCCCCTGTTCAATTACGTAGTATAATTTTTATTTGGACTGATATGCGGTCTTTACCTGTATAGCTAAGGGCGAACTGTACGAATCTGCCAGATGTTATACACTCTAATGCAGTGCTATCGTTGAGACATTTCGAATATTGTGTGGTGTTTAGCCTTGACTCAGTGCCCCGGTTGTTGGCCGACAAGATCGAACGAAAGAGCAAACAAAATGCTCACACAATGCCTCGGAAGTTTGCAATAGACGAAGGTTCGTTGTCCTGGTCTCCGAAGTCGTTCCGACTCGGAGCGTCTTCTTATTCTACGAGGTGAGGGCCCACCTCCCGTGAAGCAACGTAGACCTCCGCAAGCGGAGGGGGACCCTTACCGGGCCTCGATCCAACCGACAACGGCTCTTTACCGGAAGCGCTTGTCTCTTACAACGGATGCAGCGGCTGTCGCATTCGTTACAACTGAACTCCAGTCCCTTATGGCCAATGGTCGAGCCGTAGTCGGTGGGAACAGTCTGCCTAAAATGCCGATGAGAATAGCAGTCACCTCGACGATTCTTTGTCGTTCTGCTTCAACGCGACGTTTGTTCGGTTGCGCGGGTTAAGGCCAAGTTGTATGTTTCGCCAAGCTCTAGGTACAGCATTCACTGTATTGTCCTAGTCGAAAGTCTGTGTGTGCCCGTACAATACAAGGTTAAACCGATTTGAGCTCTGCTTCTTGCCCTTGCCCGGCCCCACTATAAAAGTTTCAGTCGACGTTGCCTGTGTACTTTCACCGGGTTCATTTGTTTGACTAAATAAAAATCTTCACCGGATAAACATGATTTCACCGCGAGCCTGACCCCGTTCTCTTTATCGCGGCGTTTCTCTGTCTCCCTATCCGGGCGTGGGCAAACACACAGAGGGACATTTTTACATCGCATACACCGTGCATCCAAATGACACAGCCCACATGTGCATTTGAGTCCAGTGGTTTGGGAACGAGAGGGTCTAGCCTTAATATTCTCCGGACTTTATCGAGGTGCCGCGTTGGAATACGCTCCCGCTTGGAAATGGGCGACTCACACTCGAGTTTCACCGCGCGCGTAGATTGCTGTGTCAACGGGCGCCGTTTCCACCTCTTGAAACTCGAGTAAGTCGCTTAGCTGAGGGGATTGGCCCTCCCTGATAGCGAACACCTTTCTTCAGACTACTGTGGATGAGTTTGTAATGTCTGCTGCTCTTCCTTTACGCGTTCAGCGGAGCGGCAAGAATTTTCAATGTAGCCCCGTTTTTCCCGTCTCGCCGAAGTGGTGAGCTCCCCCCCCATAGAGTGAACAGAGGGAACGTGCAAACGAAGAAAATGGTCTAAGGGAGATTCGGGAAATCGGAAAACAGTTAAGGGCTCAAAAGCCGAGCGAGCACCACCAATGCGTATGCTAAGAAAACCGAGGCGGTGGATCCAGTACCTCCCTAAACTACCTATCCCATCTAACCTCTATTATGCTACAACTGTGCTATAGGAGCCGACGAGAAGTATTTATAGAATCCGAGCCACATACTGTCCTTATACTGCAGTGCAACTCGATTCGGGTACAAGGACTGGATTGAATCATAAAGGCATCAAGCAAGCCTTTATTATATTGTGCATCTTGAATAATAACGTTTATATATATATATATATATATATATATATATATAATATTACTTAACATTCATTATCAGAGTCGCTATGAATCTACTATGTAGGAAGTTTCCAAATTCTAACCCTGTTACGATCTGATCAAGAAACAATCATTACGAGCTAGAACGCTCATCCATTACTTAAAATTAGAGTAACTAGTTTCTGCCATTGTTGTACTGAGAGGATACCATAGAAAGTGAGCAATATTTGTATAGGGAACATACGTTTTGGCGGACACAGACACTTTCGTGCCTTTCTGCATAACGGATAGCAATTTCCATATCCGACCTTTTGTAAGCACTTTTAGGAACGTTATAGGTCTCTAGTCCGAGCCAAGATGTACGATGGCACATAGTGTATTGTAGGAGCAGGCCAACCTGTACATCACTGCCACACTGCCGTTATAAGGACAACATAACGACAAGTAACCTGGTCAGTCGATGTGTGCATGAGGACTACGGTGAGGGGTTTGTTGACGCAAAGAAATCTGTACAGATCCGGAAAAGCCTGTCAGAGTCTGACCGCGGTGCTTGGCCGGGATAAGTCAGCATGCAAAGATAGCAACAAAATCAAATCTTTGCTCTAGTGTTCCGAGCACTGCGAATATATTCAGGCTCAGTAGTTCTCTTTTGCCACGTTATTGAAAAAATGACATGAATAACGAAAAGGATCATACACAAAGAAGGAAAATAGAGGTTATAACAGTAGTAGTAAATATATATATATATATATATATATATATATATATATAGTTTTTATAGAGGTTAAGGATAAATCCTGCATGGGCACCAGGCTTCGCAACTAAGATATTTGCCTGGTAGTGTCAGACTCTTACTGACTAAACCCAGAACCGATTTTGACTTGGGGCACTGACCGGGTTCGTCCAAAGTATTACTTATTAGTCAGTGCATTGCAGGGACCGGCAGTTGATTCCAACCATGTCCTATCCCTCAGTTCCTCCTCTGGGGCGAACCCTCCCGCCCAGCCGCAGCGGGTGGGTTCCGGGCATTTTCCCTTCGGACAAACTCTGCTATCCGCGCCCGTTCTAGTCTATCCTTTTCCCGGAGGCTCCTTTCGGCTAGTGTATTCGCCCTGTCCCACTTGTCTCTGACCAGGCACATGTAGGAAATGAATCCTCGGATCCCGTCTTGCATGGCCCTTGTCGGTTCGGCGTCCGCGACCTCTTGCCGTACCTGCTCCGTGACTCCACATGCTGCTAGTGTGTGGAGAGGATCGTCCTCGACTCCTGCATCGCACAGCACGCAGATGTCCAACGGGGCCTTACCAATCCTAGGAAGGTAGGATTTGAAGTCCCCGTGCCTTGTGATGATCTGGGTGAGGAAGTAGTTTAATTCACCACCTGGTCAGATCTGGAAGAGGGTACTGCTGATACATTATTATTATTATTATTATTATTTCGTGTGCATATACACAATGTATCACAAATGATAGATTTTAAGTTAATTCAAGTAAAAATTCGGATTGTTTTCGCCACGACTGCAGCCAACATTACGATTAATAAATCTCTTACTTGTCAAAAATGAGAAAGAAGACGCGATATTTGTATCATGATTTCAATGTAACGTCATCTAGCGTGTCCAACGGTGGGTGGTCCCATGCGGCTCTCGCATGGCGATGAGATATGTCATGGGTGGGTCGCGAGGTCACGCGCTGCGAACTGGTACGCTCTAGGAATGTCGTTTGCACGGGATACAACAGTATGTTACTGTTTAATTGCTGCTTCTCCTGCTGCTGTTACCGCAGTGGTAATGTCCTTTGCCAAGTGAGGGGGCACTGTGGTATCTTGCCGCAGAGACCACCGTACAAGACGCGACACGGGATAGTGCACGTAGTATCATTTGGCACAATAACACCATGCGTATATTTCTATCGGGAGACCTGAATGTAATGTCAGATTTACTGATATACGCCAAGAAAATAGAAATTATTTCGAGGGGGGATTACTCATTCGATTCGTGTCATCCGTCGTATTTGTGGTGTACAGTTGCAAGCCAGCTATCATCAAGTCGTCTAAATATAATGGAAGAACGTCGCTCCCAATCGCATGAGGTGCCTATTTCGCATTGACACAAATGACACAATAAGAAGAGATTGATTTGATACATTGATTATGTTAAATCATTAATTTTGTATCGAGCAATTCGGGAGTGCTGTTTCCCTTGATTATTAATCTGGTTGAACATAAGATCTAACGCCCACTGCGATGAACCCGCCACCAGCACACACTGTGCGATCGTGCTGAAGCAATCAAAAGTGTCATAGATTGAAATAGGCTTGCCACATACGATTTGGGACTAATCCGGCCGCGAGGAGAATCATATACTATATGAAAATAAGTTGCTCCCCACCCAGAAGGGCATCTGAAGAGTGCCCTTGGGTAGAGGTTGCATTATCTCCGGAAGCGCGGCAAGCGGAAGTTGCTACTCACAGAGGCGAACTCCCGAGGCGGGTTTGTGCGTTCGCATGTCTGCGCAACCATTTAATGCCATCGGCTAGCTGTAATGCTGCTAGGTATCTGTTCGTGCGGCCTGCGAGCAGTTAGATAGACCGAGAGAGAGGTGCAGGAGAGCACGAATCACGAGACAGGCGCAAATGACCTAGGTTAGTTCATCTCAGTCAGTTGCTGGGAAGGGATTAACGTCAGCCGGGGACACTTTCGTCGGGTGATTAACAGTCGGATGGGCAGTGGGGACCGATTCCAATAGGAGGCTAGATACGACGCTCCTCGAAGAGGATGAGAATCTATAGTAGATTCTTCCCAACGACAAAGGCGGAGTACGATAGAAACGGTTCGGTCTTAAGGCCTATTATCTCTAACACCCACATCATTGTAGGAAGCATGTCAAACGCGGGTCAAATGTAAGCGTATGACAAGTGGCGAATTGTTAAAGAGCTGCTCATCGATGGCCATCTATTTCTCATAGTTGCTGCTGCCAGTGCTGCAAGTTCGATTGATTGCGCAGTGTCCTTCTTCTTCTTCTTCAACTGCAGCTGTACCTTCCTCGCTTCTGTCGTCGGAAGAAAATCCTCTCTTGCTAAGACGTCTTACCAAGTGCACTCTCGTGCCGAAGCTGTCGTTCGCCGGCCAGGCAAGCAACCATCTATCTACCCCAAAATTGTACCATCCGCCCGTAGGTAGCAAGATCAACGCCCTCGTTCTATCGGCAGGAGTCGTAAATACGACAGCTATAATAGCGAGTTCTATTCGCCGCCCACGGCAAGTTCTTTGCGGTGCCTTTGCAGCCCAGCCTATATAGACATCACGGCCACCACTACTGGGAGAGCCATCGCCTCTCTGCAACTGCCATCGCTCGACGTTTCCTGTCGCAGTCACCCGTTCGTTCCAATAGCCCATGCGCTCCAAAGTTATTCTGCCTATTTCATCCGCCGATATGCGGCGTTTGGCCTCGACGGTGGGAGGCATGGCCAAAGTTTCGACCTCGGCGGCAGGCCAAAGCTGCTGCCCTTGGACGAGTGGGCGAGTGAATGAGTAAGTGAGTGAGTCAGGCCTATCTGCCTGTATCCTGTTGGCATCCTACCTCTCTTCCTACTCCTCGTACAAGGAGACAAGGAGGCAATGCATGGAAAATGCTCCTGCTGCAGGGTCCTCTAGCAACCTCGGCCAGCAACCAGTAGTAGTATATCCCGCCTGCGTCTGCCAGACAGAGAACAGATGGACTGCGACACCATCATGGTCCTGGTGTGGGAGACGTGTTGGGGGTTCAGTAACTCCAAGCAGCAGCAGCAGCAGCATCAGAGGCAGCAGTCGCTGAAGTAGTAGCAGCTACGCAGTTGCCACCGCACCCCTGCGGATGCGACTAGTGAGGGGATTCCGTGGAGGGCGATGTGTGGTTGCGGCTGAGCCTTAGCAGGAGTTGAGTTGAACTGCCGGCGTTACATTCCTTCTCGGCTTCCAGCAGCAGGCAATCTCCTCTATGAGAGCTGCTATAACCACTGAGGCGGTTGCTCCTTTGCGACATACGCGAAGGAGCAACCGCCGGTTCCCTGACACCGTCAGTCACCGATGCTGGTGTCTGCATGCGCCGCATCTCATTGCCGCACCGGTGACTACCACCGAACGAACGGGGAGCCTGTCCGTGACTAAAGTGCAGCACTACAATGGTGAACGGCCCTGAAACGGCCTGTGTAGGATAGGTGACAAGTGAGTCCCGATAAGCCGAAGAAAAGTTGGAGCCCTGTCATTTTTGCCGGATTTCTAGCGGCGGCGGACTAAGGCACAAAATATTATCATGACGCGGCGGCAGTATACGATGAGTGATAGCAGCAGCAGTAACGCAATGGTAATGCCATCATCATTACAGGAGACAGAGAGAGAGAGAGAGAGCTGTTGGCAGATTTCTTTAAAGGTTAAATTGCTGCACGGGTGCAACGAGATAGCCTACTATAGCCAGAACACCTATAATAATTACTTGTGGACACGGCATCGCAGAACAACGAAGTAAACGCAAGTGGAAAACGGGTCAAACGCCGTCACAGAATTTTTCCGCGTAACATTGGCAACTGATTTTTCATTTCATTAGCGTTCTTTTTCACTACAACGTAATGACTTGCAAGTTCACCATGGGATACGGGTCGGCATTACTTGATCAATTTTTCTGATCGTCTCAGTCACTGTTGCATGCAGGTTGTACATGGGACGTGAGCCTTCCCAATCACCAGTAACGACCTCCACTGCATAGCACCTTGAAGCACGCCGTACTATCAGCTGGCGTGAACGATCTTCGGCCAGCCAGCTGCTGATTGTTCTATACAGCCTCTGTACGCTATAATCGTATATATGTATATATGTATTTATATGTGGATAGCGATCTCCTATGGAGAAGGGCAAGAAACTGTTCGGACTCAAATTACCACAACTATTCGTTACCATGACTTACGTCACGGATAGCAGATAGCGTAAAGAGGATGGGGGCGGTCGGATCCGCCGGAGGCACCCATTGGAACGCGCACCCATATCCCATACGACGATGAAGATGGCAGCGGTGGCGGCGCCCGGACTGACTCGGGTCTGATGCATAGTTATTTCTAACGGCGGACGGAGCCGTCTTATCATCGGGTCTTGGGCCGCTTCACCTGCCTGCATATGCAATGGGATATCCCACTCCGGCACTGCGGTCGTCTCCGCACTCACGATAAGGTGCTGCCTACCTCGGCCCAGAGCGACCCAAGCGGGCCAACCGAACGCAAGCCATCCCTGGCCACGTCAGGGCACGTCAGCGAGGTGGCGCTAGTTCAGGAACGCGATCTGAGAGCACACGCCACCTCATAGAGTCTATGTGATAAGGTTATGAGGAGGGCGATATTACTGCAGGGTGCAACTGCCGCTGCTAGATGTATGTATCTCACATGTATATCGTACGTTACGCCGTTCGTGCTGTTGACTGGAGTAAAGGAAACGAATGGAAAGCAAAGGAAATAGACGGGTGCGAAGAAGAAGAACGAAAAGGCCAGAGGGAAAAGTGAAGTAGCTGTGAACGCAGAAAAATAGTCGTTCTGTGGAGTGGCTCTCGACGAGTGATGATGTGTGCTCTCCTGTGGCTCCGCCCGTTGGACATTGGCGATACGTTGAGTGAGAGATATAGATATATATATATATATATATATATATATAGAGAGAGAGAGAGAGAGAGAGAGAGAGAGAAAACTGCTGTTGATGGTGGCGGTCGTCCTGCAACTGAAGCTGGGGCCGGGGTGGTAGCGGCGACAGCAGCATCAACCGCAGCGTGTTGCAGCGCCATCTTCTTTTACGAAGTGGCTCTCCATCCGACTCAGTGCTGCTTTATATCCATCTCGCGATTCGTTTGATGACGTTCGATCAACGTAAACGCATGCAAACGGCAGTGAAGTCACCTGCGATATTATATATATATATATATATATCGATTGATATCTCATTTCTTATCTTAAATATAATACACCTAAGGCCGAACTGATTTGAACAGCAATATAGCAAAAAAATGTAATAGATATAGCAACCAACGGAAATGTACAGGTCGACTGAGCTATACTGAACTGAAACTGAACTATATGCTACGCTAGATCGGTTTGGTGGGAAGCCGCATTACGCAAGTTGAATGATGGTACTTTCATAACCTCACATTGCACAATAATGACACTGAACACTGTTAGGATATTTTTTAATCACTTTATAGTGCTCACCCTGCTAAAGCTCAATACTTCAATATGCGGAAGAAACACAACGGGAACTGTGCCTCGGTGGTGAAGCGGCTGTCCCTCTCAAACTTGTCTAGAAAAGATACAACTACTGTCGACAGTTGTATCTTTTCTAGACAAGTTTGAGAGAGACAGTTCTTCTCAGTTCTTCTCACAAAAGTGCACTGAGGCTGAACCGAGAGCGAAAGCAGATGGGTATCATTAATAGAAATGCTGCCAATAAAAATGGGACACAATTTGGCAATCGATTGGATTTCATTGGCGATCTTAAGAATATGGCTGACTTGACAATGAGAATCGGTGTTTTGTTAGATTTTTGATCAGATTGAATTAATTTATTCATAAATAACTTTTGCTGCTAGGACCTCGTGTTTCATATTTCTGTGTTAAATACAACCATCATTCGTCTATTTAATACAATTGATATACGAAGTCGAATCGAACGTCAAACCATATTGGAATGAAAAGCTAGGTACGGCACTCTAAACAAAATAGAGGCTGTGACGAGTAGCAAGCTGTTCTGCCGACCGCAAGAATAGTCAATACACAGCGTGTGTCGAAGCTCAAACTGTTGAAAGCATTGACATATGTAAATATTTTGATAGCTGTACGATCAGAGCATGATACAGCGGCGAGTCTGTAGCAAGTGCCCGCTATGAGTGACGGTGCCTGTTCTGACGTCTCTGTATTAAGTGAAACTGTTCGAGAAGTTTAGCCGCACCTCGAGTGAGGAAATTTGAAATCTATAGGGTCGAGTCCCGCTGCGTGATGACATATACGAGAACTAAAGCATTGTAAAATGGCAGCTCCTTTAATAAACCAATAAACTTCTACCTTTATAGACCCCTGTATGTACTACAATATGTATGCGTCACAGCTAGCAGCAAATATACGCTCTGCGTAGTGAATTCGCAACTCACATATGTGTGTATTGCATAGGCATATTTAACAATCCGTGAGGGGAAAAACCCCTCCCTCCCCCAATCATCGGTGACATTCGGCATCTTCGTCAGATTGAGGTCGGGTTGAACACAGGTTGAAAAGTTGGAGAAGAAGCCTTCAAACGTTGACAACATAGGTGGTCTCTCCTGCGTAAATATTCATGGAACCGCGCGTAAACCTTGTTCCACGTGTCTACTGTTTACTGCTACCATTTTTTTTTTGCTTTTTTTTTATATAGATTAAAGGTAAATCCAGGCTTCATTCACTTTTACGGACTAACCCCAGAACCGATTTTGAGTTGGGGCACTTACCGCTTGAACACTGACAAGTATTCGTAACCGATGATGACTTGGGTTCATTCCTTACTTCGGGCGCTGGTACACGATCGGTATCGACGAAAAGTATGATTTGTTTTCTGTGAAAGCAACATACATGGACTCTACATCGTGCCGTGAATGTTAAATTTTGGCTGTAAGTCAGCCTGAAAAATGTATGTAGACCCTACATCACGCCTATATTATAATTCATTGTTGGTAGCGGAGGAAATTGTCCTCAAACGCGCGCGACACCACCAGAGACAGTCGAATCCCCGTACTAAGAGGGCCGATCCAGTGCAGGGACGTTGGCGTGGATGACGAAACGCCTCCACCTGTTAAAATCACCATCCTCTGCTGAAAGTCTATCTCTTCTTCAGAATCGGCTTTACGCTTGGCATTACTTCCACACCTGTGCCATAATGCCACCAGACAAGTATCCTACTCGTCTATATTCAATCTATTTCAAATATGCACAATTAGTGATGTTTTCCCTTGTGGTAGAAAACGCGGTGAGCTCGGCTGGCTTTCGACGGAATGCGACGAGCACTTCGAAGTCAGTCAAACGTGTTAATGTAGATATCTACCGCGGGCGAAAGCTCAACTTAGCGCTACGCTGACATCACCAACGCACTACTGCTCCACTGACAAGGGGCAGTAAGGCTTAGCAAACCCCTCGGGAAATTGCGAAATATGACCTCTGTATAAACTCCTACATTTGACACTCGCCACCGTCTACGTCATCACGACAGCCATGGGTGCATGCGTGTTTCACCCCTCGCTATGAAGACTATTCACAGGTATGCTCTCAGCCAGAGGTAGTTCACACCTGTATGAACGCATAAGCATTGCCGAGCATGCTCGATGGAATCCTCGCGCCTGTGAATATCGAGCACAGATTGGCACAGTCTTCACCAGCGGTCTTCAGCAAATTCGGCCCAAACGATACAATGGACTAGTGCATAGCAAACATATTTTCGTTCCATAGAAGCCTGTGTACTCAAGAGCCACGGAGCCGTAAACATAAAGTCAAGCCTTGTCGACTACAGACCGCCCATGATGAAATGTTCGCTCACAGTTCCAGCAGTCGGTACCGAGGACGTCGATAGCAACTAATTCGTCACAGGGCCACCGGAGACGTTTGTTAAACATTGCTTTTATTTATTAATTCTAAAGGTTAAATGTTTCATTGGTATATTAAATGAACTGGAGTTGGACAGCGCTTAAGTTCACGTTAATGCCTCTAAACTGCCTAATATAGATATGTACAATACAAACAAAATTCTATACAATGCAATCAAAATAATCCCAGGAGCGTAGCTAGCTGACCAGTATTGAGACATTGATACCCCCCCCCCCCTAATGAACCCTGTGTTAAGTTACGCCGGAGCTGTATATACACCACTTCCGAATTCGTTGATGTCTACCTCGATATGTTTTCATGCAGATCCAAATGAGCCCTATGCCTTATTGTCAGTTAGGCTTAGGACTTTGGATGAGCGATAATTTTAGAGAGTCAAAATCAAGCAGCTGTAACGTACTGGCGTACCACAGGAGTTAGAGATTCTATATGACTGGAAATAGTGAGCTAATTTTGACATAAATGTTTGTGAAATGATTTATGAACATGATCATTTATCGATTTTGTCATTTATCATTAATGAACGCTTTATGAACAAATATCAAACAGGCTTGGGACCAAGTTACCTTAGGTCCTCATTACCGGAGCAGGATATTTTTGTTTGATCCTAAAAACTAAAATCTTTCGGGCTGAGTCGCGGCCAATATTTAACTTCCATGGCCTTTCGCGTTGCTCATTGTTTGACTTTTTCATCATTATAAATGTATTGGTCGGCTTGTTAACCCGCATAAGAAAATAAATTTCTCCTGAGAACACAGCTGAACAAGGTGGCGCATTTGTATCAAGTGACTATAACAGAAGTATTTAAAATATTTTCCAATAGAAATTCTAAGTCTGTAATATATATATATATATATATATATATATATATGCCGATACTCCTAAACTGTGTACACATCATTCGCGTCCCGTGACGTGACCTATAAGAGAACTTAAGCATTGCAAAATTGCAGTTCCTTTAATAAACCAATGAAATGTATATTAACGGAATTGCAGTTTTATTGTGGCGTCTGTTTGCGTGCAAGCGAAACCACGTCTACTCTATCCATGTATGTACACGTTTAGGCAGCTTCCGGGCGCAGAATGAAAGCAGGCAGTGAAATGGCTGCAAGGGACCCTGGTGCTCAAAGATGAGGTATCCACGCTGATGGGGCGTTGAGTAGCAAGAACAGCAGCGGCTGCTGTAGTGGCATGATGTTGATTGATGACGATGCAAAGGCGGCTGCGGCTGACGCCGACGTCATCTCGTCCTTCTGCAAGGGAACACGAGGAGCAGGAGGCGATTCGTAGTTCATCGCCTTATCAGGGGATCAACGTAGCGATTCGGGCTGCTTACTCGTACACGCTATTGAGTGGGATGCATTCGTTTAATACAACGCTTGAAGCTGCTTATGACAAACAGATATCGAGAGGAAGAGATAGATAGAGACCGACAGAGAGCGGGGACGGTTGTGTGTAGGGGAACTACACAGAAATCCAATATGCTTGCGTATTCGGTTCGCGCAATTGGATTTACTTTGTTTCGTGAACATCGACTCAGGGCAAACTCAGCTGATTTCAATGAGTTATGTAGACACGGACCTAGCTTTCACTGGTGGTCTGTATCATCCACGATAATAATAATAATAACAATAATTATGTTCTAATTAAATGTTAGAATTGAGGCGGGGAATTGAGTAGCGCATGAAGGCAGAAACCAAAAGGCAAAGGTTTATTAGAGTTAATTTGCACAGGTAAAACCCCTTTTTGGTGAATAAGCCCGCTTTATTTCCTCGAAACGGCCCGCCATATTTGGCCTGTTTAGCTTCGATTCGGTGACTCTTCCAGCACATGCGTAGTCTTCCATTCCTTACTTACTCTCATCTCATTTGTATATGAACGAATCCATATGCACATACGAAATGGTATCGTCCAAGGTTCGCTCACTCGCCTAAATCATCCAATTTCAGCATGCAGCAATAGCGGCATGCGCGCTCGAGCCGGTATACCCTATTCTCGCACAATGCGACGCAGTCAACCAACCAGTCAGGGCTGTCGTCCGTTACAAGCATTTAGCACCGCTGCTGCAGACACGGCCCGCCGGCTGTTGCGGTTTAGCTGGCTAGGACCGCGTGGAGTTGCTCGTTGCGGGCCTTCTTGCTGCTGCTGCCGCTGTCGCCACGGTGGCCGCAGGACGCGCGAACGCAACTTCCTGTTTGCATCGATGCGTACGACACAGCCCAACATGGCTCAACCGCAGGGCACCGAACGAGAACATTCGCCATAGGCAAATTTGTGCAATTTTCCCCGCATCGGCCACCACAAATCGTCGTCGTTGTTGCCGTTCCTCTCAGCTTCCTCAGCTACCCCCAGAACCGCTTCCTCCGAGGGGCTCGCCCACGGAGCGTTCGGGGGCCTGGCGTCCTCATTCCTGCGCACGCACCCAGGCGCAACTCACATTCGCGCGCAACTCAGTTATGGATTTCCAATTCTCGACGACGACGACGACCACGCAGTCGTCAGTCGTTCGCCTGCAGCGCAAGTGACTGCAAGTGATGCGTGATGCAATACTAGTGTGAGGTTCTACTGAGGGACGATGGCATGAAGAACGAAGCCGGCAAAAAGTGGCCGAGCCGTGCCGGGAACTTCGCCACGACTGCCATTAGCGCTGGCGTCGCGTCGCCACTCGTGGAAGTGCGTCGGCCATTTCAGCTTGTAATGGCGGCAAGGTCTACGTCGCCGCCCCCTTCAACGCAACAATGTTCCTTCAGACTAGCTGGCTGACTTCCAACTGATTGGAACCAGTTGTCCGGTTAAGCGGCAGCGTGACGTGTTGCTGGACGCAAAAAACGAACCACGAGAGTGTCCCTTGTTGGATTGCTACTTCCCGATTGGTTGGCACTGCTGGGGCCGTTACGGCCAATAGCACAATCAACAAACACATATCGCACGACTCGAAACGACAATGTAATAACTGATGTCGCTCTATGGATATTATATATATATATATATCAGTTTTGTATTTTCATCTAACCCTGCTTGTTATATATATAATATAACACATCATAACATTTAGGTCTATCGGCAGCCCGGCATTACAGCAGTATTACGATACCAATCAGAGGACGAATGATGCGGACGAAGCGGATATTGATCGTTTCCAATCGTAAATTCATTCCAAGGGGTTCCAAGGTTCCATAGGAGGGTAGGTCAAAGATTCCTTGTGGCGATCGTTTGTCGGTTCGTCAGATGAGCGATGCATGAATAATGATGAAAAATCTCCAGGAGATAAGTGAATTCTCTCTGAAACTAAACTTTTTCAGGCTAACTCTCAGCCAACGTTTAACGTCCACGGTATCGCTCTCGCATTGCTTCGGATTCGCTTTAGCTAACGGCCATCTATTGTCCTCCAAGACTGCAATGGAAAGGCTTTTTAATGGGCGTGCGGAGGTTTGTTAAATTCTTACTCACAGGCCAGTACTTAATTATTAGTTAAGGACGTTCCACCTAACGTCGTGTAGCGGTATTATCAATGGACTGACGTAAAAGTTAAGGATGCTTTAAGGAGCAGTTGCCCATGCCCGACGCCTGTGGCGAACACTCCGATAACAGGCAATTAATGACAGATAATATGTTGTTGCGACCAGTTTGCATACGAAAAATAACACTAATAATTCCTGTGTCAGCACAACGGCGACCATCTGACGATGTTAGCTACTCGCTGCAAATCTAGTAGCAACTTCTATCATATTCACCACCTTTATGTGCAAGCTTCATTGTGCGTCATTGTCCGAGGCGCATGTGTCGGTGGCGTGACTCCCGTTGCGGTTACCGGAACTACTGTACATGGGAACTGCAAACAGTGCACCCAGCGGATAATTGTAGAGACCAAATTGGCCACGTCATATTTCGGATTATATAAACAGACGCTCATTGATGTCTGCTTATCGGGGAAGTTTAGAAGAAATTGTCCATACTCGAATCCATTAAGTATCTACCTTCGAAACTCTGAGCGGTACTTGCTTATGTTATGTGAAGCTCTTTTCGGGCACCCGACTCGACGAGTTGCATGCTGTTTTCTGCCGTGTGCTTGCTGTTAATGTTCTGCTGGTTAATCCACTTTCAACTCTACGTATAGTGCAAGTCATTGTTCAGAGTCCTAGAGAATCTGCCGCATGTAAACCGGCTATGAATTACGCTTGACAATTATTGTAGAAAACGATCACGAAACAAAGAATCAATTAGGCCAGTCGGGTAGTTTATATTCAGTACTTCAGAAAAAAAAATTCATAACGTTAATTCAGCTAAAGTCACTCCAAATGTATATTTCATCATTCAGTGCCTGTGGTGCATCGGCTTCCCTCTACGAAACAAAGCGATGCATGATTTCAGCTCCTATAGGTGATTTCGGCCGGAGGAGAGCACTTTCGTCCGGAATCGAAGGACGTCACCGATGTGGCATGCGTAAGGCAGGGCCATAAAATGTCACGAGATGGTCAGGATCGTCCGTGCTCTCAGCGAGACCGCGTCAGTAGCTATGAAGCGGCAGCCAGCAACCACACTACTGCTGACGGGCACTGTCACTATTCATAGTGTTGTAAAAAACTCCAATTTATAGAAAGTGTTACTGCAGACGGGGTCGGGCTGAACTTCGTTGCTTTTAATACTTCGTATCGTACACATATAGCGACTGATATAGCGGTAGCATAGAGTATAACGCACAAGTGGTAATTACTTATATACATATTAATATAAGAAATCTGACGTCTCTGTCCCATGCAAATAAAGCATAGTTGACCGGTCGCGTAACGCCGTGCGACGCCTCGAGGGTACACGAAACATATAATTGCCGTATGACTGACTTTGCATGTGTGTGAACGTCTACGCATTCGTAAATGAGCTGATATCAGCCTTTAAAGACAATCCACTGAATCAGTCCATTTTGGCTACTGTTGCTTTTTTAGTAGCTTTGAGAGCCGTTTTTTTGCCTTTTGCATAACGATCCCTATTAATAATATATATATATATATTTATATATATATGTATTAGTCGACACATTTAATGCTGTAAATGAGAAATATCTTCCGATAAAAACGTATGAGGTCCACAGGGAGGGATGGTGTGCTAGATACCGGATCCTTACGAGGAGCTCAAGGTGTCGCCTGTATGCGTTCAGGGACGTTAACGATGTTCTCGCTATTCTCCTGTGTCGATGGGGGTGGAACCAAAGTGAGTAAGGGACCCTCCCCTAGCCATTGGAGGCGAGATATTGAATCCACGGCGCCCTAGAGGGTAGTACCATGCCCTATAGTAGGCAACCATGTCCTATAGTAGGCTACGATGTCCTATAGTAGGCTACCATGGTGTGCCCTACCATACACTAGGACACAACAGCGGGCCGGCGACGTCGTCGTCAACCAGCATTACGCCAAGCAGCATGCTTATTCATTCCTTCCGCTGTTTTGTCAGAGCTATCGACGACGTTCAGACGCATGCATGTACGCACACGCTTGCAGGCGGCCCCGTGCGCCCAGAGCTTCAGTGTCTTTGTCCAGAGATTAGGTAGGCACTCCTTATAGCAACGACTTTCAGTCGTGGACGAGGCCTCCGCCTATGATGCCTTCGTAAGGTAGACAATGGCAGCGAATAGCGAGCATTATACTTCGTACGATAAGCACCCCGCTACAGCTGATGAGGATAGCTGAAAGGCTTCGTCCGTGACACCATCTGAATTAGGCGGCATGTTCAGAGGACGTTATTATAATATATAAATATCTAAATATTAACTGCGATGTTCACTATGTTGAGCGCGTCGGGCAGGCTTGTTCGAATATGATTAGTCCAAAAATATCTGCGTGTTTTGTAGTAACATTCGAGCTGGGATTTTTTTCTTAAATGACGCAGCTACAGGCTACACTACCCTAATTCGTTTACAACACTCGGAGGGTTTCGATGATGATAGAATATTGAACTCATGTACTAATGCTATCTATAGAAGAACAACAACGTATTAGTTCTGCACGATAAGGAAACAGTCGCTGTCTTCCCTCATCATCATATTACTTTTGTATGACGAGATATATATTTGGTGGCGCGTGGTGATCCAATTGAGTAAGGGTTGTGTTACTCGAAGGGGATGACCTCTTGTCATTGTTCGCATGCTCCCCTGGTCTCGGTTAACCTTTGCCTTTTGCTTTGCTGGATTAAACATGAGCCTACATTCGGACACAGCAATATGAGCTTTGATACCGACACCCTGTTTCCTGTGGCGATTTCCTGTTGATGTGGCCCTCTCAACCCTTACTCTCTACCCTCAATATCTTTATCCCGCTGTTTTTTTCCTGTAACTTCATATATATATATATATATATATTTGGTCGGTTGTCCCTCCCTGATATTTCCTTCGACTCAACGGCTCACATGCAGATCGATCAGCAGGACCCGTGACGTAGAATAACGAAGGGAAGCGTGGAACTCCCGATAGACATAGCACATAAGCACTAATATATATACATATAGGCAGAGGCTATACATGAATCCTAGATGTGAATACATCGATCTTGGGATCACATCCGAGACGACGAAAACCTCCGCTCTAGTGGAAAGATGTGATCGGGAACGCTTTCTGGGTCAACCTTATACCCAAACCGCATGCACGAACCGTGGCTATTGAATCGTAGGTTGTTTGTGTAGATCGTATCTAGAATACATGTTGGGTTCATGAGTGCTCGAAAACCATTGTTCATGTGGCCGAAAATGCACAAAAAACTGGGGCCATAAATAGAAGATGATGAAGCAAAAATCAACGTCACCGGGCAGAGGTACACGAGATATCATTCAGATATATTTGTATTCAGTCATTTACGGAGGCATATCCGCGAACATTGATACCGATGGTTCATATGTTGAGCAATTATCACCTTACGCGATACGAAACTCAAAACACAACTCGAAATATCTATTAGGTTGAAAAAAATGAGACTCTTATCGTCTTGCGCCGAATTCTTATTCTTGGCCGGTTTGATTTCGAATTTGGCGGGTAGTGAGATACAACAATCAGCAAGCAGGCGGCGCGAAAGCCGCTAGTATTCGGCTTTCGTTCGGCGTTCGAAATGGCAACCGCCAGAGCAGGTCTCCCAGACTTGCATTTTCACAAGAAAAGTGTCAGGCTTATGTTTCAAAAGAAGAAAAGTCTAGCTGAAATCCATCGAAGGTTGGTTACTGTACACGGCCATAATGCTCTGAATCGACGATAGGTGTGCCGCTGGTATGCGCAGTTTAGGTAAGGCTGCTGGGTCATTAATAGACATCGAGGATGCCCACCCCTTCCCGAATCTCAATTCGACAAACGGATCCAGATAATCGAAAGAGCTTTTGAGCAAACTAGAGCTTGGTCATTAACGACTTTATCGGCTAAATTTGGCGTGCCTCGTGAAACATGTCGTCGAATTATTATAAATAATCTAAGGATGCAGAAAGGAAGTGCAAAATGGGTCCCTCATGAACTCGGCCCTCGCCAACTGAAAATGGATGAGGAGTGTTCGCGAGACAATTTGAAGATATATAGGCAGCAAAAGAGTCGCTTAGAGCATACCGTTGCAGTGGACGAGATATAGGTCAGCCTGTATAGGGGACCGAAAAATGATCAAGTGAAACAGTGGCTACGACTAGGTGAACAGGCAATGGCGGTAGCAGTACCAAATAGATTCGATCCTAAAGTAGTGGTAGCACTTGCCATGGATTTCAACGGAATTTGCTGCTACGAGATTTTGGGCTCAAAAGAAAAAAGGGGCTCAGCTGATATCTCGAGTTCTTGAAGGGACATATGAATAATTGGCATGGCAATAGGAAGCACCGAGTGTGGCTGCTCGATGACAATACTAGGGCATATCGTAGCAATGAAATTACGTCCTGGCTTAAGGCCAACAAGATTGAGCGATGGCATCATCCCCCTATTCTCCCGATTTAGGCCCGTGTGACTATGGTTGCTTGCGATTAAAGAGGGCTATCAGTGGCAAAAGGTATGCAAACATCGATTTACTCAGAGAGGCCTTAAATAACGAAGTTATAAATGGTAATACAAATGGTGCATACGTAGTCTTTAGAATGCTGCCAGAACTCTGGGACCAGTGTATAGATGAAAGAGGTGCATACCTCTAGCTCACACTAATAAAATCTTTGTCTTAACTTACTTAGTTTAGCCGATATTGAAATTTATCCGTGTCTCTTTATTTTTGGGTCACCTAATAGTTACTATACTAATGACTGACATCGCACATATTGCGTTGTCATTATCATCACAATAATCGTTATAGTAAACATCATAGAAATTCGTTACATGAGTAGATTGCTTGTTCATTTGGTTCACAGGAGCCCGGCATCCGGCATTGATATAGCATAGGTTTATCGTTCAGTACCTATCATACGTAGCCTATATACGTATCCACTAGGATATCATAGCATCATGTTTGTTTCTATTTTCTTATTTTACTTCAGGTGGCCAAACGTGCGAAGGCCATCCCGTGCTTCATTTGCCTGATACGGGCACATTCTGTCAGGTTCCTGACGACCACCTCCGTCGCCTGTTGCGATATCTGGCCGGAGTTCCTCTACAGCATGAGCAGGGCGCCGGATTTGTCATCGTTGTCGATCGAAGAAGAGACAAATGGAGCTCGGTGAAAACCGTGCTACTCAAGATATCTGTAAGTGTTGCTTCATTTACTATTGGCGAAGCGCTTTATTTACCAATACTGAATAGAACTGATGGGTAGCGCATAATTCACTTGGCTTTATATTATAATATAATATATAGTAAACCCGTTAGATAATTTTCAGTCGTCCATTATAAAGAATACATTGCCCGTTATTTGATACAACAAACAAAGGCAATAACAAGCAATGTCTTATACGTTATGTCTTATATTCATTGTGTTATTTAATATGCTAATATCCATATGTACAATAATCTTTAGGCTTGCTAATTTTTTACGAAGCTAAGCCATAGGTGACTATGAGCTCGCACGTGATCTATTAGCTAGCGTGAAAAAGTGCCTTTAATCCGATTTTCGCTTCGAGATGTATGGAGATTCAGATGACCGTCTTTACGACAGACGATCAGTGGCTTGCCAGCCAAATGCCTAAATCGGTGTTTGCAGTAATATTTACTCTGAATCAATGAAAGACCTGACGCTCGTGGCGTTGGGGGTAACCCCAGATCACCAAGCCGAACCGCGAGCGGTGCAAGTTAACGCATCCTTCCGATTAGATTACGTACTCAATTATCTGTTGTTGAGATAAGTGAGTCTGTCTCGAATAGCTTTTCGTCGCTACAACGATTACACTAGTATGGGATTCAGGCGGCTATCTAACGACCTCCGAAGTCATCTTGGAACGATTCGACGATCCTTCTATTATATGTCCTAGCCGAGCGTGGGTCCCCACCTCCTCAGGCCATTGGCCGGGCTGTCCTTTCGACATTCTTCGCAGGGGTATTCTAGCTGGGCCCTCTTTAGCCACCCCTCGTCTCACGTGAACTGTACTCAGTGTCGTCTCTTCGTTCGGGTGGGATAACTTAATTAAAATTTCAATTGCACGCTGCCTCGTCGTCTCATTGGCAACGGCGCCACCATCGTCGTTCTCGTCGATACCTCGATCCCTGCACTGTCCTGGTGTGCCTTTCGTTCCCTCTCACACATGACCACACTACCACATTGCACAGATGAGGCTTCGACACTGCACTTCGTCTCTGTGGCCCGCGCCCGGCTAGGACTGACGTCTTTGCTTACAGTTGGACACTCGCTGAACGCATTGCCATTGGGGAGACTGTTTGGGGTGTGTGCTTCGTAAAATCCAACCAGTTCAATCTGATGGTTAAGCAGAACATCACGACCTACGACGAATGGTCGATAGTCCATTGCCGAACGGGCGATGAAGCTGCATCGATCGTCCGTGCGGATGAGAGGATATCAGAGAAGCAGAATAGCGTCCACTATTAGTCGACCTTTGTCAATTGCGCGTTTCGATTTTTTGATGCCTTATCCTGCGGATACACAAATACTTCCAGGGTGTCAAACGCCACCCAGGCGGCACTCACACACCGCTGTAGCGTCGTATTAGGCGCCATAGTGTTATGTATGATGACCGTCACCATTCCTGCTTTAGTTTAGTCTCTAATTTAGAGTTATCGTAATCGTTTTAACAGATAGATTGATCACACCAACAAATTCTACAGTCTTTCTCATAAACAGTTTCATAGATAAATCGTTCAGCTCACGCGTTTAAGGAATACATCATGTTGTTAGCGGGGAAATTATTCATGTTACAATTAGTGCAGTGGGAGAAGCCATAGACGCATGCGACCGTCGACCTCCTCTGGGATCGACAAGTTTTAAGCCTGTCCAGTGCCTGGACAGCTTGAAAGCTGTTCGTGTGATAAACACGTATAGGAGACATTGCAGTCACTGCTGGCATACACCGAGAACCTGGAAGTCGCAGACCAAGATAACGAAAGACGGCTTTCCTCGAACGCACTTGAGCAGGTCTCTGCTGGGTTGGTGAGCAATGTGCCCAGCAGAAGCCGAACAAGTGGACTTTCTTGAAGAAAGTTCCAGGCCACGTTGATGCTCTGTGATGATGCTGA
This sequence comes from Stratiolaelaps scimitus, assembly GCA_019614645.1. Classification (NCBI taxonomy): domain Eukaryota; kingdom Metazoa; phylum Arthropoda; class Arachnida; order Mesostigmata; family Laelapidae; genus Stratiolaelaps; species Stratiolaelaps scimitus. The sequence continues at coordinate 5,791,425 of JABWDB010000020.1, read as the reverse complement.
TCCGAACTTTTGACACAATCTCTACGAAAATGGAACGGACCGTCTAGTGAGGACACAACTTATTTGCGAGTTGCATATGAACTACTCAACGAGGGATTTCAACTGTGGAAAGAAACTCGTAGTCATGACGACGCATATCAACATGGAGCCTACAAATATAATTACTGAACCCTGAGTACAGTGTGACATGTCCTAGAGGGCATCATTTTCAATGAGCTACTCGATCTTATCGAGACCCATTCGTGGTCGCAAATAGAATGTGCTAAGCTTTGCCCTGAACACATTTTTATTGTACCGACCTGTAACACTTTTAGAAGGAAACATGTCTGATATTTCGCTCTACAGACTCAAGAATCTGTTACAGTCGAGAAAGACAACAAGTGATTAGGTGACGATTTAACTTACTTTTTCATTTATTTAACCACAACGATTGGTCTTGGCCACATTGACAAGGACTTGACAGACTAGTATCACGATATCACACCTCGGTGAAGGCAGTGGGCCACGTCATTGAATACTGGTAGCATTAGCAGCAGAAATGTTGCACACTTTCTCATGGAATAGCCTCAACGGCCCAATCAAGTGGAACTCGTCAAGAGCAAATTAGCCAACAATTATTATATTGTGTATATATATATATATATATATGTCATACCATATTCTCAGGTAAAAGTTGCATTTTTTTAGTCAACGTTACGTACGTCTTGAATGTCTTATAGAAATGCAACTATTTGTCGGGGGCATAGGCTTCGTCTCGTCATTGGATAGGCCAACCGGAGGGGTACTCAGAATTGGCCCCGCAAATTTCGTCTCCTTTGACTACTGCCATTCCTCGTTCTTCCGTGATTCCTCGGTCGTTGTACTAACGTCGGTCGAGGACGCGGTGGTAGTTTGCTTCGTATGAGGGTATGGCACAAGGACGACTTCTGGGGCAGTTCCATTCTTCGAGTCGTCACTATCGATGAATCGTTGCTTGTACAGATCCGAAAACCAATTTGTTACTGATGCTGACGTTGTGGCAGGCGACTCGCTCTCGCCATCGTCGTCACTTCGTCCACCCGATGCGGTGCTGGGCGTATCCGTTGACGCTTCTTGCGTATCGTGGGCGGTGCTGGTCTCAGATCCCGTCTCCGGCTGCGCGCTAGTGGCTGTTACTTCAATCTCAGAAGTGGGAGTGGTGTCCGCGACTGTTGCCGTTGTTGTTGCTGTTGTTGTCTCCTCGGCGTTACCGCTTTCGGTCGAATCTGTGACCGCTTCGGTGGTGTCGTCACTTTCTCCAATGCGGTTTGGGTTGTCTCCCCCTGCTCCGCTCACAAACCGACCGATCATATTGCCAAGCCACTTTGGTGGGCCAGACAATCCGAACAAACGCCAAACGATTGCTTCACAAGGAGGCGCCATCAGCACTGGCAGCAACGCGATGGCAAACAGAACTGTCAACCTCATCTTGGCGAGGTTGTATTTCTCTCGGAGCTCGCAACACCTTCCACTTAACGGAGGACCGAAGTCGTTTGACGAGGTCGTGCACCAAGGGACGAAGAGTTAGTGCGAGTGGGCTACTTGCTCGAGACTTGTTCCCTTTTAAAGGCGCAAACCATCGGTAGCACTCTATGATGTGTGGCGAGGTCAGAGAGGGGGGCGGCTTCATTTCGCGCCACTCTGAGCCCATCGAAGAGATTGAGGACGATGGACTTTGGACTTCCGAGGCGGATCTGGTCAACAGATCGTTTCTCACATTTGCTGATGATATTCGCCTATACAATAATCATCACACGGCCGCACAATGCGAGCTCACATGACATCTGCTCCGCTCATTTGAGGTAATCACCTGACATAAGTTGCTCGGTATTTCTTAGTCGGTATTTGCTTCATATGTTGGTTAGACTTAGGGGCCAAATACACGGAACCTAATAACCCAATTCAGTTTCCGTGGCTCACCTGCCTTCGATAACGGAATTTGTCAGGTCCTCTCCACAACGATAATCAACATTCGATCTCAGCCGAATGGATCTCTCATGCATGGTCCTCTGCTGAAAACATCAACTACAACAAAAACACTGTCGCATAGCTTGAGAGGTCTGCAATAGCCCTGTAAAAATAGAAATTCAACGCTTTAAATAAAGAAACAACGAACTAAACACATATAATCATTTCGGCTTTCAGAAATAGAAAAAAATGACACTTTTGTTGTCATTTGTTAAGTCCTTCATATAACGGATGCTTTTAAATGTAGGCCTTCAAGGTGACTTTAAAAGTACGGCCTCTCTTTCAGTCTGTCTGTGTTTTATAATGAACACATTTGTACAAAATCAATCAGCAATAGACATAATGAATGTGAAGGGTTCATTATTATTACAAAGTTTCCACATGTATATATATATATATATATATATATATGGGAACGTAGTAATTTACGAATTCAACGATATTTCCGAAATATGACGATACTTGCTTCCGTCGATTAGGATTTTTCGCTTTGGAGATGTTCCTAGATCATTGGCTCTAATCCGTTAAGAACCTCATGTGCCAACATATGAGGTTGGCATAAGAGAACCTTCACCGGCTCACCAGAAGCGGGTTTCCTCCTATGAGTATTATAGCAGGATGGCATCCGAAGACATAACGAGAGCGACACGGCCAAGAAAGTTTTCATCCTCTCTTGGACGACTCATAGACACATATGCTCTTAGGGTTCGCTGTTTGAAACGCCCTTCCAAAGGCTATTCTGGGCCCTCGTGAATCGTGCATTAGTGCAACTCGTGAGTTCAGAAGCACACGAAAGCCGCTATTATTCACTTCATATACATATATATACGGCGCATTGTCCAAAAATTTGTCACATGCATTCTACACTTTTTTTAGAAATTCGATTGACACGGTTCAGACCCCGAACCGTAACCATTCCTACCGTAACCATGCAGCGTATTTATGTCCTATATAATCTAAGAACACCTGAATAGTCAACTAGCTTTGGAGTTTTGTTTGTCCTGTAGCTCACCTTAACCATATGAATACGCTGATTCAATATTTTTCTATGACCTTTTGTATCATTTATATGCCTTTCTATATTGAACTTTGTTACCGTTATCATTTACTATTAATCAATAGCCTTTGCTTCAATATATACGCATTCATTCGAAAGGCACATTATGAAACTACCTCGCTCGACTCAAAACAAAATCAAACAATCGTCGTGACAAACTGATGATTCACTCGGGAGATATCAGATGACAGAAGGAGACGTATACCGATCTATGAAACGAGTCAAGTGTTCAGTAAAAGATAACCTATTGTATGAAGTAATCCATTAAAATTGTATGCATATCGATCCCTCCAAATGGATTACGCTACGCGAAAATGGTCTTAAGAAGGTTTTTTTTTCAAGAGAATACTCCAAATTCCTCAGAGCAGTGGAGAACATTGAAAAAAAACAAACGAGTTCCACCGAGCTCAGATATTGCTCAGATAATTACGTTAGCTAAATACGTAATGATATGAGCAATACAAAACATACAAAACATATATATTTTTTAAGCTGACTCTCAGCTGTTCGCCTATGTGACTGACCTCAGCAATTAAAACCTGAGGTATTACTTTGAGGACCTGTCTGAGCCATGTTGCAATATTTGACCGATCCCTACCTGGCAACAATCCAGTCAAGAAAGATTGATCGATAAAACGTCCTAAAGGTTCTCCAAGGAGTCGGGCAGCAGGATTTGAAGCAATTTGCTCCTTACTCCACTATACACCTTACGTCTCTAGATAATTGTCTAAGTGCTAATTCTGTACCAAGAAGCCACTCGAACTCCAGTACCCAAAAAGATGACCATGGTACGACGCTCGCACAACATCGACGGAGGAGACGCTGGGGGTTCGCATCGTCACCGCCATACATGATTAAGCGAAGGCGAAGTTTAATTCCGATAGAACCTATATATGTATTCGGGCTGAGTCTCAGCCAGCATTTAACGCCTACGGCATTGCCTATTCTTTGATTCGTAAGACGGACCCCTTTAAATGCAGCTGTACAATGGTGCGGATCGAACCCGTGCACCTGCGTATATTCTCTTTCCGATTGAAAGGCGCACACGAACGCACCACAAGGAATTTACTGTCTTTGATCTTTACATGCAATACATATCAAAACATTTCGTTCATTGGTGCGTTACTAAATATGAAATGTGTGTGTAAAATACGATTTTGCACTTAAACATATAAATAGTAACAACAAAATCGGAACAGCACAGTAGCTAACATTTACGTGCGGATCTTCGTTACCAGGTTTATTCAGCGTGGTGCCACGCATCACGGTATATGATTATATTATATTTAGATCTTATATTTAGTATTATACACGATTATGAATAGCAAACCCCATGGAATGTTAAAATACCATGCAAATATTGCATGACTAACTGGTGCGCCAGCTATGCAACGGTGTAATTCGGCCGTGTTAATGAGCTATTCGTAATTTTTATTGTTTCAGGGCTTCTTCCCGGGTATTATCCAGATTGTGTTTGTGCTCAAGCCAACGGGCTTTCTTCAGAAGGCCCTGTCCGAGGTGTCCCATAAACTATTTAGGGATGAATTTAACTTCCAGGTAAGTTTTGACATCTAACTTCATTGGCCTTAACTTTAAACTCATTATTGCAAACAGAATGGCGAAATGACACTGAAACGCTCGAACTGCATCATTCGTGTTGCATAATTGTGTGTATCTATGTATTGTACAATGATTTCTCCCGGATTTAACGGAAGTCAAAAGTCACCATGGTGTTTTCCCGATATTCGCGACCAATGAATTTTTTTTTCGAATGCCGATATAGCTTGTTCTTCATTCGGTGGACAATGTCAGATTTTCTTTTGGACGTTCGAATCCGCCGTCTGTCTGAGTCACTCACAGCTGATACCGATAGTGATACGATAGTTTTTGGTTGTTAAGGCCCATCCTGAACCGCTAGTCTATGTAAGCGCTAACGTTTTTCATATCTAAACCTGACTGAAAGGTGACCTCCATACAGCTTCACATTTAGTGATGTTCGTCTCGTCCTCAGGTCCATCGAACAACTCATATTTTACTCATTTATCTCGCTTTTATCAATTCATAATCAGCTATCGTTTGCTTCCACGTCCAGTTACTGAAAGTTCATATTTTCAATATTTAGAAGTGCACCGATTACACTATATGAATAGGCTCATATTAAGGTTGATGTTACGTGTGCAAGTACGTGTATGCCTGTGCTATGAGACCGAGCAATAGAGAATGAAATGAGCTGACGGGTGGCCTTCTGTAATCAACCTGAATTGCAGGTAGTGCTTCTGGGCTCTGCCTCCGAGCTGCACTCGTACATCCATCCGTGCCAGTTAACCCAGGACGTCGGTGGACATCTGCCATATGATCACCGTCTTTGGTGCGACCAACGAGCCGTGAGTATGTTTCTTCGCTATCGCGTGCACAGAACCCGAATCAAAGCGCAATCTCGATCTTCACTTCGCCCTTCGTTGTCTTCTCGCCTCACGCGACGGAGCCCATAAATAATCCTCACGCTACGGACGCCATGGAAATATCTATTCGGGCTTCTTATCGAACAGCAGGAATCATGAAATTTCCGGGTTCTAATAGGGTGCCTACGTAGACAGTACGCCGATGTCCTCACAGCATACGTCCATCAATGCGGGTATCGTCGTTATATGCGGAAAACCCGCATCGGATATTGTGCCGGCATATTTTGAGAACGGCAGCACATTCACCTTGTTGCCGTGTGCCCCCCCGGATGTGGGTAAAGGCTTGTCTTACCTTTAGGTCGTGCTGAAAAGCATTGATTTTGCTTGAATACGAACCTTGGCTCGGGTGCCGTGATATCACAAACTTGGATCGTCTCCTGCACATGTACACTTTTTACATTTATTCATTGTTGTTATAGTTAGGCAAGACATTGCTCCTCCGCTAATCGAGTCTGGAGTCGTGCGTGACACGACACATCCGTTGGCGATAAAGCGTATTCTTGACTTTACTTAATAAGAAGCAACGCAATTCTAAGCTGCTTACCGAGTACAAGGATGACTATTTGTTCGTTGAACGCAACTAAGCCGAACGAGCTTCACGAAGACAGAGAGATTATGTGGGAACTTTATAAAGCTTCTTTGAGTCTGTAAAGAGCCAAAGGGATAAGATGCTACATTGGAGAGAAGATTGGAAGATCTATTTCTCAATGAAACAACATCCAACAATCCATTACGGTAAAATAAAACAAACAACTAGAGTTGGCCTTGCCCTACGGGCAGCGGCCAACTCTAGTCCCGCTCGCGATATATTATCATTACATGTTGGAGAAATGGAAAAATTGAGATACGGGAGTTTCTGAGACGCAGTTCTATGAGTGTCGGCAGGAGCCTTCGGCTCCTGGCCGACACACGTGACTCACTTCTCGCTTTCACAGTTGTATGAGCGGCGTCCAGGAGCCTTCGGCTCCTGGCCGACGCGTCTTCCACAGTTGTATGGACGTCGTCCAGGAGCCTTCGGCTCCTGTCCGACGGCGTCACCCGCAGTTGTATGAATCCCGCTCGCGATATGTTACTTTTTACATGTTGGAGAAATTCAAAAATTGAGATACGGGAGTTTCTGAGACGCAGTTCTATGAGTGTCGGCAGGAGCCTGCGGCTCCTGGCCGACACACGTGACTCTCTTCAGGCTTTCGCAGTTGTATGAGCGGCGTCCAGGAGCCTTCGGCTCCTGGCCGGCGCGCTCTTCCACAGTTCTATGGACGTCGTCCAGTCGCCTTCGGCTCCTGTCCGACGGCGTCCCCCGCAGTTCTATGAGTGTCGGCAGGAGCCTGCGGCTCCTGGCCGACACACGTGACTCACTTCTCGCTTTCGCAGTTGTATGAGCGGCGTCCAGGAGCCTTCGGCTCCTGGCCGACGCGTCTTCCACAGTTGTATGGACGTCGTCCAGGAGCCTTCGGCTCCTGTCCGACGGCGTCAGCCGCAGTTGTATGAATCCCGCTCGCGATATGTTACTTTTTACATGTTGGAGAAATCCAAAAATTGAGATTCGGGAGTTTCTGAAACGCAGTTCTATGAGTGTCGGCAGGAGCCTGCGGCTCCTGGCCGACACCGGGACTCACTTCTCGCTTTCGCTGTTGTATGAGCGGCGTCCAGGAGCCTTCGGCTCCTGGCCGACGCGCTCTTCCGCAGTTGTATAGACGTCGTCCAGTTGCCTTCGGCTCCTGTCCGACGGCGTCCCCCGCAGTTGTATGACTCAATATGGCGGACACACGGACAGACAGACAATGCAGTGTTTTTGAGCATTCAAACGCATAATCGACATTATCTCGAAAACGGTCAACTTTAGGTATAGGAACACCTATTGTTGATTTGTTCAGCTTAGTTAGACGCATCAGCTAATAACATAGTACGGGCTCTCAATGCTCTGTATAAGGAATAAATCGAACATTAAACTTGATAAAATGAGTTTGTCAAATTAAAAGAAAACCTGAGCGAAATTGATATATAGAAAAATACGTACGCATGCCCTTTCTCAAATGCAACAACTCCCCAATTGACATTGTTAAGAGAAAGTCAATGGAAAGTATTAAAAAACGACGAAAACAGTTCAATTTTTTGTGATAGGTTTTTGTTTTTTGCAATTAAAAAGATATTAACAACTGTTTGACGTAATTTAAAATATGACAAAGATGGCGCTCCCGATGAGCTTTGACCTCAAATAAAAACCAATCATTTCCAACATAAGCAAAGTAGTCAAATAAAATGAAAAGTGGCGAAAAATTGACCCCCTCGGGGTTTTTGGGCCCCCAAAATGGTCAACTCGAAAACGGTCAACTTTAGGTATAGGAACACCTATTGCAAAAATGTTCAGCTCGTCGAAATATGTCGATTAAGCGCAAGAAATCGACCCCTTACATAGAGCACCATGTTGAGGTTTTTTGCTTTAACTCAAAAAGTATCCACTTTAGGTATATGTATACCTATTGCAAAAGTGTTCAGCTCGTCGAGACGCATCAGAAACACGCGAGAAAAGTACCCCTTACATAGATCACCATGTTAAACACCTTTTAGAAAAAGGCAAAAAAATGGTCGAAAATGCCAATTTCACCTGATGACAATATTTACAAAGTTGTTCTGGACTGTAAAATGCATCGATACATGCAAAAAAAACCACCCCTTACATAGACCTCATGTTAAAAAATCCCCCCCCATTTTGACCCCCACCCCCTAATTAACCCCCCACCCCCCTCAAGTTGTAGCCCTCGTCAATAGCTACACAATGATACCAAACATGCCCATATTGAAAAAAGTTAAACCCCAAAAGTCATCCGCCGAAACGAAACGGAAGTCATTGTCAGACAGACGGACACCACGAGCCTTAATAAAGAATTTAATTGGCCTTGCCCTGCGGGCTGCGGCCAACTCTAGTCTCGCTCGCGATATATTATCATTACATGTTGGAGAAATTCAAAAATTGAGATACGGGAGTTTCTGAGACGCAGTTCTATGAGTGTCGGCAGGAGCCTGCGGCTCCTGGCCGACACACGTGACTCTCTTCTGGCTTTCGCAGTTGTATGAGCGGCGTCCAAGAGCCTTCGGCTCCTGGCCGACGCGTCTTCCACAGTTGTATGGACGTCGTCCAGGAGCCTTCGGCTCCTGTCCGACGGCGTCACCCGCAGTTGTATGAATCCCGCTCGCGATATGTTACTTTTTACATGTTGAAGAAATCCAAAAATTGATATTCGGGAGTTTCTGAGACGCAGTTTTATGAGCGTCGGCGGGAGCCTTCGGCTCCCTGCCGACGCCGTGGCTCTCTTCTGGCTTTTGCAGTTGTATGAGCGGCGTCCAGGAGCCTTCGGCTCCTGGCCGGCGCGTTCTTCTACAGTTCTATGGTCGTCGTCCAGTCGCCTTCGGCTCCTGTCCGACGGCGTATCCCGCAGTTGTATGAGTGTCGGCAGGAGCCTGCGGCTCCTGGCCGACACCAAAACTCTCTTCTCGCTTTCACAGTTGTATGAGCGGCGTCCAGGAGCCTTCGGCTCCTGGCCGACGCGCCCTTTCGCAGTTGTATGGACGTCGTCCAGTCGCCTTCGGCTCCTGTCCGACGGCGTCCCCCGCAGTTGTATGAGTGTCGACAGGAGCCTGCGGCTCCTGGCCGACATCGGGACTCACTTCTCGCTTTCGCAGTTGTATGAGCGGCGTCCAGGAGCCTTCGGCTCCTGGCCGGCGCGTTCTTCCACAGTTCTATGGTCGTCGTCCAGTCGCCTTCGGCTCCTGTCCGACGGCGTACCCCGCAGTTGTATGAGTGTCGGCAGGAGCCTGCGGCTCCTGGCCGACACCGGGACTCACTTCTCGCTTTCGCAGTTGTATGAGCGGCGTCCAGGAGCCTTCGGCTCCTGGCCGGCGCGTTCTTCCACAGTTCTATGGTCGTCGTCCAGTCGCCTTCGGCTCCTGTCCGACGGCGTGCCCCGCAGTTGTATGACTCCCGCTCGCGATATGTTACTTTTTACATGTTGGAGCAATTCCAAAGTTGAGATTCGGGAGTTTCTGAGACGCAGTTCTATGAGTGTCGGCAGGTTTGGCTCCTGGCCGGCGCGCTCTTCCACAGTTGCCAACGCCGTGACTCAATATGACGGACACACGGACAGACAGACAATAGGGTGTTTTTGAGCATCTAAACGCATAATCGACATTATCTCGGAAACGGTCAACTTTAGGTATAGGAACACCTATTGTTGATTTGTTCAGCTTGGCCAGACGCATCAGCTAATAACATAGTACGGGCTCTCAATGCTCTGTGTAAGGAATAAATCGAACATTAAACTTAATAAAATGGAATTTTCAAATTAAAAGAAAACCTGAGCGAAATCGATATATAGAAAAATACGTACACATGCCCCTTCTCAAATGCAACAACTCTCAAATTGACATTGTTAAGAGAAAGTCAAAGGAAAGTATCAGAAAACGACGAAAACAGTGCAATTTTTTGTGATAGGTTTTTGTTTTTCGCAATTAAAAAAATATTTACAACAGTTTGACGTAATTTAAAATATCACAAAGATGGCGCTCCCGATGAGCTTTGACCTCAAAGCAAAACGAAACAAATCAAACAAAGGGAAAGTACTCAAATAAAATAAAAAGTGGCGAAAAATTGACCCCCTCGGGGTTTTTCGGCCCCCAAAATGGTCAACTCGAAAACGGTCAACTTTAGGTATAGGAACACCTATTGCAAAAGTGTTCAGCTCGTCGAAATATGTCGATTAAGCGCAAGAAATCGACCCCTTACATAGAGCACCATGTTGAGGTTTTTTGCTTTAACTCAAAAAGTATCCACTTTAGGTATATGTATACCTATTGCAAAAGTGTTCAGCTCGTCGAGACGCATCAGAAACACGCGAGAAAAGTACCCCTTACATAGATCACCATGTTAAACACCTTTTAGAAAAAGGCAAAAAAATGGTCGAAAATGCCAATTTCACCTGATGACAATATTTACAAAGTTGTTCAGGACTCTAAAATGCATCGATACATGCAAAAAAAACCACCCCCTACATAGACCTCATGTTAAAAAATCCCCCCCCATTTTGACCCCCACCCCCTAATTAACCCCCCACCCCCCTAAAAAGATAGCCCTCGTCAATAGCTACACAATGATACCAAACATGACCATATTGAAAAAAGTTAAACCCCAAAAGTCACCCGCCGAAACGATTTGCACCTCATTGTCAGACAGACAGACACCGTTGCTCTAATAAATACTATAGACTAGAGTTGGCCTTGCCCTACGGGCAGCGGCCAACTCTAGTCCCGCTCGCGATATATTATCATTACATGTTGGAGAAATGGAAAAATTGAGATACGGGAGTTTCTGAGACGCAGTTCTATGAGTGTCGGCAGGAGCCTTCGGCTCCTGGCCGACACACGTGACTCACTTCTCGCTTTCACAGTTGTATGAGCGGCGTCCAGGAGCCTTCGGCTCCTGGCCGACGCGTCTTCCACAGTTGTATGGACGTCGTCCAGGAGCCTTCGGCTCCTGTCCGACGGCGTCACCCGCAGTTGTATGAATCCCGCTCGCGATATGTTACTTTTTACATGTTGGAGAAATTCAAAAATTGAGATACGGGAGTTTCTGAGACGCAGTTCTATGAGTGTCGGCAGGAGCCTGCGGCTCCTGGCCGACACACGTGACTCTCTTCAGGCTTTCGCAGTTGTATGAGCGGCGTCCAGGAGCCTTCGGCTCCTGGCCGGCGCGCTCTTCCACAGTTCTATGGACGTCGTCCAGTCGCCTTCGGCTCCTGTCCGACGGCGTCCCCCGCAGTTCTATGAGTGTCGGCAGGAGCCTGCGGCTCCTGGCCGACACACGTGACTCACTTCTCGCTTTCGCAGTTGTATGAGCGGCGTCCAGGAGCCTTCGGCTCCTGGCCGACGCGTCTTCCACAGTTGTATGGACGTCGTCCAGGAGCCTTCGGCTCCTGTCCGACGGCGTCAGCCGCAGTTGTATGAATCCCGCTCGCGATATGTTACTTTTTACATGTTGGAGAAATCCAAAAATTGAGATTCGGGAGTTTCTGAAACGCAGTTCTATGAGTGTCGGCAGGAGCCTGCGGCTCCTGGCCGACACCGGGACTCACTTCTCGCTTTCGCTGTTGTATGAGCGGCGTCCAGGAGCCTTCGGCTCCTGGCCGACGCGCTCTTCCGCAGTTGTATAGACGTCGTCCAGTTGCCTTCGGCTCCTGTCCGACGGCGTCCCCCGCAGTTGTATGACTCAATATGGCGGACACACGGACAGACAGACAATGCAGTGTTTTTGAGCATTCAAACGCATAATCGACATTATCTCGAAAACGGTCAACTTTAGGTATAGGAACACCTATTGTTGATTTGTTCAGCTTAGTTAGACGCATCAGCTAATAACATAGTACGGGCTCTCAATGCTCTGTATAAGGAATAAATCGAACATTAAACTTGATAAAATGAGTTTGTCAAATTAAAAGAAAACCTGAGCGAAATTGATATATAGAAAAATACGTACGCATGCCCTTTCTCAAATGCAACAACTCCCCAATTGACATTGTTAAGAGAAAGTCAATGGAAAGTATTAAAAAACGACGAAAACAGTTCAATTTTTTGTGATAGGTTTTTGTTTTTTGCAATTAAAAAGATATTAACAACTGTTTGACGTAATTTAAAATATGACAAAGATGGCGCTCCCGATGAGCTTTGACCTCAAATAAAAACCAATCATTTCCAACATAAGCAAAGTAGTCAAATAAAATGAAAAGTGGCGAAAAATTGACCCCCTCGGGGTTTTTGGGCCCCCAAAATGGTCAACTCGAAAACGGTCAACTTTAGGTATAGGAACACCTATTGCAAAAATGTTCAGCTCGTCGAAATATGTCGATTAAGCGCAAGAAATCGACCCCTTACATAGAGCACCATGTTGAGGTTTTTTGCTTTAACTCAAAAAGTATCCACTTTAGGTATATGTATACCTATTGCAAAAGTGTTCAGCTCGTCGAGACGCATCAGAAACACGCGAGAAAAGTACCCCTTACATAGATCACCATGTTAAACACCTTTTAGAAAAAGGCAAAAAAATGGTCGAAAATGCCAATTTCACCTGATGACAATATTTACAAAGTTGTTCAGGACTCTAAAATGCATCGATACATGCAAAAAAAACCACCCCTTACATAGACCTCATGTTAAAAAATCCCCCCCCATTTTGACCCCCACCCCCTAATTAACCCCCCACCCCCCTAAAAACATAGCCCTCGTCAATAGCTACACAATGATACCAAACATGCCCATATTGAAAAAAGTTAAACCCCAAAAGTCATCCGCCGAAACGAAACGGAAGTCATTGTCAGACAGACGGACACCACGAGCCTTAATAAAGAATTTAATAGATAGACTCCACTAATGGAGCGGAGAGATACAATGGAGATTCGTATTCGATCCAATTAAATTCAATCATGTAATGCTGTTAAGTAAATAATTTAACTCAGACAAATATCTCCTAAAAATGTAGAAATGTATAAATTGATCAAAATCCAAGCGCGAGCTGTCCAATATACTAAAGAAATAAAGGCTCTAACTCCGCATTGACGCTCTGACTTCCGTCATCTGAAAACCAGATCAGGAATCTATCCTTGTGGTACAATCCCTTATTCGCGACCTAAGAAGAACGCCGCTTGCTATCTATTATATTTTGTGCTCTAAGTGTATCTCACAATGAGATTAGTTAATTTGTTACAGAAACAATAATGATCAGTAGCCACCTACGGTAGGTCTTCCTTAATTATTGACAGTATTACACGTTTGCGGGTCTTAACTTTAACTGGAGGCTGTTTTTGTCCTCACGGATCGTTTTATGAACACTTCTCAGAACCTTAGGTGAACAGCTTTGGATCAACTGTGCAAAGACAACAATGGTATCTGCCCGCTTCAGGTTATCCATTATTTCGCGAATTATACAAGTCGAGGCTATCATTAAGATCGTTAGTGGCGATGCACTAAAATGGAACAACAGACGCCAATGGGACGAATCCTAAAGAAACTATAATACACTTGGAGCCACGACGAAGAGGACGCCTGGTTACTTTTAGTTGCGAGGATTATTTATTTCGTTAAATGAACTATTCTCAATTACATTTCCCGGGGGTAGTGTTGTTATTGCGCATAATTGATCATCTAGACTGCCCTCTGCAAAGGTCAACTGACCCCGCCAAATGATCTGAGTCCCATCTGACAGTGAATACGCGTCGGGTAAGATAAACGTGTTTCACGTATAGGATTTTGTGTACGTGCACGCTCCGCAGAACGCGGCACTAGGTGACCTGGTCTCATCGCTCACTTTGCGCACGACCACATCACTATGCCTTGTACCCATGCATATATACATATATATATATATATATTCTGGCTCGATCGAGCCACATAAGCACAGCAGGTATTCTGCTCGTTCTCGTTTTAAATGACAGTGTTGCAAATAGGACTCGTCGAACACGTCTCAGATGCATTCCCATTTCGCTGTCTAATTTATTTGTCCCACGATTGCCATGCGACTGAGTTGGCAAAAAAGACCACCACTATTGTAATACACTATGTGTTACGAAATGTTGCTCAATCTGTGCAGCTCTGTACGCCAACTTGTAGCGGCACTTGGCATCTACTTACGACAATTTTGCCATGAGAAAGATAGCATTGGTTTGAAAACTAAGTAAATTACAATAGGAATAATAATAATAATAGTAATAATAACAATAATAATTTAAATTAGAGTATGGAGAAAGTGCGCTTTCATCCATTGTCTCGGCTCGAGGCGCAAATCAACGAACCTGTGTAGCAACAATATTTCTGTCCTCTCTGATGATGTAATAACATATGCGACAGTCATGTCCGTGGCCCTGCCCCCACCGTAGCTTCCCGCTGGAAGCAGGAAATTGAGTTGTCTAACATTGACCTCTAGGGAGCCGGCTCGTAGAGACGTTTTTATTTCAGCCGATATGTGTGTACATCTGGCCGTACATGTATTGCTAACGAATTAGCGGTGCTCCGTCAGCAGGAACAAGGTTCTAAACGAGAGAGAAAAAAAATGGCGCCGTCCTCGAGAGACATCTCGCTTACAGTTACTCTGTGCGCCGCGCCGTTGACGCCCTCCCAGCCATTGGGTGTGTCATTAGTCTCATGAGCGCCACGTCATCTGAACTCGATGCCAGCGAGTGTTACAAGAGCAAGCACGGTATGAAGTGCACAGCGCTCTCTAACGAGGGGAATTCTGACCCCGTACGAGCGACCGCTTTCGTGTAGTTAAACAAACTAGAGGGTTGGGGGTCTGCTTGAGTGGCGCAATTAGCGCGTGCGTTGTCAACCATTTGACTGAGGCTATTCCTTTGGATTATTCCGAATTTTGCACGTCATGCAACTTTCACTTCAGGAAGTGTCCTCACTTCTATAGTCATGTCTGCCAATGGTCAAGCATTAATACCAAGGGACGACCTTGGCTAGATGCATGTAGGAGTGTGACATTTCGCTCTGCTTTGATCTACGATTGAGAACAAGGCAATTTTATCAACATTAAGCTAGCATATGGAGAGAAGTTTATGTGGGGTAAGGGAAACTATTTATTACAAGGACAGGCGAAACGGAACCCTCGTTCCATAACGACGTGCCTCTGCGCGCAGACGAAGTCGTATCCAGATGCTGAATCATAAAAGCAGCTATCGTACACTGGTGCGTGTTTGTCTAGGCTTCGTGAGTTTCGCCTGTGGAAACAATTTAGATTGACAGCATCTAAGCCTGCCAGTGTCGAGCCCGGTGGCCTGGTGGTGCACTCGTGTTAGCCTTTCAATCGGGGGACGCACAAAGATGCACGGGTTCGATTCCCACCGTTGTACAGCTGCATTTAAAGGAGCCCATCTTATGAAGCAGTGCCGAAAGCAGTTGTACCGTGGACGTTAAATGTTTAAGGCTGAGAGTTGTCCCGAGATTTTTAATTAAACCTGCCAGTTTATTTCGGACGACTTTGTGAACTTAGGCTGTATTGCTTTGGGACTACAATATCGAGACAAGTTTGATTCCACATTTGACCAGCAGTGATCAATTGTGTTGTCTTCTCCTGGACATTCTGAAAGGAATTATTTAAAAAAAAAAACCGCAAAATTAACCTGGCTGAAAGAGCACAACTAAACTTAGAACGGCCAATATTCAGGTAGTTATGAGCTGATTTTTTGCTCAATTTAATTAATTGTTTTTTAATTAAAATTACTGATATTATGCTGTGGAAAGTATACATTGACACAAGGTCCATTGCAAATTATTGTCACGATGAAACAGCGATATTTATACTAAGTTGGGGTTTACGTATTAGTGAAAGTATCTATAATCTGATTGTCAATGGTAACTGCAATAGTTTATGTTGAATAGGCTACCAAAGGAGTTTCGTCTGATATAAAATTAAATACCGTTAATCTCAATGCCGTATCTGATCTGAAGTTAGTGTAGTGATCTGGAATATTTTTTCCTTTGGGCATTGTAGTCCATATCCATTCGTTCGTTATAAATTATATGCACATCTGCCGCACTGGGCACAATCGTTTTTTTTTCTATCAGTTAGACAAAATGTAGATATATAATAATTAGCGAAGCAGTTGGGGACAGTTGGGTGTCAGGCTGAGGCTGTCACGGTCACCCCCGAGGGAGGCGATGGCATTGCCTCTCTGCCTCTGCACAGCAAGGGACAGGCGCTGCAGAAGGAAGGATCCTGCCCGCTTGTCCCCGGTGGCGCAGATGAGCCTGTGGCAGACTCCTTCGAGGAAGTTAGCAGTAAGGGGGCCGTGGCCGCCTAGGGTTTCGAAGGCAGAGGGGAAAAAAGGTGAGTTTCCTGGAGGGCGGCGCACTTCCGTAGCTTAGGCCGCTCCGCGTGGGCCAAATAGTAGATCGGGATCTACTTAAAGATCAGGATCTTGGTCTACTGGGGTTGGTGAAACCCTCCGAATCTGTCAGTTACCTGGCTATAGATTCCAGGATGACAGATTAAATTAGGACCGAAGTTGTCGACCCTTATCGACACTTTATAGGCCCTGACATGCGTTTAGATAAATCATTCTCCTTAAGCAAGCAAAACAATTAGGTCAGAGAAGGATTTCTGAGACTGGGGTCGTTTAGGTGGAGACAGTATGTTAAAATATGATAGACCACTTTTTCAGCCCGACAATGTTACTTTTTATTTGCTGCGACTAATTAACCCATGATTGCATTCACCATTAACACTGTGCCAACACGCTTGTCCGGGACAAATTAAAACACATTTCCTAAATTAAAATAATTTGAATTGCTACGCATGGTTCTCCTTCTAGCTGAATCCTGGTTACTATTGCTATTTATACTTCACACTACTAGATACTTCAAAATCGAGGCCCATGGATGTGTGTGTGTGTTTACGTGTGCTAACCCGCGCATGTGTATGGCCAATACCTTGTGCTGGTTCTTGATGATAATGCAAAATCTGTAGCTAGCTCAGATGGTTAAAAAAATCATGAAAGTTTTATGAGCCGAAACTTCGGTTAGACAGCTACACTATATACATGGACCTTTTGTATACGAGTGATGACTTGCTCGAGGGGTTGTTTTTAGGAACCTCTAGCTATCCAGGCGTGTTGCTATTTTTTGAACAGCCAGAACATTGCCACGTGTGATGTGTGTATATTATTAATATCCTAGAGTTATAAGTAATATTCCAACCAGAAGAAAGCAAGGGAGGTTGACCTCTAATGAGGTCGGCAGTGAATCACAACTTATTATCCTGTATACGAAAATTTATGAGGCAAATATATATAAATATACACTGTACTTTGCCTTGCCTTCCTGCTGGTACCGCGCACTCTGGCTTTCTGATATCAAAGAGTATTTGGTACGGAAGCTCGCCCCGGCCGTTCGCCCACAATAGCGCATTATATTATATATTGTAGTAGAGGATGTCGTGGCCGGGGCTGCTCCGCCCACAGCTGCAGAGCCGCTAGCAGAAGTGAATGCTCAATGGTGTTTAGCATCGGTAGTGCTAACGCGCCCTGGGTATCGCTCTGTGCTGTGTGCTGCAAGGGCGAGATGAGCTCTCCTTTAGCGGCGGGAAGTCTCAGTGGTCGCAACGGCAGCAGCCATGATCTAATAGCACTGCTTTTACGCGGCCACATCTACGCACTCACATACGGACGTACAGTCTTATACATGTATAAGAATATACTGGACCAGCTATTGGCTGATTGAACGCAGGGGATGCGACCGCATGTGTGCGTCAGGCTGGGACAGGTCGGCTGACAATAAGTATTGTATAGTTATGAATACATGGCACGATTGCACACATCGACAGATACCGAAGTTCGAGATAACAAAGATCTGTTCGATATCGGCGGACACAGATGGAGAGAGAGAGAGAAAGAAATACAGACAAACAACGTAACCAGCCATAGAAAAACTAAAGCCGAATGCCGCGAGAGAAAGGGCCTCGAAACACCAGCCCGGACCGATCCACGGGTACAAGCGATACGGTAGGTAGATGAGGTAAGAAGCAGGGAAGGCCCGCTTCAGATAAGCAGCTAATGGGGGACGTGTGTCGGTGTGTGGCTGCTGCAACGTATTGTACCTCAACGGCTGCCTTCAGCCGTAGGGTCGAAGAGAGGCAAATGTAGAAGCGAGGCCAAGGCTAAGGACAAAGCTCCCAAACAGCAAACGGAGATTCCAGGAGCAGGCCAGCGAGTAAATGAACGAATACATGAGGGAAGAGAGGAACGTAAACGCTGGGAGTGTATGGCATTCTAAGTAGGAAAAATCAGTGAGAGCGGAGGGTATGAGCGGACGGAGACAGGGTGTCTCGGATCAATCTTTTATAGGTTTTCATTGCATTGCGCAAGCGTAAGGCGAAATAAATCAGGATAATTGGTAGCCGCATTATAGCCGCGTAATGAGTTGTGAGTTGCGCGGTTATGTATTGTATTAGTTGACTTCGGCTCACGAGCTCCAGTCAATCTTGCACACAGCCGGGTGCTACACATCCGTCGAGGAAGGCTCTTTCATCGCTGAGTTTACCCTGTAAACTTACGAAGAAATTGTTTATCTTCTGCTATCAACGGTGATGCATTGGTTCTAGGAATAGAAATGCCGAGCAAATTCGACAAGCAGAGCTTCTTTGACTACTGAAATAGTTTTCTAAAGAAGGGTCGCGCATGCTACATGTATAATGCTAATATATTAGCTATATATATATATATATATATATATATATATATATATCACGCCGTGAGGCGACGAGCGCCTAATAAAGGCAAGGAGATACCTATCTTAAACAACGAAATTCAGTAATTTCATCTTTTCTTGTCTTCCACTGTGTGACAACATTCGCAGGCCGTTGAGAAGTATTCGATGTTCCTGGCGGAGCTCACCGCCTCGATCCGGGAAGTGTCGCGTCATTTCCAGGAGACCGAGCTTCCAAATGACGCCGACACCACGTATAACCTGCTCCAGGATCAGGGCGGTATGTATTCAATGGGATCCTTTATACACTCTCTCTATTTACGCCTTTGAATCCTTCTTCTCATCGGTTATGCCTCGAATTTCATACAACATACTACCGGTTCGGACGTAACACTTAGCCAGATGTCCGCTACCATTGCTAATATTGTAGTAGGCATGTAATAGACCTAACTTAATCAATAAACATTTTGTAACATGATCCCAGCATCTACCTAATATGGTATTCACTGCGCATATGGCTGACCTCTTTAGGCGAGTATCAATGCCTGAAGGACTCTCTACTATCAGCGGCCCAGCGAGGCAAAGACCTTCTTGCCAAAGTGCGGGTACAGCCTCCCGAGGTGATCCCATACAATGCTTTGGACATCGAGGACGCCCGCCAACGACAACAACGCCAACGTAGGCTTAATGCTAACGAGAGTATGGTGCGCCAGATGATGGCCGAGATTGCCCAACACGAAAGGGACCTCGATTCGTTCTGGCTTTTGCACAAGGAACGGTTAGTTGTATTGTGGCGGTAGTCATCATAATAGCGAACACGGCTCATCAAGCAATCTTGGCCGTCGTCGATCCACCACCGCTCGCCCCCCGGGGGTGGAAATGCTCAAGAAGAAAGCATTTGGCTGGGTCACGAAGAATCTATTTCAGTTACGCGCATGGGAAGCACTGTACATTATGCATTGACATATGCGCCGGCAAGCACACACCCCTAAATGATTAGCTAATGATCAGCTATTAGCAACCTTGTATTGATCGTTGTACATTGTGTGCTACAGAAACACTCTATAATCATATGTATTGTCTACTGCAGTACAACTGAATTTTCACTAGGACTTTTGAGGAATAAGCCATTTGACAATTTGTCCGTAATTTACCCAGTTGGTGTACACACGCATCCGCTAATGGTTCAATCTCGTTCGTGCGTTGTTAGCGGTATTTGTTGTCAATGCCGGTGTCACAATGTGTCAATGTAGGTGCGAAAATATCAGCCGTCCGACGGGCCGGTTAGTGATCGCGTATCTTTCCGTAATTCTGATCGTATGATTCCACCATTCATTTCAGATTAAACCAGTGCCTTCAACTGCGACGGTTCGAGGCGCAATTTAAGGAGGTGCACATAAATATGGCAGCCAACATACGGGACGTCCGGGACATGACCGAGCTTGGGGATTCTGTCAAGAGAGTTGACACGCTTCTCTTGGAGCTTGACCATTTCTACAAGATGGCTGAGGTGAACGCTGTTTATGATTTAACTAATATTGTACAAATAAGAAAACGATCTAGAACATGTGCAGAAACATTGGGCGTAGCAACTCATTAAGCAATGTATAATATAAATAGATGGTAGTTTTGTATTCAATGCATTTCAATGTGTCGAATTGTCGGACTTTTCCAAAGGATGACGTGGAGAAGGCGGACCACCTACAACGAATCGGTTCGCGCCTGTTGGAGGGTGGCCACTACGCGATGGACTCGATCGAGCCGAAATGCGTAGAACTGGAACGATTGTGCCTGGAGTTCAAGGACCGGTATCACCAAAGGAGAGAAAAGCTAGTCAGATACAGGGACCTCCAGGAGAGGGTCGAGAGAGCCAACAGGTAGGCCAACATGAGTAAAGACTAAACGACTACCTACGTAGGCTAGGTAGAAAATGTAATGTGGTACAGTCGTCAGCAGTCGTTGAGTTTAACAGGTCCAGGACATTCATCGTATGCATACTATCGTGCGCTAACATATATCCTCATCGTAGATGTAATATACACTTTTGGCCCGGGCGTTCCACCTTTCTCGGGGTGTTTTTATCTAGAAGTATCACAGTGGCTTTTAGACCCAACGAACGTCGATCTCGAATCTACGATATACTATCATATTCCTAGACGTTCACAGACAAAACTATAATATCGTCAACTCTCTTTTCACATCACCTGCCTCGATTGCAACGGCGGACTTGAGAAGGTCAGGACACATTTACGAACCCAACAGATAAATCTCAGTTGGGTCTAAAGGACAATGGGCTATTGCAGCATCACTATGGGAACGGCACGAAATCGACCTAATTGACATTAATTGCTCCAGGCTAAACTCAAGTCGGCCATCATCATCATTATTAGCGTTCCAGTTTTCAGCTACCAGCTAAGGGTCTCTTGTAAAATGGGTAGACAATGATTGCATAAGTTGTAAGTGGACCTGCATGTCTGTGAGACGCGCAGAGTCCTCAAGGCTCGTTGTATTTATACTTAACGACTACGGCGTGCGGATCTATTGATTGCCAGACACACAAGCTTTCGTTAACATTCTTACCAGATAGTTGCCAGCAACGGACTTGGGTTGCGTGTGTCTGTTCGGATCGGGGTCCCCCCTCCTCTCTCTCTCTCTCTCTCTATCTCGAAAGAGAACCGTTCGACGGCGCCGTTCGATGAGAGCGTGTTTGGCCGCCATCCTGCCTGTTTGCCTGTGGGCGTTAGTGGGGGTTGGGCGTCCTCCTGGGCATCCTGCTTGAACCTTTGGCGTTCTGCGTAGCTCCGGCCTTCTTGCTTTCTGGCATTGGCCATTATGCCCGATTTAGAACTCTATACCCTCTCCCGCTGGGCCATGTCAGCCTTGTGGTCTAGCATCTCTGGTACATACCCGCTTAGACGCATTCTTACCTTGGCCCTCTCCTTCTGTCTTGGATCCTACCTCGCTTCGCACCGAAGCGACACGGCAAATGCAATCTAGAAATACACGAAGTATAGAAGCCTCGAAGCAGTCGGGTCTCGATCCGGCTAGATATAGTGAATTGAGAGAGTTGAGAAAACTGACGGTGGTCCGACACAATCCTGTGAACCCTAAATTGTCCAGGGAAAAGCTGGACAATGATGATGCTAATAGGGCCCAGTTGTTAGCCACAGTGACTGCCACAGTCCGATTCCCTTATCTTCGTCCGGCTAAGACTGATTAATTCGGGCATTCAACGCCATGATAAATACTGTGTCCTTAAAATGGATGACTAACTCGCGATCTTCATCAGGTGGTGTACGGAAGGCATCGAGCTGTTGGCTGGTCTACACATTGAGAAGTGCAATTCGCCAGAGTTTGCAGAAAAGGCGCTTGAAGATCTGAATCGCTATCTGGAGACCGCGAAAGAGTTCCGGATGGGCGACAAGGATGAGTTCCACAAATATTTCGAGGATTTTATCAACAACGAAACCCGGCCTCTCTTGCAACAGGTTCGTCATTAGGTTACGCTGTATGACATATATATATATATATATATAATCACGTTTATAACCATTGTCAGAAGCAGCCGTAGAACAAACCGTTGGTTTAATCTTTATTACGAACGGTGGCAAAAATATTAGACGCTATATCGCAGCATATTCAATTATGTTGAATTGCGCTTATATATATATATATATAGGGGTCAGCTTCCCACTAGGATTCAGGCAAAGCATCATAGAGTTGGAAACCGCCTGAAGTCAATAAGTATGAAATTACTGTATGTTTAAAGCTGTATATACGTATATAATATAATAATAACAAGCAGTCAATAAGTTGGTATCAAATGAATGGAATAACAGAGAAAACGCATCTGCAGCTTCCTAGCTCATTACAATTATATTCATTTTGGCAATTAAGCACTAGGCGATGTACGTTGTGCGGAAAGAAATCTTACGGGGATTATGTCATTAAAAGTTGTACAAACTAGCTTCCTTTTTTAGCCTATAATATAAAACATCAATGAAAAATGTTTACACGATTTAATTGGAGCTTGACGAGCATGACCAATGGACAAGGTTATTCTGCGTTTGAATTAATTAGAAGCGGTGTTTAATTAATCTACGCGTACCAGGCCCATCCGAGTAAATCGAGATAGAGGAAACTATCGGTGGCTATGGGAGCAACCTTTGTTGATAGGAATTAGAGCTTCTTGACACTAATATTTACACAATGAGACATAACATAGTCTCCACCGAGCTTAAATAGGCAATCTTGTCTATGGTGCGGTGATAGCTTACGTCAGATGTGTATTCACCGCAGTCAATGCACGATTCAATTCAATTCAATTCAATTATTTCTTTATTGACGGAACTGCGAAATATTACAACGCTTATGAACGCGTATTTACGAGTCCGTGCACACTATCTACCTTGTCACCACGGCAGTGAATGGTGTACGATTAGCAAGCGCGAGAGCAAACGGCGCTCGAGACCAATGACATACATCTAATACACTTCGAGCTGACTCTCAGCTGTTCGCCCATGTGACAGGCCTCGAAATCACTTTAGAGGCGTAATCTTTTTCTACTTCTTTTACTCAGCCTGTCGTAGTTGGAAGGAGTCCGAGAGGGTGACATCAGTCAGATAAACAAATTCAACCTCTCGTTCAAAACCAAAGAGCTGAGCAAACATGCAGATCCTTGATCAACTGCGATCGAAGCACTCCAACATTTCTGTTGAAAACTTTTCACTGGTGATGTTTTCATAATGTTTTTTCACATGTTACCGAGTTACCCTGGTGCTAGTGCGGGGAACTGGATACATATATATATATATATATATATGTATATATGTATCCAGTTCCGCGCACTCGGATATCCAACCAACAAGTTTCCGCACGCACTGTAAAATAAGAACGCTCGTCTATGGGTCTATTATTGACGACGCTTTGTTGAATTCTCCGGCCACCTCTGTGTGGCTCGAAGAGATATTACTACACGACCGGCTTCGTGCAGCGACGGCTAACAACCGAGCCGAAAGTGAGGACGTTTTGGTGGTCCACGTCTTGATCAGACGGACTTTTATATATATATATATATATATATATATATATTCGGCTGGCCCAAAAAAATTACACACATATAAATTTCAATATCGGATAACTAAGTGAATTAAAACAAAATGCACCTCTTTTATTTATACACTGGTCCCAGAATTCTGGCAGCCTTCTGGCGGCTAGGTATGCACCATTTCACTTCCAGCGCGGTGTCTTGGACTGCTAAGTCTCTGGCTATCGGAGGCCAGAGGCCGCAGGTTCGAGCCCCACTACGTGACATATAAGAGAGCTTAAGCATTGTAAACTTGCAGCTCCTTTCATAAACCAATAAACCTTTACCTTACCTTTACCCATTTATAACTTCGTTGTTTAAAGTCTCGGAGCAAACCGATGTTTGCATACCCTTGGCCACCTATAGCCCTCTTTAATCGATGGAAGCAACCGTAGTCACACGGGATTAAAATGGGAGAATGGGGGGGTGACGCCACCGCTCAATCTTGTTGGCCTTAAGCTAAGACGTAGTTCCACTGGTCCGATGTGCCCTAGCATTGTCATCAAGCAGCCACAATCGGTGCTTCCTGTTGCCATGCCAATTATTTATGAGTCCCCTCAAGAACTCGAGATATCGAGCCGAGTCTATTTTTTCTTTTGTGCCTAAAATCTCGTAGTAGCAACTTCCGTTGAAATCCATAGCAAGTTCTACCATTACTTTAGGCTCGAATCTATTTGGTACAGCTAGCGTCATTACCTGTTTACCTGATCGTAGCCACTGTTTCACTGGTCTTTGTCCGGTTCCCTATACAAGCTGACCCATGTCTCGTCCACTGCAATGATATGCTCTAAGCGATTCTTTTGCTGCCTATATATCTTCAAATTGGCAATCGTTTTCTATGTCTCGCGAACACTCCTTACGTATTTTCAGTTGGCCAGGACTGAGTCCATGAGGAACCCCTTTTGACCCTTGCTCAGATTAATTTTTAACAATTCGACAACATGTTTCACGAGGCACGCCAATTTTAGCCGACAAAGTCCTCAATGACCAAGCTTTAGTTTGCTCAAAAGCTTTTTCGATTATCCCGATCCGTTCGTCAAATCGAGATTCTGGAAGGGGTGGTAGCCCTCGATGTTCATTAATGTCCCAGTTGCCTTGCCTAAACTGCGCACACCAACAGTGCACCTGTCGTCGGCTTAGGGCACTATAGCCGTGCACACTAACCGACTCTCAATGAATTTCAGTTGGACATTTCTTCTGTGGAAATAGAAACCTGACACTTTTCTGAACCAATTGCTATCGTATGAACCATGCCAACTCAGCGACACCTTTATTCATCGTAACATTTAATTGATTTTATTTCCCTTCACACAGTTCGGGTAGTATCGTTGGGAACATAAACGGTTACGTTAAAATATTTACATCACAGGATTGAACTAAAAACTTTATGGTCCATACACTCTGCATTGAGAGATGCGAGTTGGTTTTATCGAAACTACATAAATGGCTATTCAGTAGCATATAACACAATTATTAAGATTTTCTGAGTAAGCGCGCTGCTCTACACCTTAATGGATTACTAATTAGTTCATTTCGACAATTTCGAAAATTACTTTTCTGAATATCAAAAAGTGGACTCTAGATCTAGCCGATGCAATCTTTTATACAATGACAGGTTGGCCTGTTTTTGTAGAAACGACAGCTATGCATGCTGGGCGTGCTATCGCAGAGATTATCACATCTTCGCGCTAACTGTTTGGGAAATGTGGACAGATCGTTTCGAGCGCTCAAATTATCTTGTGTAAGTGGGGCGAAGTATTGAAAAATCCTATCACATGTTCTAGGGGCGGATTGGGCAGATTCCGTGATGTGAATGGAAAATGTCAAATTTCCGAGGTCGGAAAAGTCCGAGATCTCGAACGTCATAGCCGCACATTAGGGAGTTGAAGTCTGAATGATCATCAGGGCTTTTTTTTTGTTGACATGGTCCTTCAAAAGGTCCTCCATAATTTTGTCGAAAAGTACGAGTTCCAACGTTTCCAACCTTACCCTGTCCGTGTATGTTGGGTTCTCGTTCAAGTGAATTTCATTACGTGTGGTGGAATCTCTCCGATTCACGTTTGCAATGTATACTAGGTGCCACGTTGGTCCACGGAACTGGATTCGGCAACGCAAGCATAGATAGCACACAAAATCCCTGATACCGCACGCGTGTCTGTGTCTCGGCCTCTGGCCAGCGACATTCAATACTATTCGAGTTTGCCAATTCGGGTTTTTCGCCAACTCTTTCCAACTTAATCTGCCGAATCATGACACAAACGGTTGTGCAATGCTGCTGGAGAGACTTACACCTTTGTATTATATTATACTTTCGACGACACGGCGAGCTATCGTGGGCAAGCATCAATTAGAAGTTTGCTTAGTGAAGTAAGATCTCCGGGTTCCGACGCTCGACGTTGGCTGCAAATAGAGAACAGGGGGTGGTACCCATCTGGAATCCAGATACAAACGATGTCCCGGCCTCTGCCCGGGGAATGCTCATGCCCATAGCCACTTGGGCTGGCGGGTCCTTGAAAGTGGGGGAACCCATCTTCCTTGCAGCTGTTCTGCCTACGGCTGGGCAACGCGAGACGGAATTCGCTTTGAGTTGGTAGGAAATCCCCAGGACGATATTATGGGTTTCGAGAGAAGGATATCATTGGTGGTCGCCTCATTTATTACACTCTCGGGCGAGGCCGGTATCTCAGCAGCACCCCTGAGTATGCGGATGGTACAGTAGCACGTCAGCAAGCAAATGTAGTTAGCATAGTATTCGATACGTGAACTATAAATAGCCGCGAGAGAGAATTGGAGAACTTCCATAGCAGTTAGGACTAGCTGAATCTAATGACAGCACCTAGCCTAAGGTCTTGGTTTCTTTGTATATGCAACTACGTGCAATCGTAGGCAATGATAGCTGATAAAAAAAGAAACATTGCATGAAGACATAATGAATGGAAACGTCGAAATTATATCGTCGTCTGTTTGGGGTGTCGCGAAACGGGATTACCCTGTCAACGAGATACCTGCAAGATCAACACTGCTGGCTTAGCGATCCCCCTTTGAGGCTTTAGTAAAGGTTGTTGAAGCCTTCAGAGAACGTTCTATAATTTTTTCGTGATGTAAGTCATGTCTCGAACACAGGCAACCTGAAATTACCAGCTGATTTAAGAGACTAGTAGATGAAGACAGATATAGTAGTTGTTCAGAGATTTAGAAAACACGGTGGAATTTTCATTTCCTAATTTGATTATTCACATTAAATGAATACTGAAGAAATGCTCGTTTCAACCATCTCTATTTCAAGTTGTAAAAAATGCAATGTAATGCCTGTTGAGGAATCTTACAAAAACGTGACAAAATGGTGTCCATGTATTGGCAACGACAAGTCGCCAGAACCACGTTGTTAATCATAATACATCGGGAAGTTTATCTATTTGGATTTAATCGATGTACACAAAAGGCGCTGCATGATTTAATCAAAGCCGCTCAAAGAACAATGTATTACAAAATAGTTTAAAAAGGATCGATAACAAATTCGTTCGAGCCGAAACGGAACGGAAAACCTATTTCCATGGTTATCGATAGCGTTCGCAGTGTTCATATGCTCTCAGAACATTTTTTGACATCAGGAGGACTTCTCAGTGTTCGATCATCGTTGGCAGAGTGCTTGAGGGCAGAAGGACTTTTTGAATGCACCCTTCTCTTTCCCCGACGTCCAAAGAGAACGACAAGCTGGCAATTTTGCGGTCGCTGTCTAAGAGAAATAAAGTTGCCGCATCCACGAGCAGGCATCCGATGCCCTTACTGCATTCACGTAGACCCACATAGGCTCCCAGGTCTTCAAAGTTCTTCTGTTCAGCGAATTGAGAAACGAGCATGCATTCATGCACGGATGGATGCATGTGTGCATCCGCTAGCGAGCGAGTGCCTATTCTCCTCCAAGTCCTCCGTCGTACCAAGTCTACTTATCAGAGGGAATCTACCACTGGCGTTGATGGGATGTGCCAACCGGGGATGCGTTATGTGGTGTAGGTATCGTGACACAGATAAATGACACTAGCGATGGGTCTCACAAGAATGATGTGGCTGATCGGTTTTTTAGTCTCCGTCTAAACGCCTCCGATAACATCACTTTGTTGAATTCTTCATTTAGTGTTTGTTTCTCTTATTTCGTCTTGGCAATGGCTATTCACTCTTCAATCTCTCCTTACTTCTGAATGTTCGTTTCTGTCTGAAGGGCAGCATCGGGAGACGCGTGTGGTATCCTCATTCTACCTTTAGGCTCTGTGGTCTCCGCAACTCGTTGGTCTCTACACTGCCGGCGACGCTGGATAGGCTTAATGCCCAAACGCTTCCGCCGGGTGGGGTCTCCTCCGTTGTTGCCGAAGCAGAGCACGTGCAGCGCGCCGGCTATTTCCGGGGTCCTCGTCCGTTTTTCCATAAGCTCACTCGATACCACCGCTTATTCCTCCGTGCCACTAAGTTCCACCAAGATCGTCGGGCCATACCGCCACTACGGCTACTACTTCTGCTACAGCTGCTGCTACCACAACGGCTATAGGTGCCGGTGGAAACTGTCTGCACAGAGAGAGAACGTATGGATGAGGACAGCAAAGAACCGGGGAGGGAAAGAGAGAGATTTTCAGAAGAAACTGCGACGTCTTCGTCGCTTGGACTCGTGCCCCAAGTCTCTTCTTTTTCATTTTCTCCTGTTTGGTGCCGCCTCGTGTGCCGTTCGTACTAAATCTGAATCTGCCGAACGATGTGTGCCTGCCCTGGCTCGCCCTCATTCCCCTGGGAATCTCATCCGGCTATCCAACCACGATCTTGTCTGAGTGGGCCGAATGAGACGATATACACGGCTGCCCCCTTCCTCGTTTTAGCGTCCACTGCGTTCCGTTCCCGTCGAATGGTAGCAAAAGCTCCCGCAAAAGATGGTCGTGCCTGCGAGGCTGCTGCTGCCGCCGCTATAATATGTCTTCCCTTAACCAGCTGCGCAAGAGCGCGCCGGCACGGCGGAATCCAGCAGCCGTCATCCGTCGTCGCGCCACCGATCCACCCAGTCATCAATCCGCTACATGAGACGAAGGGCGAGACGGAGCAGGAGGCGGACCTTGCTTGCTCGTCCGCTAAGTCAGCCATCAGGCAGGCCGACTCTAATCAATTCGGAGCACCGTCGGAGGAGTCATCACGGGTCCGGCGGAACCTGTCGCGCCAGCCGAGACTTCAAATGGGGTACACGAGCACGAGCCCCAGAAAAGAAAGGTAGACAGGGAGAGATAGGGAGCAGTGAGAGTGGGAGATGGAGAATTCCCTATCGGCGGAGAAGGCCGACACGAAAAACGCGCTGTGCCGCGGGCTATCCGGCCCCCGCGAGCTGTCGAGGGGTGCCGGGTCCACTCACCTAGTGAGATTTATCTAACAAGTTCAACACTCGCTCACCTTGGCTAGGTGGCCTAGGTAGTTTGGAGTACTCGTGGCGGGCGCGAAGACCAAGTTCACTATGCAAGGGCAGGCATAAGCGAAAGCCTTCAGGTCCCCCAAAGCCGATAAATCCGCCTAATCAGGCTGTCTATGTTCCCAGTTGCCCTTCTTCTTTCTTATTCTAACGTTTCAATATTTTACCAGGAGTATTTTATCGTGGTTAGATGTCACGTTCGTTATACGGTGGCAACGTCGGCAGCCCGAGCAGTATGAAACAGATAATGCGCCTTCGGGACTATCGTGGTCTCTCGAGATCGTATAGCTTAACTCGTTTCTCTAGTCTAGGCTAGCCGGCCGAGACCTCCGGAATTACCTTCCTGCCTTCTGAGTGTCGTCCGAGTTCGCCTGAACACTTCCGGGAAAATGCAATTTTTCAAAATGGCAGTCCAGGAAGATCTCAATGAGCGTCCTGTTTGGGAACTGGGGGAAGGAGGTCGATAGGCATTAACACGTTTGTCCAGAATCTACGCGTGATTCAGAGACTGTCAAATTACTGGCTGCGTAGTGTGCACTTTCATGATACTTGTATTCTTGGTGTTCATCAGAATGTAATGAGAAATATATTTATATTATTGATGAAAAAATAAAACGATGATAGAGGGTTGGAGTCACTTGAGGTAAAACGTCTTCAATCGAAGGTGATAAAACCTCATTCATGTTGATCCAGACGCCTTCCTTGAGACTTTGGACAAGCTCTATCAACGTTTGCGGGGTGCTGCTGTGTTCCCAAAGCAGCACCGGGTGTTGCTGACGTCGCCAAGTACCAATTAATAACCACTATGACCAATTTCGAGCGATCGTTCGCCTGTCCAGTGCTTCTTCAACGTTTTATCAATTCCCAACACAGTCTGATGAGTTGAGCCGACCAACGATGCTGAGGACTGTTGCAAAATACCATTTTTTCATCTACGGTAACGATTTCACACAGAGGAACATCTTTCTCTCAGAGCAGGTAATGATCTGTGAATAGTCGGATGCTAGAATCAGTTTCCACAAAGCCTATCACATACGAAGGTTACTCGCACTTCATTTCAGACACAATGCTGCGCGGTGCAATCTGCATCATCGCTACACTGGCAGAATACATTCGTATGGGAGGCTTATTCATTATCACATACCCTGTGATTCCTATCACTTCATATGAGTACCTTCTAAGTACATTCCTGTTGAAAAAAAAGGCACCCAAGCGTTTGCTCAGATATATTTCTATGCGACATTTCAGTCTCCGCTTAAATGCATATTTCAGTCCAATTGATAGCAGGTCAAAATCGCTCGGCAACTATCACTGGCGGAATCTGAGCTCGACGTCGTTTGCCGAAAATCTAATGAACAATCGGATACAGAAAGGTATTCGGTGGCGTTGATGTGATAAAATCTGGAAATCGTCGTTCTTGCTATTTTATAGCTATGCAACCGGCTACTGCTTCGCCGATTGTCGCGTGTAGATAGAAATTGTTAGTAGACAGATTTAGCCAACTAGGACCATATCTTGTTCTACACAGCCGGGGTCGTGGTCATATTACAATGCAGTGGTAGGTTGTGCGCTACATTGCCAGTGGCATACACTGTTCTGGCTGATTGTCAGCCTCTCGCACCGTCTTACGTTTCATGACAAAGGTTTAAGACGCGTTGTATATAATAATGTTGTGGAGTTTAACGAAATTATCTCTAACGACAAAGACCTCAGCGTTGTCGAGATTGACGATGACGTTCCCGCATAGTTCTACTTACTCGGTGCTGGAGAGGAACACGTAACGCGTATGAGACCGATCGGCTGGCCTGTACGAAGGCCCGTCTAGCAACCACCAGGCAGAAGGGCAATGTTAGAGACGCACGATAAGAAGTTAGTGACGTCAGTCGCTTCCTCAAGGACCTGAGAGCGGGTCGCGTTGGAGGACGATAAGGAGATTAGCTAGCATTGCTCGTCTGCGACGGAATGACGTGCCAGCAAGCGATGGCAGTGGTGGTGGTTGCTGTGGCGGCAGCAGCAGCAGACTGATTACCCCAAGTGTTTTTTATACTTTAATTATTTTGAGTTCCTTCGGGCGCGTCGGAACGCTAGCTACAAACAAAGGATGTTCCCATCCATGGATACTATATAAACGCGGATTATATATATATCTATATATGTATGTGTTCTTTCTCCCAGATAAGGGAATAGGTTTTTTCTGTTGTGCAAGCACAAACACCAGAATGCCTTCTGGTGTTCCATAACGAAGAACTGCAATTATATTATATTAGCTGTGAATAATCACTGTCATACCAATGGAATAACCTCATAATCGAAATGTTGATGGCCTTCATACTGCGCCATCGGTCAGTATGACCAATCAAAAATGAAACGTATCTGAAAACAATTCTGATACTAACGACAATCATGATGTTGTTCTTGTTGTTCTGTGCGCGCTGTTGTATCGCACGAATTGTGCCTGTGTTTGTATCATCTCTGTTTGCCCGATGCAGGTGCTCAAGCGGATAGATGACGTTCGAGTGATGTGCGTCAATAGGCAAACCTCCCTTAGAAAGCTTGCGGCAACCCGGCCGGCCCCAAAACCCGTCCAGGCGGTGGCCCCCGAAACATCAACATCACCTGCAAGTGACACCACCGCAAGAGATAGCAAAGACTCGGAGCAGGGTAGTCCGACGTCGTCAACGCGTTCGTCCCTCAAAAGCAAGGTGCATAGAGCCTACTCTCTGACTGTCCGTTCGCTTGATTCGTGGAGGCCTCGAAGGCGACACTCAACCTAAAGACAAACTCACTCTGCGGACAAACAGTTTTTCGCCGATTTTACTGCCCCCCATATCGCGCGCCCATATTGTTGAGCTATGCTTTTCAATCATTGCCTTAACGTTGTCAATGCTGAACGTGTATTGTCTATCATTGATCAATAAAGTGGACTAATGTGCCCTTTTATGGATCAACACACAACCTCACACTAACGCACAATCATTATCGACATCACTTGAACATCTGACAAAGAAAAAAACATTCGTCATATCATATGTCTATATAGCCGAAGCATTAAGGCCGCTAATGATAGCTATTACAAGATGATAATTATTCTGGATATAATTCGACACACGTCTCTGTTACTATTGTCCTTCGAATTTGTTTTTTTTGGTTTGTTGTATTCGTTCAACTTTATACGAATCCCGCGGTGAAGTTTGCACTGTCCTACTAACAGTTCGGCCGTATGTGTAAATTGCTCCTGTCAAAAAAATGTGTCTGTCAGACGTTTACTAAAATATATCACTGTCGTTCAGTTCGTCTATTCGTACGATATCATTTATTATTATTAATATGATTATTATTCACTATGAGAGCACATCTGTGTAGACCTTCTATGGTTGCTATTTTGTTAAATGTTAATTATTATTGTTGTTGTCATTTCAGTCGCTAGCTACATCATGTATGTGTTTAGTTTGTAGTCGCACCGTTATGCGAAAGTCATCACCGACAATCATCGCCATTAATCAATCATCCTACAAAAATATAACAATAACATAATACATATCGACACCAGTTGTGTAAGTTAAATCAATATTGAACTACGTCCGTCGTTACCATCATTGTGACAATAATTGTTTGATGATATTTAATTCTTAATACTTTATATATATATATATCTACATATTCATAACGTAGAGTGTATCGCAATGCAATAAAAATACGACCATATTTCGTTTGTGACTTATATTGTGTTCTGCTCAAGCATTTTGCACGCGTCTTTGTTCACACCTTGCTCATTTATCATCATTCATCTTCACTGCATGCAATAGATGTATTAATATTAATTCTTCATTGATATCGGTTTATGTGTGTACTTGATTTTCGTGAGCTCTGGAGATAGAACAGGTGAGTTTTAGGTCGCTTGAAAGCTTCAACTCGAACGGTTTTCATTTACAAGTGTCCTCTCGTTGACTGTTGCTAGGCTCCACATTCTGCATCTGTGTCTATTATGTTCATTTGGTGCCAGTGACCTCCACCTATTTACGTTCAGGGCGAAACATCCATTAATATCATTAATACATATTCGCAATCAAATTACATAGTTCTGAGTCACTCCGCATAACTGGACTTGGTGCGAGAGTTTTCGTATGTACAGTACAAACGATGAACACACAATCCGCCAGCTCCGCTTGGAAGCTATAATTTGTTGCTATGCCTACAAAATATTTACGCGCCGTAAAGCTTGCAGGAATACGACGCTAAGACGCTTAAATCGTCAAACAGAGATGGATGACGCTCTAACGGTCGGCACCAAATTCATTGTCGTCCTCCGATGCAATATTTCAGATCGAGGTGCAGCTGCCGTTGGAAAATCGATGTGCTCCGCTCACGTCACCAACAGAGGGACTCAAAGATAAACGCGGGTAACTAACTAAGAAACTATCTATTTATTTAACTAACTCACGAATTTCGTCATATTCTCCCTGTCGTGGTACAGACAGACGTAACCATGCAAATGAAAAAAAAATATATATATATAACCTCTTCGAACGTTCAATAGAACAGGGTGTAGCGGATTGTGCATATGTATCGGATGGCCATTGTCCTTATTCTCACCTGAGTAAGGGTCCATTGCAGGGCATTCTGGCCACTGTGACCATGGATTGTGGACATGAGCTTAATACATATGCTATATGCGCTGTCGAATCATTGTCAGATGGTGCAGCTTGAAGCTATTTTTTGCCAATTATAATCTTATTTCTATGATCGCAGTATGTCGGCGGCTGGTGCAGAAAATACGGTTTTTTCTTTTGTCCAATGAAGCCGTGTGGGTACCTCGGCGTTTGCTGAGGGCGCACACATTTCTCTAACAGCAACAGCTAAGTGAAAGTAATATTTTCAGTCTGACTGAGGCCGCGTCCTGGAACACCGATGCGTAAATGGGAATACCGCCTATGACGGATAGACTGGTATCGGTATAATTCCAAGCACGTCGCCCCTGTCGCGTTGTTACTGTTGTTGTTGTTGTCCAACATTTGCTAGCCGCCTTTTGCAAAAGACAAAATAGGTGCTGCTGTTTGTTCGAACAATTGTTGAATGACCCATTTGATCATGGCACATTGTTCTAATTGTGAAACACCCCGTATTGTGTCCACTAGCTCGCAACTGTGATGATGGTGGCGCTGAGCATTTACAGTGATACTATGGATGAAATTGACCTTTTTTCTTGTTGTCCTCTAGTCGTTCATCTTCGTCCTCGTGTATTTCATCCACATTTCTTTGACACAACGAAATGTAATGCGTCCAGGTGATGTTTCGTCTCCTTTCAAAACTGAATACCAATAGCTCACTTTTTTTTCTTTGTCTTCTGAGATTGACTATCGTATCTGGTTAATAGCTGTTCGTTGCACGCCAGCTTAACATTAAGGATCAAGCGTCGAGATTTTTATCTTCTTCATGGAAGTCCTACAAAATCGCCTTCAATTGCACTCGTTTCAGCGAGCGCCGGTCGGTCAGTCAGCCAGTCAAAGCTATTAATGCAAGCTGGCCAATGGTCTTACTGACTGGATTTATGACGTTCGCTATTTGCAGCTTAGTATCGAGTCAAAGGCAATTTCCTCCTCTAAAAAAAAAAAAAAAAAAAAAGTATCGAGTCAGGGGCAAATTGTTTAGCGCTCCTTATCTTTCTCCGTATACGTATATGTATTTTGTGTCGTGTACTTGTGCGACTTATTTAGACGCATGTCAAACGTTTCGATATTCTCATGGCATAGCAACGTAGCTTCTATAATATTTTACGATTTTAGTTCCTAATTATTGTATGTTTGAATAAATATATATATATATATATATTTCACAATTATATATCCTCGTAACCGGCGCCCATGTTAAACGTCGTATTGAAGCGAGCTAGTTTTCAAAGCTGATTCAGTATAATGTCTGCAATATATATATATATATTGTACTTAGGTTTTGTTTCCTGATACGTACGTCTCATAGCTTCAAGTTGCACCATTTGCTGTGGGTCAATTCTTGTTTCGAAAAATTCGGACGTTGGATGATAGCTAATCAGACGCATTGAGTTTCACTCATAAAGTTCCGAAATGTCCATCAGAATTGACAGCAAGTGATGCCTGTTTTTACTAACACAATCCTAAGTAGAGGGTGAAACGCGCAATATTATATATTGTACGAATTAAGCATTTGTCTTATCTGTTGGATTTATTTCATCGTCACAAACATGTCGATAGGAATGATGCGCTATACTTTTGCTGCTGTTGCTGCTACCGCCACCATTTAACTCTACCCACATTCGCTTGCTTTTGCCTAAAATAACCGCGTTTTTCTTGTTTTGTTTTTGCTGTCATTACATGTGCCGATTCTGAACTCACCTCCTAGTCACGTTATGCAGGAGCTAATTGAAACGGAAAAAACGTACGTCGCCGAGCTGAACTCAGTCGTCGAGGGTTATCAAAGACAAATGTCGAACGCCGACCTTAAGTCACTTATACCTCCGCCGCTGCTGAATCGTGCAGATGTGCTCTTCGGCAATATGGCGGATATACTGGCCTTTCATCGGGACGTGTTTCTAGGCAACCTTCAAGAGTAAGTTTCTCAAGTTGATTCAGTGGCCAACTTAGAACTGAGCAGCAAATGAAACCTGGAAATTCTACAGCACATTCAAACGCTTATATAACAGCGCGCATTGATTAAGGAAGACGTGATTGCACTGTGAAGAAGAGGTGAACCTTTGCCGGACAAATCGGATAGCACAAAAATTGAATTTTGCTGAAAATCAGAAAAAAAATATTGGAAGCAATATTTCTCATAGCTTATCGTACATGCACAGCGATAAATAATAACTAAGCGAAAAGGTATACTTTATCTAGTAGAATTCTCATTCATATAGCACGCGTTAGGTGGAAAGCAATGATGATTCGCATAATGTTGAAAATCCGCATCGACTCCAGGTCTGAGCGCCACCTGTCGCTTAACGGTTGGCCAGGGATTGATTGTCCATGCAACAGCTGTATCCCTACAGCAGCTATGCGTATCTAAGAGACTTCTGCGCTTCGTGACCCATATCCTCAACTGCAGCGGTGCATGTGGGAGCGTTTTGCCTTCCCATCTATTCAAATAGCTCCGAACAACGTTCACTGCATATAGCGGTGCACTTTCTCCAAAGTTAGATTGCGTTTGCTGCAGGAAGCTTTACTGCACTTTATTCCTATGAAGCATTCAATCGCGGCCGAAGTAATTGAGCGCTTGTCTCCCTCGACCAAACGGGCGCCACAACGTCGATCAAACGTGGTCGTTCCGAGCGCTTTGTCAGCTGGATGTCCATATTTTATGCCTGTGCCAAGTGGCAAACTTGACCAGTGAGAGAGTACCTACTCGGTCTTGCCGGCAGAAGTAGGCCTCAAATTTCTCGGGGGGAACGAACTGTGGTCCTGTTCAGCGGCCGCGTCAGGCCTGTTCAATCGCTCTCATTTTTTTTCTACATCGCGAGCGAATTGCTCCACCTATCCACCATGGAAGCATATTGAACCCTCGTTCGCGAAACCTTTGTCTTCGTGGCAGACGTGCGTTGGCGTAATAAACAAGAGGAGGGCTTCAACGAAAACGGCTTTTTCTGAGTTGTCTAAAAAGCACGAGCAAATCGATGACCTTCACGAAATGCTTTTGCAGTTAAAAGCTTTTTCATATGTGGAGGTTAGGTTGAAAGATTCCGTTTGTTGCCCAACAGACACGTTACCGTACTTGTTTGAGGTAACGGGCGGCTGAAACTCTGTGAACCTTACAATAATAACATCGCTCCCCGCACAGGTTTGTCTATGTGTATTTATATTCGGGTGGCTATAATCGTATTCAGATGTTGCCGTGCAGGCGAGCAGACGGCATCATTAATCCGGGAGGTCTTCAGACCCGCATTAGCATTGTATATTTTTGTCAATACTATACCCGATGCATTATGGCTGACCCACTCTGCTCAGGATGGCATTTTGAAAACATTCGCATTTTTCGCATCGAGT
Source organism: Stratiolaelaps scimitus (assembly GCA_019614645.1). Classification (NCBI taxonomy): domain Eukaryota; kingdom Metazoa; phylum Arthropoda; class Arachnida; order Mesostigmata; family Laelapidae; genus Stratiolaelaps; species Stratiolaelaps scimitus. The sequence goes on along the minus strand of JABWDB010000020.1, from coordinate 5,754,137 downwards.
TCTTCGGAGGAAAATCGACGGAATTCGAATTGTTTTGCCTTAATGACATTCAGAAGGCGATGTATAACTCAAAATGGCAAAAAAATGTTTAACACAAAATTGCAGCTTTTGCAAAGGAAAAGATTTTATTGTCAGAATTCAGCTGCGTACCAAACCGCCTCGCTGAAAATGTATCCCCAACTGGTTCGTCCCTTGTCAAGTCCCAGGATCAACGAAAAAGCGAGACGCAAGGGCATCCTCGATAAAAAATGCATGCTGTCCGATGTGGAAGAATGTCACTGCTTCCTTGTCGGCTTGCCTTTAATAGCAGACAAATCTCACCCGACGAACTCCGACCAAGCCAAGTGAACGCTGAAACCTGTCTCGGTGTTGCAGTTCAGCTGATAAAGGCACCGTACATCGTCCGGCCTCGGCAAGAATGCAAGTGGTTGGCCAGTTGCAAAAGCCGACCGTTGCAAGTAGAAGAAGTAATGCATGCATAATTCAAAATCACTGATGCCGGCCAGCCGTGATGAACAGGGGACTGGTGGAGATCTACTTCAGAACTGAAGCTGACTTGATTAGCGAACGGGACCAGATAGGAAAAAGAGAGATGGGGGGGGGGGGCTGGTGTTGTTGGTGGCGCTGTTTGATGGCTATCCGGACGATAAGGTTTGTCTGCTTGCGGGGCTGTAATATGCCCTGGTTCGTACCAGCACAGTGTCAGTGGGCTTGCCGCCAGCTGTCGGGGCCACCTGTGCCGCCTTACAGCGCCGTGTGGGACAGACAACAATGTCGGTGTTAATCGGAATGAGTGGAAACAGCAGTTGGCGGGATTCACGCCGTGAGGGTCTTAGGGGCTCGTAGGAGCTCTCGCTTATATGGTGTGCGTAAGAGAGAGAGCGAGAGAGAGAGAAAGATCAAAGTTTGAATTCAGCTTATAATAACAGACCAAGCTCGAGGTGGTTCTCCAGGAAGGGAAATGTGCGGGCTACACTGGACTGTTTCTGCTTCTTCTATTGCTCCTGACGTTACTCTTGACGCGCTCTCCGACGCTATGATGATAAGTTCAAGCAGAGCGGGCTCGTGCGCGCGTCGAGAAGCTCACTGACCGCGGCAGTTCATAATGAGCTTACTATGAAGTTAGTACCGGCGCTGGCAGCGCCATCGGCGTTACTGGATAGAGTAAGTTAGAGTGATTGGGACGCCCGCGCTGGACCTCCCGGAGGTCCCGGTACGGGCCCGGCCGAAATTCCTTCTCAAAGTCTCTCTTTTGCATCTGCTCTGTGTGAAAGTCGAGCTTCAAGCGTGAGAGCAGGCTCCAAATACGATATCATATTGGATTGAACAAAAGCGCTACTCGGAAACTCCTTCTAAGTCCTATGCTATTACGCACTATTACGCCTATTACTTACACAAAAAGGCGGATATGCGATTTTATAAAAGGCTACCGTCCTCGAACACGTATTCTAAATATTGTAATGTGCACTCATCTTGCTTTGAGAATGTTCTCGACAAGCAGGTACTACATATTATATATATATATCGATCGATGCTAACGAGTATATCATTTTCATTTACTTGCCGTCGTATAATTTTCTACTTTTAGGTGCCAGTCCACACCTGAGCAAGTGGGACGATGTTTCGTTCAGCGAAGCGAAGAATTTCACCAGCTGTACAGTGTTTACTGCATGAACAAGCCCCGTTCCGAAGCCCTGCGAGCGCAATGCGCCGATGACGACGCGTTCTTCAAGGTGAGCTGCCACCCAAGTAGACTTTGTATTGGACCATCTGGCTTGACGCCAGATTCAGGTTATCTGAGAGCACTTATCACAGGCAGAGTTCGAGAAACTCGACCAAAAAAAACCTGCCTTTTTGAAGCGGGCCCTGGGACTTCATCGCTCATCTCTGAATAGATATGTATACCTGCTGAGTGGCACGCCGCTATTCGTAGAGGACGTGAAGCGTAGATTTAAGCTTCCCTCGACACCGGCGTACCTGGTATTCCACAGCACATGGAAGAGGAAGATGGCGGAAATCGACCCAGATTTCGACAGGACTGGTGCTATGACCTCTGAATCCTGGAAATTGCCAGAAGGAACGACTCGACACTTTCCCACGCGGTTTTGCAGTGTATGGATTTCACCATATAGTGTGCTAAACAACCGGGTTCCACGCACCGGCCGGCACCTGCCTTTGTATGAAGTGCGGCGAACTGTGCTCCAAATACCATACAGCAGGGTGCTTATAGGTCCAGTCTTTAGGCAGCTTTGCCGAGCGGGCTTTCTCTTGAAATTTAAAAATATTTGAGACGTTCATACAAGAAAATTGTATTTTTTATAAACACAAATGAAATTTACTAACTTTGTTTATTTATTAGGAGTGCCAACGAAGACTTCAGCACAAGCTACCCCTCGACGCTTATCTGTTGAAGCCAGTACAGCGCATCACCAAATATCAGTTGCTGCTCAAGGACCTGCTTAAATATGCGACACTACGAGCTGGTGAGGAGGCTGCACCTCTGCGTGATTCGGAGTCCAACCTTGCAGCTTCGATCCCAGGACTCGCCACCCTGCCGGGTATGCAGCACGCTTCCGCGAGCACGCAACAGCTCCAGCAAGCAGTGGATACGATGCTTGATGTGCTCCGACACGTCAACGACTCCATGCATCAAGTTTCCATTACAGGATTTCACGTATGTGCAACATAGACTTTATATATATATACACACACCGGCGCATTTGATATCGGAACTTGTCGGTTTGAGGGTGCGATGAAATGATAACCTAGTAAGTGCTTGTCGAGTGGGACGACAGTTGAAACGCAACTGAGTTCTAAGATCGTTCTCGAGCAAATTTTCTGGAGGCTTTGTCAGCGAAAACTACGATGAACCGAGGCCGCCAACTTAGAGAAGGTTAGAAAAGAAATTATTTATAACCTCAATAAGGAGAACAAGTCAAAATCAGAAATCGCTCGGATTTTGCAAAGAGGTAAGGAGGCGATATCGGTAAGTTCGCGTGAAAAGCGCTCCCTTCTCCGAAAAGCCTCGAACAGTTCCTTGACTTGTCGTGAAGTTGCAGCTAAGGCTGGAGTCCAACCGAACATCCGAAACGTGCAAAGACATCTTCAGGCATGAGAAGATCTTGGTCTTAGAAAAGTCAAGCGAAAACGCCCGTTTAACATTGAGACACAAAGATCCAAGATTAAGCTTCTCTCGTGAGCACATTTCGTGGGCAGAGGAGTAGCAACGTGTTTTCCGATTAAAGGAGATTCAATCTCGACAGTGCTGATGAACATTCTTATTATTTCCACGAAACGAGGAAAGAAGAGAAGCTCCTCAGTCGACGACAAGCGCGAGGCGGTGGTGTGATGATTTGGGCCGGTACTAGCTACAACGGAAAGACCGATTTGGTCTTCGTAGACGGGCCCATAAATAGTAGTGCCTACGTTTCTATGTTGGAGGATCAACTTAGGAATCACGCCGAGAATCTCTGTGCTTTAAGATTCATTTGCCAGCAGGATGCCCAATTGATTAATTTCTGTTTAGGAGAACGGCGGCGGCGGCCCGCCAAAATACTAAATTTGTAGAAACTTTGTGAGAAACTTTGGAGCACGATGCTAGAACTCTGTTGTGTTCGACAAACGCGAACTGGCCTATCCTTTTGACGCACCCTCAAAATGGCAATTTCCGAAATTAAATGTCTACATCTGAGTTAGATAACCAAATATTCGCGGAATGTTCTTGAAATGTGGTGAGTTTGAATGACTGGAAGCGAAACTGCAGTGCTACTTGCGGTTGAGGAGAAAAATGGGGGTGGGCTATCATTTTGTCGCGGCGTGTGTATATATTATATTATATATAAATATATATAGTTGACAAAAATAATTAATTCTTCGTGTAAACACCTGTACCAATATACTTGTCTACACAAGACTACCCGTGTTGATCTGGAAATTTTCTTGATAAAATACTCCAAGTAATGTGGCAGACAATATAACTATTGCCAGAAATGCATAAGTGCAAACGCTTCTAAGCTTATTCGCCTTCATCGGAATGGACTTGAAGGGCTCCCTGGCCGATTATGGAAAACTGCTATTGCAAGGACCGTTCAACGTATGGATGGAGGAAAAGAAGAAAGAGCGATCAGTCAAGGACTTAAGGTTTAAACCTTCGCGAAGATACATCTTCCTCTACGAGCAGTTGGTTCTTTTTACCAAGAGACAGGGACGAGATGAGAATCTATCTTATGCATTTAAAAACGCTCTCAAGGTAAGTCTTTCAATATATATATATATATATTAGTGGTGGAAATATGTTTTATCGCATGTTTGGTCGTTCAAACTTTGCCGCTCCGGGGGAGATAGACATTGGTGGTTTAAAACCTTTCTTTTGACGAGATAAAATGGAGACGATTTTCGCCTTATTCTCTTATTGAACTTCGAACTCGAAAACACGGCTGCAAACACTCCTGCAGGTTCGTGTGCGGCTTTTGCACCATCATGTGTCCTAGTTAGGACATTTGAGAGGTGGTTCAAAAAATTTCGTGCCCGTGATTTTGACCTCAAAGACGCTCCCAAGTCGGAAAGACCTGCTGGGATTGACAACGACAAAGTGGACTGCGAATTAGAAAAAAATCATCTGGCAAAGTTTTGCAGAAGTAAAGTTATGAACAATTTTGTTTTCCCTTAGAATAGCGACAAAAACATATTTCCACTAATATATTCCACATATTTCCCTAATAATCAAGTTGTCCGAATTGTGCAATTTCAAATGACATGACTACATATATATAGAGACTATTTTCGTACAGCATTAAATGAACAATGTCAGCAACGGCAACCACCTATTCAGCATATACCATAATAAAAAATGCATTAGCTATTTGTTCAGTCTTTACCAAGGACCGAACCTGTTCCATTTGTTTCATCCGCTTCTGCAATTCACACATTTTTTATAATATATATATATTTATTGTTTCGTTCAGACATCTCAAATAGGTTTAACGGAGAATTTGAAGGGTCGCGGTGATAAGCGCAAATTCGAGGTGTGGCTACACGGTCGATCGCAGGTGTTTACCATTCAATCGCCAACAGTTGAAGTTAAAGAACAATGGCTGCGAGCCCTCAAAGGCGTTTTGCTCCACCAGTTTGAGCTGCTCAAAGACGAAAACTCACGGAAATACATCGAGCTGTCGTCGTACATTTCTACGCGACCGACGATACAGCACCACCGGTGCGTAGCGATATATATACCATGGAAATGTTGTTACTTAGGCTATGGTTCGAAACTACTTTCGTATTACTTCAAACCATGATGTGGCCTGTGGGATTCGAATCGGAGCCCCTAGGGTTTCAAGTCCTCGGAGATACTCACACGCCATCCCTCTGTATATGCCTCTTAAGTTTATATATAAGCATCCATGTCCCCGTGTCGCCTAGAACAACCCTGTTAAAAAAACTGAGTATTCTTTGCATTTGCAATAAGTGACACATATATATATATATATATGTAATTCGGTTAAATAAGTAAAAAAGTATATTTAAGCGATTTTACAACGCTTGGGATTTCCAAAGATAATGTTAACATTCGTATTGTGTAAAAGACATATAACAAGTAGTCAATCACAAATACACCGAGTATTCAGCAATTATATACAAGAAATACAATATATTATTTTTACACAAGTGCAGTATCAATTGCAATTAGCACTTTTTATATATATATATATAACTATATATAGCTAATTAGTTAGATATATATATATCTAACAAATTAGCTATATCGTCTCATCCTTCCCCTTTTTCTGTCTCTCTGTGTGTGGTCGTTCCTTCAACTGTTCTCATTATTTCTCGCTTTCTCTTTCTCTATTTGAGTAGACCTTTACGACACAACACAATCGGTGGGCCCAACTCAACAAGTGGAGCAGCCCCGAGTCACCTGGCGTTCCCCGGCCCTGGCGGCTGGGAGCGGCAACACTCGCTGCAGAGTACGCCCATCTCAACGCCCACGGCTTCACTCGGCCTCGGCGAACACTATTCGTCCAATTCGTCTCTGTCCGCCCTGCCGAACTTCACGCTCAACCTGCAGTCGTCAGCTGACAACCGGTCGTCAACCGGCTGTGAGGGACCCCAGCAGAAGAGTCCGCTGGGCCGCCGGGCGACATTGCCAGCTCTACGCCGACGGGCCGACTCCGACGTCGAGGACGGCTGGTCGACCGACGACCTTCGCTCCGACGACGATGACGATGAGGAGCTGTTCGTGCCACCGTCGCAGATCGGCCACTTGTATCTGGCCCTCGGCGACTACTCGGCAGTTGACGTTGGCGAGGCGTCACTATGCGAGGGGCAAACGGTGCAGGTAAGAACCGAAATAAAGGCAAGAGGGAAAACACATGGGAGATACATAACAGGGGAATGTGGTGGATATTGTCCCCAAAAAACGTGTGTTTGTATGTTTCCTGTTTTTATCCTTGTGTGGGACTTTTATATGTTAGTTCATATATGTTGGTTGTTTATTTTATTTCGAGTTGTGATGCTACATAGCTTCCGCATCCATAGATGATGTGAAGAGATAGCCGCATGTGCACGGATTGTTTGCCTGTGGAAATGTAGTGGGCGATTGATGAGAGGATGACACATAATCTCAGTCGGCTGTCAATGTAGACGGGTCAATGTAGACAACGGTAGACGTTGAACGTTGGCTGACAGTCAGCCCGAAATGGAACGGTCAGATTAGACTGGGAATAAATTCGGAGTCTTCTTTTTTGGAAACAGCGATTTCTATTTTGCTGAGTGTATCAAGAACAGTAAATAATATAAAATAAGTACGACTTAGCTCCTAGCCATTAGCGTATTCGACTAGAAAACGCTCCGCGAATTCGAAGGAACTTCTGCTTCTGTGCAATCGTTGCAACCTCAGAGCATGTCCCAAGGGTGGCCATTTTACGGTACAATGACAATACCAATAATAAGCGGTTTCCATTGAAGGTAATGCGAGTGGGATGCGCAGGTTGGTGGTATGTCCGAGGTGTGGATCAGACTTTGGAAGGCTGGGTGCCAGCCTCATACCTCGGAGCAGCCGGTACCGCGGCACCTATCATCGGGGTGACAAACTGCAGAACCCCAAGAAACGCCCGTTCATCGCCGTCGATCAGTAGCCAAGGTTGGTCAGCTTGATTGATTGATCCGTGTTTTTTCCACACAGTATCATCATACATACCAGCAGCAATCCCTGCTCGCTATAGCAAATACGAGTAATACAGCCTGTTCAAATATTATACGGAAACGTGCATGCGACGCCAGAATCGAATTGTTTACACTGAGCAGGTTACAAGAGCATAACAGCCAGCACCCATTGAAGAAAAGCAAATCAACTTTTAGAAGATGATAATATCAAAATGCATCAAAATGTGGGGCTCGTAAAGGGATCATGAAGATAGCGGTGTGAAATTAAATGTGTTTCTATTATTTTAGTGTTGTTGCCTTTTTTATGTTATGTTTAAATGTAGATATTGATCGATAAATAGAAATTTGAAGTACATTTCATCGTATACGCGCATTATCATCAGGATTTACCACTGTAATTTGTATATATACATATATATATATATATATATATATGTCCCGTTCCACCGTATGTGTGATATCGTTGTTATGATGTAACTTATCGTTAAGTGACTTTCACCTGTTTCAGATTCGGGTTGTGGTGTGGGCCCATCAGGACCGGGCCTTCGGCACACGTACAGCCGAAACAGTGTGGCAAGTAATTTAAGCACAACCTCATTGGATCCATAATTTCACTGGCGGAACTATCGTCTTAGCACGTTGCCAGCACCTCACCCGCCCGGACGCCCGCCGTCTCGCCGCTCAGCCAATGAAAGAGGGCAAACACCAAAAAGCAAATGTTGTGCGGCAAATGCAACCTTTCACCTAACTACTACCTTTATCTGCTGCTAAAATAACGAAGAACTGCTGATGCTGCTGTCGCTACCGCCTGCCAGTGAGATATAACCAGAGCGAGAAAGAGAGAATCGAGCCAAAAAAAATAATGAGTATCCAAGATGTGACACACAACCTCAACGAAACTCGGGTCGAATCGCGAGTATAGGTGTGCACCAGTCGATAAGGCGTAAATCTACTGAAGCCAGTCAGTCGGAAGCTGAAATCCAGCAACATTGTTGTATATTATATATATATATATATATATATATATACATATATATATATTACTTTTTAGCAGAGCATCGAAGAACGAAGATAAAAGCGCACTGCGGCGGCAGTCTCTCATTATTGCTGATCAACCCCATCGTTCCCATTACAATACATCGCGGCGCCATCGTCATCAGCATTATCATACGGTTCATAGTCATCATTGTGATGACGCAAAAATAAGATAAATGTCTAGCCAACCGGCCATGTGAAAATCAGCATCACGATTAGCTATCGTCTGTGTCACATCATAAGGAAACCACCTATCTATCTAACTGTACGTCACACACGGCGTTCGAACGTGATAAGAAGGCAACCGCAAGCCGTCAAGGAGACAGGCAAGCAAGTCAATTCACACAAGCAGTTAACTGGCCATTGAGCTTCGACCGCACGCTGCAGAGTGTCAGCACAATGGGCAAACTCCTATATCGGAATTGGCTCGTCGTCAGGGTGAGATCGGCAGGTAAACAAACAGCTACGTCCAGTTGTCCAGCAACGATACAAGCAATTGTCTCCGCAATGAGTCGCCCATCTCATTGCGTTTATTGCCACTAAACAATAAACGCGTACCCACCACTGTGTCATCGTATGAGCAGAAGGACGCGATCAAAATTCAGCAGATCAGCTGATCAAATTCGATCAATTTCGGGCGTATCCACATAATCGAATCTAATCTCGATCAGTCTGTTTCGTTAGCAATTGACCGTCGGCTGTCAAGCCGTTCTATCTGTGTGTCTGTGTGTGTTCATCTCTGTGTGGGATGCAATTAAGCTACTTGCAAATGTCACGCACCCGCCCTGCTGCACGCTATGCGTGATCCACGTTCGCGGCCGTCGGTCGATCGGTCGGCCATCGACACTGACTTGTCGCACTGTTGAACGCGTGACTGACACGCGCCGGCAAAACCGCGATGGGCGCTTCATGTTAACGCCTGTCTACCGGTGCGCTCAGTCGCGAGGATAGCTGAAGGTGTCGTCGCTACTGCAAACACCAATCCTCGTCATCTTCAGCAAGCAGAAGTGAACCGGAGTGCCCGAAACCCACCACACCGTCCCCCCTCCCGCCCCCCGTTGCAAACGTGCCATTACGGAAATCCGAAGCAACGTATGGCGAAGGTAACAATGGACGTTTCTTTTTTTCTGTTTCCCCGTACCGGCTCTGCACTCGGCAACCACAACGTCGAGTTGGACAGGACAAAGATTCAAAAAAGACAACGGGGTGAAGAGAAGAGACACGCCTTTGCTCAATCATTCCATCGGCGATGACGATGTCCCGCCAGCGTTTCATGGACGGCCGTATGTGCCATTAACGATAACTACAACAACAACCCAATTCGTACCCGTGGTACGACAAATGCAGCAGCAACAACAACAACATCTTCTAGATCATGAATTACTACTACAGCTGTTTAAATGTATTCTTCATCATAGCAACAAAAGAGATTTAAACACACACACATACGCACACAGCATACAAAATTATAGCGAAGGGAATCTCAAAGCCTTCATCGTCTTCAGGGACGAGTCCGAATATATATTTACCTATCTGTCCTACTGAAGAATCGGTTGATCGATCATTTGATAACTGGCAATATCTATATGATTCCATAATTCATGCATACGAGGACGAACAGATCAAGAATCTATCGACATTCATCTGTAGATCAATCAATCGATACTACCCACAAATCATAAGCAGTATACATTTCCTACCGTGGCCACCGCCGTTGCTGCCATATCCTCTTCGCATCGTTCTGCCAATCGATATAACAATATATATATATATATATATATATATATATATATGTTGTTATTATTATTATTATTATTATAGTATAGATAAATGCTGCATCGTTTGCGATCGCTCGCCAGATGTATACTAAAAAAAGGTGGTTTAGATGTATACTAACCATGGAAAACGAATTGGACGAGGCAGGAATCGATTTACCGAAAACTCTATCGGCTGTGGGTATACGGTGTAAGTAAATCCCTGCTGGTGACCAACAACCCAATAGACGAGAATTAAAGCTTTATCCATTAATTATGTGTGCCTATCAATTCTATTTAATTGTTCTCATGTGGCAGCGTTACACTCCACTCATAGGCATGCGGACAACCTACTGTTACATCATCATACAATACAGATTCTGCAGTAAATGGCCACTCAAACCCTCAATTTCCTCCCAGCTTAGATGGCGACGATAAATCAGGGCTCAGATCTCGTCGTTCGTCGGCAGCCTGAAACATTTCGATTATTGTGTTACAGCGTCCGTAATGCTGAATGAAACTCTCTCCGTATTCGTTATGCGCGGCTAATTGTGACAGGATGTCATTAGGGATAAGGAGAGCGGCTAGTTTCTGTTGTTAATTTCCCTAAACCACATCTCATTGCATTGCTATTGTGATTTCACTAATTGATCGCTTATGTATATGTTCACACCGCGGAAAGCAAGCCCCTTCTTAATGTACATATAATTTCTCTCATTTGTTATCGATGTCGCGAATCCTTCGTATGTGCGTGTGTATTTTCTTCGTTTTTGTGTATGTCATCGAGATCATCAGCTGAAGTGGACGACAAGCAAACCGTACTTCGTGTCGTTAATGATTATGAGGTGAATGTCGACAGACTGTGTCTATTGCAACTGTATTGAACTGAAACGCGAACGACGATGCTAGGCATTGCAATGATTTTCACGTTAACAATAAGTGATGTAACCAACGGAGTCATCTTCGAACATAAACAAACTCACTCAGTGTGAGATACCCGACATGTATCGCGAACGCTACATCAACCGTTTTTTATTGTGCTACACTGAAATCCTATAATGGTGAAATATAGACGAACTGAAGACTGACTGAGTGGATATACATATATCGATGCGGAATCTTTATTATTATTATTATTATTATAGTATAACTATTAACGAGCAGGGCAGGTAAGTCACCGAGCTCAACAGGTGATGTGTCATATCCGGCAAAGTATGAGCTACGATCTCAGAACGGGGTCCGAGAAATGAGTTAATCTAGTGAGCAACAAAGCCGCCGAAGTGCATCGTGCAGGAAGGGACACACCTGTTTGGCGTTGAGTTACTGTATAGCAACGAAACGCCGATGAGAGGGATGAATTTTCGATGACGTTTGATATCTCGAGTGCCTCAGGAGGCACTTAGCATTTTACGATACGGCTGTACACCGGACGGTGCCGGCCCTCGAAGGCGGACTCACGTCGAATCAACGCTGCCTAAACGAACCGTTGTTCTCACATACGTAATCTGCTTCCATAAAGGTTTTGACAGCAACTTGGCCTCTTCTTTGAACGCGGTCACAGAAATGAATCGAAGGTGAAATCCCATACAAATCCGTGTGACATACCGAATATATATTCCACCCAAAAGGCTTTTCGTTATGTCCTTCCATTTAGCCAGTACAACAAGCGATGTGAGTTCGCCAAGAAGCAACACAAAGTAACTCTTTATACACTCTAAAGCAAAAACCAAACTTTCTCTTGCCCGCCAGAGTCGGTAGCTTCAGAGTAGCGACAGCAGCCTAAACCCATGTAGACCACACAATACTCCACGTCCACGATCCACTAGACGCAACAAACCATGCGTCACACAAACTTTCAATGTTCACAAGCGAGGGGCAGCCATCATCTCTCTCTCTCTAACGACTTCCTTTACAATCTCTATCTATATCTAACATTATTCGTTAGTCACACTCGAGGACAGTGTTCACCGCTTCCACAAAACACTACCGCCTCAACGCGATCTTTCTGATCTTTCGCAAGTCTCATCTATATACAACAATACAATGTATCAATCAATCTATGTATCATATTCATCTCTATTCCACTTTTCCACCTTTATATCCTGCTACATAACACCATACTCGGATAGCTTGTACGTACGATAGTCCAACATGAATTTCTCGTCGCATCGTGTACTGAAACCATATATATATATATATATATATATATATATAATCCATGACAGCACGTTTGCAAACAACTTCCTTTAGTGGATTGTCATGTAATATACGATACCTTGTTAGCTTTTTTACAAGTAAAACTTCAGAAACTGAACATAGCTAGGAATTCAATAGGAACAAACTGCTGGGGATCACTTACATTCGATCAGCTTTGGGCTCTCATTCGTAACCGAAGTCAATTCAAGGACACGGCCGCCGTAGCAACCAAACGACAAAAATATGACGATATTAAGTCAATAATTATTCGATACGGTTCTGTCTGCTTGGCCAGACACGTTAGAACTAGTCGATGGCTCAACCTACAGCAGTCCCTATACCGTGAATATGGTAATAGGATATTTTAAATTAGCATGCTCTCGTAGCTATGAGAGCATGATGAGCATCTATCAATAGTAGAAGTGATCATAAGAATAATAATTATAGTAATAATAATTATTATAATAACCGTGAACATTAGGTCCATGTGTCCAACAATTCATAAACATTATAGTTTATCTATTGACCTTAAAATGCAAACAGTGAGATCGACGAGGAGCGTGAAGGAGATGTGGTATATACGTATGTCACACGAGAATCAAGAGGAAACGCATCCATCTGCTGTGTGAGATATATACATAGCATGATACAACACAGATCGACAAAGAGAGTTTGTCATTTACTATGCTTCAATCGCGGTCGTTGTAGAAATCGAGTAGATTTGGCCGTTTAATCAATGAATGACAGTTTGAAAAACAGTTTAGCTAACTTGTTCGTTTGATCAACTCGACAAATTTTGATTCAGCATTTTCACGGAGGAACCTTGTGCGATACTGTTCGCTTAACCTGCAAAGGCCAGATTTTAGACTTGATTTAAGCAGACACGATTGTCGAATTGTAATCGATCGCTCGGTCGTCTCGTATCTACTCGGCTAAGCAGTAAATAGAGAATTTGTGAAAATCGTAGTGAAAAATGCTGCCTTGATCACTGAGTGGAACCCCCCTCCCCCCTCATCACTGGCACCGTCAACCTCTGGTCATCATCCCGCACAGAACCACATCTCTCCTCTTTCTCTCTCTCTCTCTCTCTCTCTCTCAATCGTTAAAGCCTGCTGCTTTCCCGATGTACATAGATAAGCATCATATACAGTTCTATATAGTCACGCGCCTTCGTGCAAATCGGTTCGCGGTTGTGAGCGTGGCACCAGCAGAAGTAACAGCGGTGTAACAGTAACAAAATAACGATCACTGTAATGACAGCATCGTCGCACGTCGATGTGTGCTCACCAATGTTCAACAGCCGTTAACGAAATGATGCAAAACCACAAAATATATCAACAACAAAACCTATGTCGTAGATATTGAGTTTTCATTATTATGCGCAAATGTACGCGTGCACAATTGTACTGACACTAACACTCTGTGACAACAAAACGACAACCTATTTAATTAATAACAATTGGCCCGAATTAGGGGTCGGGCGACGAAATTCAATCTCATAAACGCCAATTCTAATATATATATATATATATATATATACATATATATATATATATAATTAACACTTGAAACTGAGTTGAAGTTTGTACCAAAAAGAGATTCACGGCCTAACGAAAACGTCTTGGGGATAATGTGCCGATACAGTGGGTACGAGTGTATCCCAAGTGTAATAATTGAATTATTGTAGAGAAGAAGTTCAGTTGTCGACGAATTGATTGAGTGACTGAGAGCGAGAGACGTGGTGAATTGAATGCTTGTAAAAGTATGGGCATATTTCTATATGTTCATATGAATGAAAAATGTGCGTATTCTTCGTGTGTCTATGCTGGCGTGAATGTGTCGGGTTTGTGCGTGCTTGTCTTGGGTGAACTCAATTCGTGCTTGCTGTATGCCTGCCTTCTCGTTATGCAGACGGCGTCAACATTTATATACGATAATGGGGCATGTGCTGTCGCTGGAGCCGGGCCGCCAAAGTGTCACTCATCGGCAGATAAGTGAAATGCAACAATATTATCATGTCTGCCCCAGTCAAGTGTCATTGCGACGCAAACGAACGTGTAGTCTATGTGATCGATTCTCTGTGAAATCGGTGAGCGCAAGCGGGATCACGTGGAGTAAGAAGCTCCCGAACGAAACTCCAGTTGACGTATGTCAATTGCCTTCTCACGAACGGGAGTGGGTGGACTTATTATACATAACATGCAAACATGATCCGACATTGATCCGGACCCAGAGTTCGCCGGCATCGATCGATTAATCAATTCACCATCCCTTCACCTGTGTCTGACACGACCCAATATTATAACATGGAATAAACCAACGGGTTTCACCATTGACTCTCGCCCGATCGATCAACTTCCCAATCATCAGCAGCCAGCTCTACTCAGCTCTACAACTGCTACAGATACAACAGCAACAATTCACGTGTACGTGGTGCGTACGTATGCGTGAACAAACGTAAAAATATAATGCATTACTGCATGAGAACTACAAGCAACTGCCTTCTACTGGCCAGCGCCCACGTTGGTGACAACCATTCATGCCGTTGGTAATTCATGTTGTTGTCATCTATACCTAATATCGAAATTAGGATACGTAAATACGATTCTAATTACGATTATAAGAGCTGTTAATTTAAAGGCGGATAATACGTTATGTTTATTAATTGTGACCTTTCGCGATCACCAGTAAAGCAAGCAGCAATTGTTCACAGCAAGAGAGAAGTAAATATATATATATATATATACATATACAGTATAAGCAGTATATACACATCAATAACGATAATAATAATAAGAATAATAAGAATAATAACATTATATTGCATGTGAATTGATAAAATCCAGAAAAGCAACGAGGGCGAAAATGTATTTCATTGTTCTATTTTGCCAAACCGTGTATACAACATAAAATGACGATGATGATGATAAACACAAGCGTCGCTCACTGTTTCATAACGAGTAAGTGAGTGACCTCAATTACAGTGACGAGAGACAACTGATACAGCCTCTGCCCATGCAACGATGAAATGATCGGCAAATATAATGAAAGAGATGAACGAGCGAGCGAGCGAGAGAGAGAGAGAGAGATCAAGCAATTATTATTAATATTATGAGGCGTATGATAATATGAATAATAGTATTCATAATAAATAAGTACTATTATTATTATGTAATTCTCTGAGTTATATATATATATATATATATATATATATGAGGTGGTAATAACAATGAAGGACGTTTACGGAAATGGAGAGGATGGTCCGAAGCCGCTTGGGGTTAGAGCTGATGAAGGGGAGAGGTAGGAGTAGGGGGGTAAATGATTTGATTGAAACGATGATGATAATGATTCATACGAAACGCGTTTGGTGACAATGAGCGATCTCGAATGTTCAGTGAATTCTACTGAGGGACAGATAGCTCGTATAGTGACAAAGCCTAGCGCCGATAACTGCTAAGGTGCAGCTGTGGTGCATTGCGTCTCGCAGTGGGTGAATTGAAGGACACAAACGCCGAATAGGCGAGAACGAGACGGTACACCGCTCTGCTGGCATTGTTTTTCGAGTGTCGAAAAATGATTGATGAGGAACGTTATTATTATAATTACGATTATTATTATTATTAAATGGGTACGAATAATAATAATATGAATAATGACATTGACGATGATGAAATGTGTTCAACATAAACAAATGAGATGGAAATTAAATATTACTTATAACACTGACGAAGAAAACGAAGAATATATAAGATGATGATGATGATAATAATAATAATAAACAAAATAAGTTAAAATTGATTGTTTTTTTCTTTTTGTAATTATAGACTCTGTAGTGCTTTTCGCAGTGGACGAGATGACTTGCATGAGAAATAGCATTACGAATTATTATTATTTTATATATTCAACGCAGTTGAAATGAGGGAGAATTTTATGCTTAAGATTCTATTGGCCTAGATCGTGTTATATCGTCGTTCGCTGATACAGCTTTAAATTGGTTACGACTGACTACAAAGTGAATACGGTCTGGTGATTCCTCGAAGCAAGCGTCTACTAATAAAACTAGTTAAATAGTTAGATAGTTAGAATATCATTCAAGGGACAATAATCATGGCCGGAGAAGAGCTGTCGCTGACCTTGGAATCGCTTCTCTGCTTTGCTCACGAACAACCGCGACGAAGCAGCTATTACGGTAAGCCAAGCTGAGCCAGAATGAAGCGGTATCCCAACTCGAACCGGGAGAAATTAGGGCCGTGAATTCGAATAAAATACCCGTTCATGTTATAATGACGTATTAGGTTGACGCGTCAATCGAAGGAAGAAGTCGTCGTTCAACTGCAACAATGCAGTCGGCGAAATGCATTTTCGGTCTACAGCTTGAAATCAGGACAAATAAATTAAAACGTGTAAATCTATATTATATATATATATGTATATAATAGAGTTACACGTTACAATATACAATATATATATATATATATATTACTTCGAGATTGAGTGGATGGATGTATTTCACCATTTTAGCGCATCGTTCATTAGTTTAATCCGAAGTGTTACATGTGATACGTTGTGGTTACAATAAATTAAATATCCTCATTAAGTGTCTCCGGCAGCGAACGCTGAACAAGCTAAGATGAAATTTCAAAGAAATAACTTTGATTGAATTCATTGGCCGGGCCGTTTGCTCATCATATAAGGATTGCTTTGTTTCTGTTGATCCAGAAGAGTAACGTCTCGGACTTTTGCTACGTGGTCTCGTGCGTTATATGGCAACGGGAAATCCAGTCGTGCATGCATCTTTGATAATAATAATAGACGTAATTAAATTAGTGTCGTTTGCAAGCCGCTTACGATGCAACGCTCGGATTTAGTATCAAAGATATCTTACAACTGTAAGCTTCACAATTTCCATTTGCGAATCTCCTTCATACAGTGTCCCTGGCGATAGTGCAGTCGAAATGTGCTGGTCTCTTGGCAGACCTCAGTAATGTAATGTAAAGGTTTTATTGGTTTATTTAAACGAGTCGAGCCCTTTGCAATCGCAGGAGACACGTAGGTGTACGGGTTCGATCCCCACCTTTGCAAATTTAAAAATAGGTCCGACGCAATGCCTAGAGCAGTATCGTGGAAATTACATGTTGGTTATGAGTCAGGTCGGAGAATATATTTATTTGGTTTATTCAAAGACATGCAGTTATGCAATGCCCAAGTTTTCTTATATGTCAACACCAGGCGGCGGGACTCGAACCTGCGGTCTCCGGCTGTTTACAATCGGAGACATAGCCGTCCAAATCACCCCGCTGACGTCATGTTATGAAATGGTGTTTAAGTTTTCTTATTCATTTTTTCTTTTTTCTTTTCTTTTCTGGAATTGAATACGGGGAAGCAAATCGAATCGGAATACATTTCGTTACGTCGATTGTCGATTGTCCATTATCTCTAGCCGATTCTAGTATTTGCAGAAAGAGCAAAAAACTCGAAGTACAGATTGCTGAAGATAATCTCCACGAATTAGCCATTAAGCGATTTTCGTGTTTACCATAACAAAGAACACGATGTCAATAGGGGGGGCTGGTTTCATGTGAATTGAAATATCATAAAAATATGAAAATAATATAAAAATATAATATGATAAATATAAATAGAATGCCACGGTACGGTTTCAGCGAGGGACCAAACAGGGACCAAGAATCTCGTCAAGGCTCACAAAAACATAGGCCGAAAGAGAGAAGCACAGACCCAGCACAGGGTTATACAGCTGCGTACGGCCTGAGCGCGCATATACACACACACACAAGTAGACACAGGCGAGCTCGCGCTTGTTCAACAAGTATCAAGGCCCCACTAATCAACGAGAGCTTGCTGCTGCTGCTGCTGCTATTGGCGTTGCTGGCAACGCTGACGTTCGCCGTCGCCTCGTAAACCTTTTTCCAGCTGCCGACTCAGTCAACTGAACCTGTGGCACGCACAAGATGATGAGCGACTATATAATGGTGTACACTAATTATAGCACTCATATATAGCCGTATATCACTTCTCCCCCTATAATTACTGCTCAACAACACACCAAGCCATCAGCTCTGTAACCGCCGCCGGCGACGCTTACACTCTGTCTGTTGAGAGTTCGGAAGACTGTCTTCAAATACGGATCATATCACATAATAAAATAATAGAATGCATACAAATACCTACCAAGCCGGCTGATGTCTGTCATCACAACACCGACATCGGCAGTCGTGATGTCTAATTAATTATTGCTGACAATTAAAAGGCTCTCCCCGGTTGGTGCTGTTATTGTTGTGTCGCACATTTACGAGTTGTGCCACTTTCGACCGCTGCATTGCCTGACGAGTCGACTGACTGGTTGGCTGACTGACTGGTGACGCTCGCAGGCCTCTTTGCAGCCTAGGCCGTTTGGCGTTGCCGGTGGCGGCGGCGGCGGCGGCAGGACTGGCCACACTCAACATGCATCAGATGACTGTGAGAGCGCATAGCTCGCGCCGTATCACTGCTTCAGTTTCTGGTGGCCAGCCGGGCCTCATTGATGGGGATTGTGGCTGAAATAATTAAAATGAAAGTTGATCTTATATTTCATTTAATAGCTGAGTAGCTGAATGATGATAATGCACCACTGATAATACTGTGGCCGCCACCCCGCTCCCTGTTGAGGTGGGACCGTATTTTGCGGCGTCCATCTAAACGACCGTACTTCTTGTCCCTTCGATTCAAACGTGCTAATTCCTCTGCGTGTAAAGCAATGGACCCGTTATGGGTCTCTCTCTCTCTCTCTCTCTCTCTCTTGTTCTATCTGTGTGGGCTTGTTTGGCTGTGTAGATGCATGACTCCAAGTGTGACATACTGAAATCAATATAGATCACATAAATACGAAATGTAAAGCTAATTTTATTTCATACGCAGCGACCTGTGGCAAGTGGCCATAGGCCCACACGGAGCCAATAGGTATTGACCACGCGCGGCAGGATAGACCGATATCTTGAGATGTTTAGATAAATTGATAGATTGACTGTGAGTGAGAGAGAGAGAGAGAACGGGGGCAAGGGATGAGATATACTATACGCATACATGAGTGGACGTCTATTGCATCACGCCACTTTCGCATTCAAACACAGCCGCATGGACACAGCGAGAGAATATCGTATACATCCTCTTCCAGCTCGCGATATATATGTGTGCGTGTTTGTGTGTAGTGATTATGGCTATTGGTTACTGTCGGACACAACTCCATCATCGGGAAATCGATACGCTGAATCATCATATATCATATATCAGGTCGAAGACTAATACATCGGAATGCCTCATCTAATAGCTAACTCGTTCATTTATGTTATATATATATATATATTTGTTTTTCATGCTCCGATGTGGTGTGATGTTATTTGCCATAGTTGGCACTTTCTCTCGACATTTCCAACTGCAAACGAAAGCTATATTGTTCGTGTTTTGTTGTGTTCTCCTACGCTATCCTTACCATGCACACTTGTCATCCCTCCTCACCAACGACTCTCTCCATTAACAGCGTTCGCAAACAGCTGCTTGCTTGCTTACTGAGTAGATCAGTTAGCCGGCTCGCCCCTCCTGTATCGAACAGCAGCAGTTTGGGCATGCTGTGAGTCGACTTTTGCAGCTCGTCTACGGGACGCTTGACAACGGAGTCCCCGGGCGCGATCGCGCGCGCGCGTGTGTCCCGTAGCTCGGTGATGACGTGGTGATACTCATAGTGACACGTCGAACATGCACTGGCCCGGCTGCCTGTCTCTGGCTGTTTTCTTCAGCCTTGGTCGACCGACGACAGCTCACTCGCAGGGTGGTCCTCGTGCGAGGGTATACGCTATGTATACGTTGACCGAAGACAGTAATCACGGCTGGCACGCACTGTGCCAACATAGCCTTGACAACAGTCAGTCAGTCAGTCGCTAGTTAGTTTGATTGTACGACTACTGCTACTTGTAGTCATAGGACACAGGGTTTCCCTCGCGTGCATGTATATATATATATATATATGTGTGGTGTGCGTGTTATGGACGAGTGCCTCTGATGCCTTAGGCTTGCCGTAGCGGTGGTGTATCTTTCATGCGTTTCGCGCTGTAGCACTTTTGTAGTCAGCCGGTCTTTCCCCAGCTGTGGTCTAGTAACCAGACCTCTCCCCAGATCACCCTCGCGCTCCTTTGTTGACTTCAGCGGCGGGCACCACCGCGCCATAGTCCGGCAGCCAGCTAGCTCACCCTGCCGCGCCTCGGTTGCCTCTCTGCGGCTGCCAGTGAGAGTCAGTGGCAGTCATAACCGAAGCGGCAGCAGCAGCAGCACCCGCCGCCGCCACCACCACTACCACCACCACCACCGCCACAGGCGGCTCTCTGCGTTCCTGTCTGCCAGTCGCAAGTGCAAGTCGGGCCCTGCTCTGCTGCTGCTGCTCAGGACAGAGTGGAGTATCAAAAGAGTTAGCACCCGCTTAGTGTGGCGTAATACACTGCGTCGAACGCGGCTAAGGCCCCAAAACAGCGCACAACAGAACGGCCTGAGTTACGGCATTGGCATTCTCGTGTGTAAACCAAGAACGAACGGTGGTGGACAGTGAGCAGGACCAGGACTAGGGATGTTTTGTTTGTCCTAAAAGGCGCGCGGATCGGGATACGGACACACGGGGACCCACACACACACACACACTCATGCATAAATACCGAGTTTAACGGAGACGCTTCCGGTGTGAGCCGTGTGACGCAGTGCAGTGCACAGTGTACAGGTACAATATCTATATCTACCTACCCTAGCTCCTCTGTGCAACCCGGTTGGCTGGCCCGTGGTAGGCTAGCCGGCCAGACGAGAAGCCTTCGTCCCGGCTCCAAAAGGACGATCGTCAACCCTCTCAAGATATCTGCGCAGGTCAACCGAAAGCAATACCTAGCAGTATGCCCGAGGAGAGTACAGCAGAGGACTTCGGAGCCCGGCTGGAGGCGCTTCTAGCCAACTTCCAATTGGATCGAAGCCGGTCACTAAGTGCCCGCTGTCGAAAGTTTGCTGTCGATGGCCAGGTTGTTGGGCTGATTCGCAACTCCGACTGGGAGCTAATGAGGAAACACACCGAGAGTGTGTTCGTCGAAGAGACCGACATTATCTCACTCAATCCCGAATGGAAGACGTGCGAGGAGCGAACACTTCAGATGGCTGCCGTGCTGCAGAAGCTCCGAGATGAGAATTTGTTCCCGACACTTAAGGGCTGGCGCAACGAGACGTACGATATCGCAGCGAAATTCGGCGATGCCGTCCTCATGCGAATGGAACGTTCTGCGACCTGTCTCTTTGGAACCAAACGCTACGGGGTGCACATCAATGGGTACGTCGAGGACGAAGATGGACGCGTGGAGAGTGTCTGGTTCCAGAAGAGGAGTCCGACCAAAGAGACGTGGCCAAACAAAATCGATATCATGGTGAGCGGCGGACTGAGTTCCGGCAACACCGTCAACGATTGCCTTCTACGAGAGGCGGAGGAGGAAGCCTCGATGTCCGAGGAGCTTGTGCGCCGACTGGCCCGCCCTGTTGGTTTTGTGTCATTCATCTACGAGGACGAGCGAGGCATCTTTCCTGAGACAATTTTCTGCTTCGACGCACGCCTGCCGAGAGACTTCGTACCACGTGCATCCGATTGCGAGGTCCAGTCGTTCCATTCGGTGGCGGCTGTCGACGTCGCCAATCTTGTGGTGAATAGCGATGTGTTTAAGCTTACCTCAGCACCAATCGCCTTGGACTTTCTTGTTCGACATTCGATTCTACATCCAGACTCACTACCTCAGTATGGCGCCCTTCTCGATGCCATCCATCTGTCTCTGCACAACTCCTACCCTGAGAACGTTATCTCGACAGACAACGGACACTGCATATGACGAAGTAGGTGGGTCCTCGAAGAGGGCCAATAACCTCTTATATCTTATGCCTGTAAATCAATCACCGCTGGGGGCTGAGTACGGAGGAATAAACAAGTGAACGGCCGAGAGAGACAGAAAGAGCACGGGGAAATCCTCACAACAAGACAGTTATTGTAGTTTGTCAGTTAGTTGGAACTTCTTCTAGTAGTCGTAGCAAGCAAACGAGATAAATATAAACACCACAACAACAGCAGCAGCAACAACAACAACAACAACAACTTCAAGAAAAGTACGTACTCAAAGAATATAGTAACGCAAATGCACTGGCTGAACCACTCAAGAGAAGTGGCGGTTCACGTTGTACCAGGATCAGCAGCAGAAGGCACCAGAAGAATAGGAATAAGATACACATGACATAAACAATGCTATACAGACAAACAAATACGGATATTGACTGTACGATCGTGTACAAACGTATTAACTGTATGATGAGTTTATTTCTTAAAACAAATGGAGAATACAAAGAGAAATCGAAGACATTGTCACATTTGATAGCCAAACTGTAAGCACGCTGTCACCACTGACCTATTATGGTGTAGCATAGTTTAACATTGTAACATTGGAAGGAAGAAGGTAGTCGAGCAAGATCAGCTCAACAATTTACACGATTTTTTTGTATATATATATATATCTAAGATATAAAATACACAAGTCAAGGGCTAATTGTACAAGCGACAGGTAGAGAAATACATAGCATCAACGTTTCGGTCTCATAACGAAAGGTGAAACAACCGCTTCAAGGAACGAATATCAAAGAGTAGAACGATAATGCTATATATATATATATATATATATATATAAAAAAGACAATAGAAACATGATGCAGCACTGAAGTGTTATTACGTACGAAAAGTGTTATTTATATAAATAAGACCGTAGCGCAATAAATTCATAAACAAAAAAACAATAAAAACAATTTGACGCAAACTACAATGGAAAAAGGGAGCTCAAAGCCTAACGAGCGTATTTCACAGAAATACAGTGTGTTGTTATTACTCAGTCTGAGCTAGCAGAAAATAAATTTGTGTGAAATAAATTAGTCATCCTACTTGGATCGATCACACAAAATATACAGCTTAAATCCTTATGGCGTAACGTAATGAAAAGTTCGTCGTTTTCCAAGTTTAGCTCCCCCCTAGATGTTATTTGTGTCTTTGTTCAGCCTTTCGTTAAATATTGATACAGTGCCACGTCAACTAATACAGGCCAAAACAACAACGACGTCGTCCACAGCATCCAGAGTTGTCTTCGAGGGCGAGAAGCTGAACAATAACAGCAACAAGGTAGAATGACACTTCAATGATTGAAAGTGTACGAATTGTACTATTTCGGCAATGCATGCTTCTCGGAGAGGTGAAATTGAATGAACCTAGTAGTACAAACTTAATAAGGCCATTAGTCCACTTCATATGCAAACGCTTTTGGTAGAAATGGGCAAAACGCACTCCATGTTTATAACAGCCGAGTCTACACGAATTTCATTGTTGCAGTTTCAAAATAACGTAATGGGCCTTCGGGCCGGTAAAGAAAACCGAGTCAAAGGGATAAATGTTATATTTGAAAATTTTGAAATCGGCGATTCTTACGATATTGAGTGGAAGCATTTTGTTTTAATGTCGTCATATGACAAAATTCAGTGCGGGGAATAAAACCTGAAATGCTTTTTACTGCGGCGTGGCTAATTTGAGGAAAGGGACATAGGTAAGTAGATGGAGATAAAGGAAACTACACAAATGTTTAATTCTTTATTTCTAGTCAATTTGAAATTGTAATGCATAAATGAACAAATTAGACGTGTGATAGGATGGATGAATGAGCAAACTGTGGCTTGAGAGGGGATGGATTCCATTCTATCTGTTTTGAGAGAGCATATTTACATGGCCAAATATCATTTAATCTCTTTGCGAGATGTGTAGTGATGGCCACCTCACTAGGTAAAGCCGACTCGTGAGTAGTGGCTGTCAAGTTACCGCGATATTTGCGAGGGATACGTCAGGAGTTCATTAAGTATATACCTGTTAATGCACCAGAATATCTGGATAATTCGAATTAGTAAACATATATATACATATATATGTAGCAATATAAATTATAATAACAACATGTATATATGTATATATGTATATATATATATATATATATATATATAAATAATCATTGTATATATTAAAACAGACATATTAATAACGTATTAGTCAAGAGATATGTCACATCTGAGCCTTCAGTCAACATGACTGACAGACATGAATTGATCGAGCTATTAATCATCTCCGATGTCAAGGACGTTACCTAAATTCAGCATTTTATAGAAGCATCTGTGCTCAAGATCGTAACTCCTATAGTACTGCTCAAACATGCAGGTTCAAAGTAGGGAACACTCTTTTTTTATAAGGTTCGCTCAACACCCAGTGCCCAAAGTGAATAATATGACTCAGGATTGGGACCAGCAATAACAGAGAGATTCGTGTTCAGAAACGCTCCGAGCAATGTCGTCGCTCCGAGCAACTATTACAGAATCATCCAGTTGTGATGGGCTTAGTCTGATCACTTCAGTATCCTCAATTTCTAGCCAATACCAAAAGCTATGACGTGGTGATACATGGATATGACAATTAAGTCTTATAAAGTAAATTTGAAGTTGATTTTCCAACTTGTGACGAACGTGTGACGAAATCCAAAAATATTTTTCTACTTTTGCGTTGCGCATAGTCAGTTCACGGTCAACTTTATAGATAGACCTATAGTGTTTCAATTATCTTTCAGTTTCAATGCACCTATTTCTACACACCCATATGGTTTCAATTCGAAAGTTTGTCATCTTCCAGGTGTCCCCTTAATCCCAGCGAATGAGATTATTCAGTAGAGTCGCGAGTAAAACAATACCAGAATCAATTTTATTATAAGCCCAATCATATGAATAGAATACAGACCACTCCATCGGGTTGCACTTGTATTTATTGTACTTTTATTTATCTACACATTAGGGATATCCGTGACCCCCAACTTTTGAAACCTCAACACGAATGGGTTTGTCAAGTAAATTAAGATAAATGCAGTGATAATGTATATTATCATATTCAGCAGCAATATGGAGCTGGGTCACTTGAAAACCACTCGAGTAGCTTGAGACCGTTTTGATATGAGATCGAGCATACAGTGCCCAGTGAATTGAGTGACCTGGTGGCCTCATTTATTAACAGTGTTTGTTTCTTTTAAAATTAATTCCAACAGAACCAAAATTCGTCTCTCAATGATAATTATGTTGGCAATACGATTCAAAGATCACCCTATAGAAAATGCTGTATCACGACCCTGTTATCGATAAATGTATCACAGTTCGCGTGGAAGACGAAGGTATCACTGCAACATACTTGGTCAGCAAACCCTGCACAAGGTAACTCTACCAAGAAGCTAGGAGTAATTGTCACTTGAGAACAGAATCGTTCTCTGAATATAGTTCCAGAGGGTCAATAGCGACAAGAGTAGCTGCTGAGAACGTACTTGTGAAGAAATCTGTATCCCAATATCCCTGTATATTGCGATATCATCAACTGCGTAATTTTCTTTCTAATATCGTACATTTATATGTAATGTTTTTAGTATCAGTGTGAGCTGGGGTGCAAAAAACACCCCTTTTATTTTATTTTTTATCTCTTTTTATTTTATTTTTTATATTTTATCGAGAACTAAAGCGTATTGTATTGCAGTTCCGAAAATAAACTTGATTTTGAAACTTGAAACAATACAAAAAGCAATTAATATATATTCCAGAATCCCATGCTGAGCTTGTCGCATGAAGAGTTGAATAGCAAAAATCAATGACTATTACCCGCAAACGTACTGTTCCTCAATCAGATAATATGTGGTAGCCACCTATGTACTATTGGTGTGTATGCGTGTGTCTTCGCGCCGAATTAGTACAAGTGGGACGTAACTCAGTTGATTATACCTGAATAGAATTCGGGGTCCCTGTCGATTGCTATGGGGCTATAGCCTAGTGGACCTACAACGATCAGTTGATAATCGATCTTTTCCGTTAAATGATAATTGGCTGATGTCATCGCAACATCGGCATAATGATATTGATGAGACAAAGCGGTGAGAGTCAATGGCCAATCTGGCCTATTTGTTATAGGGCTTCAACAATCTCGCTTTGTCGATTTTGTCCGCTTTCCAAGACAACGTCATATATAATAGCACACTGCCTGCTGGAAAGCTCCAGTGAGGAGACAGTAGACACTCAAAACAGTCTCGGCTATATTTGCCTCCGATAAGTCCGAAGCCAATTGAGCAATACAAACTCATCACACAGATGCTGGTGTGCCATCTCGACTGCAGACGAATGACCTCTTCGTGTGGCATCTGCGGAGTAAATGATGTCCAATGTACTGAGTGGAGGGTTGTGTCCGCAATGAACCCTGAGGCCGGGATTGGTGACCTCCCCAAAAATGACTCATCAATCATTTTTGGGGAGGTCGCCGATGTATGGAATATGCGATATCCTTCATTACTAACGAAACCAGTCGACCGGCTTTCACCCATCGGTCGCCATCAATGTGGGGCTTCCTTCCTCGTTAGATTCGATACGAATCTAACTAATCGAAAATTATACGAAGAAGAGACCTTCAGCGTGTTAAAAAAACATACAGTTCCTTTAATAAAGCAAACTTTGTATTGAATTATTGTATTGTTACTTAGTAAAGCCTGTTTGTTACTGCTATTTATTATTGGTTTTTTGTACATGGCTATCCAACTATGATATTAATCAAGTGCGGACAACATCTATGAGGATAATGTGAATCCTACGCTACACGGTAATTTTTATGGTACAGTTATTGCCATAAAATCGTATTGTTTCAACCATATTTTTACACCGACATCTAGAGAACACTTGATATTTGGCAATGCATCCTGCGACTCAAAGAGAATCGATTGTCTCTAGATTCCTTCACTGATTAGTCAGAAAATCCTTTCCATCTGATCTTCACTGCGGTGAATAGTTTGAATTTGTTCGGATGTCAGTTTAAAGAGGAGCCCACCACTGAGCAGTGTCTGAGTGCTTGTGCAAGGGCAGTGTTAGTCAACGTAAAGCTGATTATCGTAACGATTTCATGTGTATTGAATTGGCTGCGTCCGTCTCTTTGTCTATTGCTACATTTTCATCGAAGCCTCCAATAGATGCTGCTGATCTGCGGGCCTCACCTGTGCGCTCCGGTAATTGCAACGACAATTTACGTGATGAACCATTATTTCGCGCTATTGTTCACGGAAACCAGATTGGCCACATCTTGATCCTACGAGATCCTAATAAGCCATACATGTTCTTCGCTGTGGCAACGCCAGCGGCAGCAGTGACATTCGGAGTTTGGTGCCAGACTCTCGCATCGGTGGAATTCCCGGCTCGACGCAGCTTCTAATTTGGAAATCTGCTTGTGAAGTTCTTACGGTCAACCGAGGCTACAAAGTCGAAGATGAAAACAGGT
This sequence comes from Stratiolaelaps scimitus, assembly GCA_019614645.1. Lineage (NCBI taxonomy): Eukaryota > Metazoa > Arthropoda > Arachnida > Mesostigmata > Laelapidae > Stratiolaelaps > Stratiolaelaps scimitus. The sequence continues at coordinate 5,726,567 of JABWDB010000020.1, read as the reverse complement.
GTGAAAATGTCATACTGCTTCTTGCTCCCCGCCATCCTCGCTTGCCTCGTTGTTGCTAAGCCGCCAACTCATATCGCGATAACTTCCGCCAATAACGGCAGTCGAACAAACTCCAGTCGAGCAGGTGCCGCAGTTTTTGTCAGCGCTGACCAGAGACAAAGTGCACCCATCAACAAACTGAAAAAAGCACATCCTATAGAAGAAGACGAAGCTACTCACACGACTACGGAGCCGGCCTCATTCGTCTGCCTGGACGTGAATGCGGATGCCAACTCTACTAAAGGCAAGATAAATCCTCGGGTGACTGGTGCTCAAGATACTCCCATTGTGCAGATAGCTGAGCCCGAAATCGCAGTTGATGCGACGCCCGAGATCCATTCCTCGCTTACAGGTGTACCCGTGGAATACGACAACCCCGCAAACGTTTCGACAATCTCAAGTGAACATATGCATTAGCGTCTGTCGAATGCAAACAACACAGTTCGAATTTTTGTGCCCGTTTCCCGCAACGCTTCCTCGACACTTTCGTTGCTAATTCGACAAATGATACTGATTCTGTTAATAACTGCCTTGAACAATCGCGTCCCTGTTTGTGGCGGTATACAAACAAGGTGACGTACACAAGGATATCGCATTCGATCTTCATGGATGTGACCGTCTTTAGCCGCATCTCCAATCGATAATACGCAAGTGCTATAAAAAAAAGATTCATTATCTATCCATCAACGAGCCTGGGACAGTACACATTTAGATGTTTCAACAATAGCTTTGATTACTGCTCGTCTTGACGGCGAATCTTCCAGTCTGGCTTCAGTTTCAGTCGGAGTTCGTCAATCGTTCGTCTCGTAAACATCGCGCCGGTCTCATCCAGTGAACACTAATAATTATAGTATTTGTTTACATTATAAGATATGTATGATGCCATTTAAGGACGAGAGAGTGATGAGAGAACTCGCATCAATCAAAGCTTTAAAATTTCTTGCCCGATAGAGTGTTGCATTCGTGTGAGCATGTGTTGCAATCAGAGGGGGACAAGTAGATGCACATACTCGTTAGATCCCTACCGTTGCACATTTAAACACGTCCGTCGTATGAAGTAATGCCGAAAGCAGTTCTACCGTCAGCGTTAAATGTTTACGGCTGTGAGTCAGCTCCAAAAATTTAGCTAAATTAATTTCAATTCACTTAGCTTAAAGATTGCACCTTTATTCATATAACACGGTATAATGAATGACAGTTACTGCCCTCGTATTTCTAATACATAGGAAAATAGTGTTACATTGCATTATTTTATATGTAAAGGTAAAGGTAAAGGTAAAGCTTGTACGTGCAGCTTGATGGTGCAGCTTGTAGGTGTAGCTTGATGTATATATATTCTATATATATATCACAACTAATAAGTGAAAATGTTCACCATAGGAAATGTATTATATATATATATGTGTGTGTGTGTGCGTGTGTGGCTATTGTATGTTTCTGTTGTATATTTGGCTATTACTGCCTGACAGTATGCCTATCGTCCTTTAGTAAAGCAGGGTCTTCCAAATATATAATTACTAATTAATTGTTCGAATTAGGAGGCTCCAAAAATCAACGAGGATGGAACCACAAATAAATCATATTAATATATGTACTTCGTTTTATATTTAGTAACTCATGCTGAGCAGGTTGAGCCATCTCAATGACACTATAACTAACATATGGTGGTTTACCATTGGAATCATTTGTCGCGGTGACGGTTTAGGCGGTATCGTACGTAATATCTCGACCGTGAGAAACAGGTTGAATAATTAGACGGAATATCACGTGTTAAAATCCTGATTTCGCGGGAGTGGGGATTTTTGAATTATGGGATATTGATTATGGGATTATTTATTATTATTTTTTAATTATGGGATTTTTGAATTATGGGATACGACTCGTAGGATTTCAGTAGTTGACGGCCCTGAAGTCGTAACAACACGTATAGTTCGGCTTGCGTTCGTTCGTGTCAGAAAGTTTAGCGGCTCGGGTCACCCTTCAAGGGTCGACACAGACCAAAATACGACTTCCATAGGCGCAACTTCAGGAAAAGGGTCAGCGCGTCACACGGAAGCGTTGTGGCAAACCTTAGAAACGCTGGCTATGTGAACAGAGTGGACGGGTGGCTCCGCGCATGAACTAGACCAGAGAGAAGCCTGCTACAGCACTTGGAAATCTTCAGTGATTTATCGCTCGAAAATAACCGGGTGTGCCCCTTGCCTTGCGAAAGGTGACTGCTGGGAACGGAAAGTGGATCGTTTACAATAACGTGAACGACGCGAAACAGATCCGTGGGATCAGGGAACAGCAGTCCCCAAAACTTTCTCACAGACCAAATCACCAGGGCTGTGCTTTCGAATGTTTTGCTTGCCATTGTTGAGGTACGTGCGGAAGCCTAGTGTTGAATAACAATTCTATGTGGTGACGACTTCACTCCAGCAGTTAAATTCACATTTTAGTTCACATTTAGAAGCCGTTCATTTCTAATCAGCTTCAGTCAATTAGCACGCCACGTACTTAGTTTTGCGCCAAATATGCCGATACATAAACGAATTAAGCTGAACGAATTAAGCTATGATACATATCTGACACAGATTTTTTTCCGATTTGCATGTTTGTCGCCACTATTTGTTTCCATAAGTAACGAACTACCTGCAACCATTACTAGTAACACTTGGACGGTTCGCACATGGGCGAAGATTGCATATTGTGTTATATTAGAATTCACCCTATGTCATGCATACTTGAATTCGTTATCATTTCTATTGGTAATTTCTTCGGGCTGTCTCCCAGCAAACATTTAATTTCTATTGGTCATTTTAACGAATTTTTATTGGTCTTTTTGATAAGAGGAAATTTTTTCCCGGATACCACCGGAGACATTCTAATCTCCGTGAAAGTCTGGAAGGTAGGAATTTCTATTGGTCTGGTGTGATGTAGCTGTACACATATTATGATCGCTGTACAATACAATACAATTTGTGTTTATTAGTGGACGCTGGAAGGCCTCCCTTAAAACTGAGCTGCAGAATATGACTATTCAATCGTATATGTGATGCACACGTTTATCAGTTACTAATACTCGCACGCCACCTGTTATTTGAACGACAAAGTGAACTTTGCGCTCGCGACAATTACACCGCTCGAACAGCCTAAGAGATCAGTGATTAGTGCGAAATTGCATCTAAACGATTAGCACAGTCCTACAGAAAGCACGAGGTGTTTAGCCATGGAATTGGCCCGAAGTCGGTTGAGGCCACCTCCGAAATCTGGGCCAATCAGGGCGAGGGCAGAAGGAGAGGTCAAGTAGACGAAAACGACGATATCAGTGTTTGTTAGTGGTGCCAGAGGTGGTGCCAATGCGAGATGCCCCTGCGTGCTCTCCCTCCCTCCTCTGTGGCGACAATTCGCCTATTTTAGTTGGTCCTACCAGCTGCACAATATTAGTATGAGCTTCGGGTTCAAATAAGTCATTTGCTCGCTGGTCGTCGTTTAGCTACCTCTTCTGCTGCAAACTCAGTCTTGGGACAGAGCAGCGTCATTGACGAGGGCTTGTGCGGCGCCGTTGTCGTGGTCGAAAATGAAGCTCGTCATTGTGCTCCTTGCCGTGTTGGCTTTGATGACGCCTGGACAAGCTTACTATATGAACGTGATACTAAAACCTGCCAGATGGCTCCTCGGCAGCGCATTTTCGTCTTCATCATCGTCGTCGTCAACATCATCATTTGCGGACACGGACTCTGAGCCGGGCCCTGCTACTGATACTGCTGTGGATCAGCCCGAAAACCCGCATGCACAGGCCACACATGGGAGCCACGGCACCAGCAACAAGAATGGGCACGCCGGCCATTCCGGTGGTGGTCACGGAGGAGGAATAGTGCACCGTTTAGGATTTTCAGTCGACGCTGCTGCAAATCACCGGCAGATGTACGCAGCAAAGGCCGGCAACGACGTTCTGGTCTCGGTCCCTGTCGCTGGTAACGGTTCGTCAACGAGTCCAATTCAGTTCGTTATACCGGCCGCGTTGATTGAGGCCGCCGCGAACTTTCGTCCCGAAGGTCAACATACTGAAAACTACACATTCTATCTCAATCCACTGTATTCTCAACTGGCGCCCAACAATGATACTGGCCTCACACCGACCGCTACTACTGATAAGTCGATAAACTCCTCAGATGACGGCGACCAAGCTTCCGCCGGCTTCGAGGCTGCTGCTGTTGATGGAGAAAAACTTGAGAAAGAAGCCAACAATACGAAGATTACATTAACTTCAACGACAAGAAACGAAGCGGCTTTCTCCCCGACGGAGTCGAACGTCCCGAGTCGGCCATACCCAATTGTTCATCACGTGAACGCCGAGTCGGACTCGACGAAAAATGAGCTCCATCCAAACGTCACTGCTATTCAGGATACGCCCATCGTAGAAGACGAGCCTGTTTCTGATGCCGCCACCACGCCTCCGGCTGCTGACACTAGTTCATCCCTCAGCGAGTCATTAGACAATGAGACATATTCTGCAAGCGTTCCAACTCTCACGCTTGAAGATTTGTTGAAAGGTCTTGATGGTGATATACCGCCTATGTTTCGTCTGAGTGATGATGGCGAAATCTACGAGGTTGACATTAATTAAATTCTTTGTGTTTAGACCGTACAGAGCCTCTGTAAAAATGCTGCGAGGATAACAGACTAACGTGTAGCTGTTAAACTCATTAAATGATCTTTTACTGATATCGATGTCAGAAGCGAATGTGATACATATTTAGTTTTTTCTAATAATATAACAGATTCTTTATCTGAAGCTTCTTGCCAGGTACGAGTAATGAAGATAATAAGCAAAGGTGGCCCCGACAGGTCCTCTCATAGTAATACCTAAAAAAGGTTAAGAGCTGAGGCCTGTCAGATAGGGGAACGAACAGCTGAGGGTCAGCTCGAAAAACAGTTTAATCATATAATAATAATTGTATAAATTGAGCAATGAATAATAACAATAAACTGGGAGAACCTTTGAACGATAGCAACTTGACTTTATTTTATTCTTTATTTATGCATGTTTTATCTAAATATATGAAACATTGCATTGATTGACTACTAATACTTCACGTTATGTTTAAACATGAACCGCTGGTCTTAGCTGACTATCGCTCCAACATGCACTAGTAGACGTGTCAATAACTACCTACGAATTTGCATAGATTCTGTATTGACGATATTTGTATTTGAGATACTCCTGCCCATAATATCTTTCCACAATATGTGGTATCTATTAATTAATTATAAAAGTGGACCACAATTGTATTATCCACTGAACGCGACGTACGTCTAAGAACACCCTCCTCTTTTTGTAGTTACTCTTAATTGAATATCTAGAACAAGGAGGTCCCACTTCCCCAGCAGTCCTTAAGCGTATACCCAAAATAGAAATTGCGTTCTCCCTTTGGATATCACTCCATAATATTTTCACTTAATCCCTGTTTTCGATAGAGCTAATCGCACATTTCGCACATTCGTACGCACATTTCTCTTATGTCGAAAGGTAACAATAGTTATTACTTCGTTAATTAATGAGTGGGTCCCCATCTTGAGAAATACCAAGCGTTGATTGACTGCAAACACAACAGATCATCTCCTCCAAAAACAGATTTCTTGTTACAACAGCTACCAGAACACAGATAAAAACAATGATGGCAACCCATTGTTTTTTTGGCAGCGCATTCAGCTTTGCTAGTTTCGTATCGGTTGTATGATAGGAACCGACACATTTATATAAGGTATATTGGTTTATTAAAGGAGCTGCAATTTTACAATGCTTAAGCTCTCTTATATATACAAGGGATATTTGACGTGGACGCAGTGAATATAGAAGATTGGTAATATCAACCCGATTTGACTCAAAAACGAAATCTATCTCTTTCTTTTACCATTATTGTAACTAACACCTTTGCGGCAATAAGCATATATGCTTTCAGAATTACTACTTGTAATGTTGAACTACACTACGAAAGACAAGATGTCCTTCGAAAGTCAAATCGGGACTGCTCTTTCCTGGTTGTTCATTCTTAAGCACCCGCCTAATCCATTGGATATATACCTAATATTTCATCGTTCAAATAGTGGGGACAAAGAGGTATGCTATTCGTATTATTTAACGCCTTTAATTTCATTGCTACGATGTGCCCTAGCATTGTCACCGAGCAGTCACACTCGGTGCTTCATATCACATGCCAGTTATTCATGAGTCCCTTCAAGAACTCGAGATATCGAGCCGAGTCCATTTTTGTTGCGCCCAAACTCTCTTTAGTAGCAAATTCCGTTGAAATCCATAGCAAGTGCTACCATTACTTTAAGCTCGAATCTATTTGGTACTGCTACCGCCATTGCCTATTAACCTGATCGTAGCCACTGTTTCACTTGATATTTTTCCGGTCCCCTATGCAATCTGACCTATGTCTCGTCCACTACAACGATATGCTCTAAGCGACTCTTTTGCTGCCTATATATCTTTAAATTATCTCGCGAACACTCCTCACGTATTTTCAGTTGGCTAGAACCGAGTTAATGAGGGACCGATTTTACCCTTTTTTTCTGCAACCTCAGATTATTTCTAATAATTCGACGACATGTTTCACGAGGCACGCCAATTTCAGCCGACAAAGTAGCCAATGACCAAGCTCTAGTTTGCGCAAAAGCTTTTTCGATTACCTCGATCCGTTCGTCGAATCCAGATTCGGGAAAAGATAAACGCCCTTGATGTTCATTAATGTCCCAGTACCCTTCCCTAAACTGCGCACACCAGCGGTACATCTCAGGGCATTATGGCATGGCCGTGCACACTAACCAACCTTCGACGGATATCAGCTGGACATTTCTTCTCTTGAAACATAAACTATAATACTTTCCTTTTGAGAAATCAAGTCTGAGGGACCCGGTCCGCCGGTCGCCATTTCGAACGCCTAACAAACGCCGAATGCTAACGGCTTTCGCGCCGTCTGCCTGCTAATTGTTGTGTCTCACTACCAAATTTGAATTCAAATCGGCCAAGGATAAGAATTCAGCGCAAAACGATGGGAGTCTCATCAATTTTGGGTAAGCCTAATATAAACGTTGTTTAGAAAGTAGCGTCACGCCATGTGCTACTACCTAATGGTTCAATGGTGAAAAATAAAATTTTCAATGACGGCAAACCTTCGTACTCGAAGTCGTAAATACTCATTAAGACAATCCCTCTGAGATAACTTTTCTGTTTATATTTCTCTATTCTATTTTGGCTACAGCAAATCACTTGGAAGTGTAATAAATATAACATAATGGAAAACTCTATTATTTGCATAAACAGTGGGGGCGGAGAGTCGGCACACCAGAATCAAGGGCTCCATCGAAGACCTCTGACCGAGGTACGGTGTAGAGGAGAAGTGCTTGCTGTGGTATAGTTTAGACGCACGCGATCGGAGGAGTACGATTTGAACCGTCTTTGCGTGTTCACATGAATCGCCAAAGCAGACTTCTTTATTGAGTCATGTCATGATGGCCCGCCAAGCCGTATTATAGAGGACGCCAACGTCACAGAACTGGAAGAGCCTGACCTAGGTGTAGGATCACGACGTAGACAAGGACAATTGTGGATGCAGGACTACTATATAAAGTCCGGGGTCAGACAGCATGATGGAAGTGGATATCGAAATGCCAACTCGATTAGATATCTCCAGTGATGACTCGGACTCTTAGGGAGAGAGAATGTGGTGGTGTACTCATTGGGTTCCGTTGTGTAACTAATTAGTCAGAATATAGGTCTCCACACTGAAATCTGTGTTGATAATAAAATGGCGGATTATTCGGTATCATGTTACCGTGAGAGACGGTTGTGTGCTTCCTGCTATGTAGATAGTACCCCATCATTTGAAAGTTTGGCCGCCAATGAAGGACAGAAACAAAATGTCACAAGTTTATGCGCAATGTTTCTTTAGAGAGACCCTGAGCACACAATAGGAAAATGAATGCAAAACAAGTTTTTTCAAGTACAGTTACAAGAACTTACAACGAAACAAAGCGATTATATATATATATATATACGAAGATAAACTAAATTGAATACAACAACTGTAAATTTAACATACAGATTATACATTTATACATAGATATATTTAATAGCGCCAGCTAGTGCTGACATTCTCGATCTTGGCCCAGTCTCATGTCCTGCTGCTCCACCACGGCAGACGCCATGGATTTGTGTTGTCTGCGGGAAAGAGCTGATCTGCAATATTCACAGATGGAGTACATGCTAATTTCCGATCAGTCAATTAAGTCAAAGAACAACGCACAAACTATCAATAAATGCATGCGTTTTGATCACTGGCCTTCCATTAAACATATTTAAATGAATTCGGTGCATCTTAACATCATTCAAAACAAGGAACCGCGTTCAGAGGGTGAAACGCGTACCCATTCATAAACTAAATGTACTTGCGGACACTATAGACAAAAAAGTAATGTCTGCTGGCAGGTAAGCATTATTATAGTCTTCTTACAGGGTTGTTCTGACTCATGCTCGTCCGGAAGGTTGTTGTCGCTGTCGTTCATGGTCAACTGCTGCATTCGTCGAATAAATGATGCTGGTGATTCATAATCCTCGTTTTCCCTTTGGTAGATAGTCAAATGACTCTGGTCCGAACGAGAGTCCGCCTCATCTGGAAATGGCTCTAAATGGTGAATTTCAAATTGATAAACGATTTTAAATATCGCGACAGGTTGCAATAAATATTTTTTTCTCTGCAATAGAGCTCATTTGCTATTCAATAGCAATTCCTGAGCCTTGTTCTTATTATTGGCCGGTTTGAATTCGAATTTGGCGGGCAGTGAGACACAAAATTAGCAAGCAGACGGCGCAAAAGCCGCTATCAATTATTCATGTGCCCCTTCAAGAACTCGAGATATCGAACCGAGTCAATTGTTTCTTTTGGACCCAAAATCTCGTAGTAGCAAATTCCGCTGAAATCCATGACAAGTGCTACCATTGCCTTAGGCCAACCAGATTGTGCTGTGGCGTCAAGCTACCTATTCTCCCAATTTAAGCCCGTGTGACTACGGTTGCTTTCATCAGTTAAGGATGACCATAGACGATATTTTATGGGTCAGCATTATATATATATATATATATATATAGAGGAGAAAATAGGAACTACTGTGCAGAAATAATAAAGTGGTCGTAATAGGAATTATACATAAATATTTATGCATTATATATAAATATATATGTCTCACCATCAAACGGGATCTCGATATCCGTTGAAGCACAAGATGCTAACTCAGCACCAAGTTCGCCATCGCACGAAGAATCGACATCACTTGCGTCGTGCAAATCCAAGACAGTGTGTAGATCTTGAAGGTGGCGCGATTGGTTACGTCCATGACGTGGCTGTAAATCGGGCGAGCCAACCGGTAGGGCACGTTTGCATTCGCACTAAGAAGTCAACCCAATATAATACAGGATACTCGGTAAGTTACACAAGCTTATGGGGGTACACCGCCCACCCCTGAATCGCCATCTAGACTGTCCAAATTGGAAGTTATCTTGCAAAAGTGCCGAGAAAGATTACCCAACTCTGTAAAGGGTAGCTTGTTGAACATAGTTTATTAGGTGTTGTTTGAACGGGCAGTTACAAAAAGAAGCAATTCAGTGTATGATATTCTGTTTCATTTTTGCAGGCTATCTCTATAGCGGGTCGTGCGACCCTGTACATTGGAACAATATGATTTTGATTGATTCAATAAAGGCCACGACAATTCTGAGAGAGTCGTCTTTCTTCTTATTTTGAATCTTCTTTCTTACTGAAACCCGCTACATAAACTAGTAAATGTGGCGAAGCATTACCGCATAAGTTATAGTTACTAAAGTCACGTTAGTTTAAATGACAGCCATGATTCCCCCTTGTCCACTGATGGGGTGTCAATGTCTTCAGTGACTTCGTTCAGGCTCTCACTTTGTTCATCTTCCTCATGGGTTTCGGCATCAATTGCATCTGAAGCAATCATATATGCTGAATATGCATAGGTATACTATCCTCGATAGCTCGAACGTGTAAGGTCATCGATTTTTGAAGCACATTGCCAACAGTAAATGACATTACGTCAGAGAAATCGGTTAACTAAGTGTAAACCAATGGGGATTAGTGTGAACTTACTACGTGGCCGTCTATGTAGACCCAACGATCCTTCAAGGCTCTGTTTATAGATTCACGTTCAGCAAATGTAACGAATCCGAAGCGTTTCGGAACCTGGGTGACGATGCACCGTTGAACCCGAGCACGGACAACCTACATTGAATGAAATCAACAACAATAGCGATAATTATCCAGAAGAACAACCACACGTAGTATTTCCAGTTAATATATTATGGCAGTTGTGGTTGCCCTTAAAAAGTTCATTGGATCTTCCTCATATGTTCATTGTGAATATTGAACGTGGCTGAAGGTCTGGAACGCCCCTTTATGTATTTAATATACCTAAAGTATCCCATTATTTGGGCTATAATAAAGACGCAGAGCTCCCACTGTTAAAAACCTAGGTGAATTCGACATTTAGTAACTCTCCTAACCAAACCGATGTCCAATCATTTTTGCGATGCCGCACTTCGATATAAAGGGAATAATCATATTAGACATCGCATAAGCTAAAAATAAGGAACGATTCGTGTAGAACCTATACACTTACTCGTCCAAATGTTTTCTCCATTGCGCTAATCAACGCATCTTCGCTGCAGTTTCGCGGAAGTCCTCCAACGAACATTTTTCTGCTCGCGTCGAACTTCTGGAAGAAATATCGGAAAAAAAGACCCGCATTTAACTTCCGTCTTAAGCGCTTCAAACAAGCCTGTTTCTCATATACTGATGGATGCGTCCGCACAGGGCAGTTCGCTCCTGGTTATCTTTCCGCTCGTGTATGTAAAAGGCATACCACGTATCTCTCTATCAGAGTCATTCAATACAGATGGAACACACTCAGTTGATTGAAATCGATTTTTTGGCCAAATACTCCACGTTTGAAATTTACTCGGTTTATGCATCAACATTGAGAAGATAAAGCGACGTAGTGACTGAGTTGATACTAGTGACTAGCTTGTGTATTTCTAAAAACAATACTTGTCCTCCACGAGAGCATTGTGAAATTGCAGCTCCTTTAATAAACCAACAAAAGCTTTGTATTTATAATCATACGGCGATGAAGTCTATTGAAGTCCACATTGAATCGCCTATGCCCGCAACACTGCGCGCCCGGTGGCCTGGTGGTGCATTCGTGTACGCCTAAGTGGACACATGGGTTCGATTCCCACCGTTGCACATTTGCATTTAAAGGGGTCCATCTTACCAAGGAATACGAGAAGCAACTTCCTGGACGGCAAACGTTGGCTGAGAGTCAGCCCGGAAATATTATTCATTTAGAAATGTATGCGACACAAACATATACACGATATTCATATAATTTCGCAACCCTATGAGAGATTAATGAACAACTTTGACGGTTCCGGTGATGACCTTTCCCGTTTTCTTTTTAATGAGCATATAGAAGTTCTAATAAGGTTTGCCGTCCCCGAAGATCTTATCTTTTCTTTTTTTTTGTTCAGGTCAAATATCGCTCTATTATATCTTGATATCTGTAGGCTTCGCAATTTCTCCAAGTTTTGTCTGTTTATCTGTTCAAATCAAATTAGAGACCTAAATGTGTCGATTACTATCAGCAAACTGGCACCTTATTTTAAATTCGTCTCAGATTTTCACCAAATTCGACTGATTTCTTCTAGAGTTCACTATGCCCCCGAGCCAACAGATTTCATTTGATACTATTCCACGATTGCAAACAGGACTATCATCAATTTAGCAATCAAACAGGTTATAGCACATGTATAAAAGAGTGGAAGTTTCTTCAACGATATTTACTATTTATTTATTTTGTAGACGACGCTCCTGTGTTTCAGCGTCAATTATTACAAATTTACTACCAATCACTGAATAAATCAACTCTACTTGCCTGTTTGGGGCTGACCCGGTTTGAACACATCTTGTCCGCTCAATGGTGAACTCGGAAATGAATTCGAAAACACATCGCTCACAGACGGATTCACACAACTGCGTAGTTTCTTGCATGGCGGCGCTTAAAACCTCGCTTGTGATTTTAGCCCAGCCATGCTTAATGATAACGAAGTTACCCATCTTCTTCGTTGGAAACCAATGAACAGCATGAACGTGAGAGAAAATTGTGCAACAGCAAAGCGAAGAAGAGGTGATTCCACATGCCGATGCAGTCGACTCTCTAATGTGTTCGGGTGCTTCAACAACAAAACCACGAAATCTGAGACATTTTTACTTGAATCGTTGCATGACAGAATAACGTTTACAAATAAAAATAACAGCTGATACCCACAGCTATTAATGGGAGGTCGACCCATAAGTTTCCACGGTTCGTTTGAACCTGCTACTCTCTCCACGAAGGCCCCTCTCCACTTATTTTGAGCCCGACTGGGTTTCGAAGCTTTTTTCCCGCTCTACACGCCTGCGGAGTTCGATTTTCGCTGTGAGCTGGATTTCAACTCGAAATCAGGCTCGAAAGATGGAGATTCTAGGCAATAAACAAGTGCATTCTCGACACCTACTTTTCTTCGGCTTTCGCCGTGTTCTAACCGCCTCCGCTAGAGCAAGGGATATCTGTGCCGTATATGGCGAAGCAAGTGTGTCTGAAAGGACTGCTCAGGAGCAGTTTGCTAACTTCACGTTGGGCTACTGCGACCAAGAGGATGCACCGCGTAGTGGTCGGCCTGTGGAGTTCGACGAAGACCTACTCAAGGCTCTACTGAAGGAAGACCCTCGTCAAACACCGCGTGAACTGGTTGAAACGATGGGTTGTGGTCAAACAACTGTCGGTAGACATCTTGAGTCAATGGGATTCCCACAGAAACTCGGAGTTTGGGTGCCAAGTTATCCTCCTCCACAACAACGCAAAGTCTCACACCTCGAGAAACACCAAAGCGGCACTTGAAGCGTTCGGATGGGAAGTTTTTGCTCACCCACCATATTCGCCAGATTTTGCTCCAATAGATTACCACCGGTTTCGTTCAGTGGCGATTTTTTTGAGTGACCGACATTTCAGCGATTCAGAGGACCTTGAACGGGGGTTGGTCGCCTTTTACAACACGATAAAAATATTTTTGGAAACATGGAATCCATCAGCTCATCGAAAGGTGGCAGGAGGTCGCGAACAACAACGGGGAGTACATGATAAATATGTGAATTGGTTTAAATCGATCTGAGTGCGTCATTTTTTCATTGTTCATGAAACCGCGGGGACTTATGAGTCAACCTGTCGGTTGCTATCAGCAAACTTCCACCTCATCTTAAACTCATCTCAAATTTTCACCAAATTCGACTGATTTCTTCTGGAGTTCACAATGCAAGCTGCGTAGTTCCTTCAGTAAAGGCTTAAAACCTCGCCTGTGATTTTGGCCCAGCGATGCTTAATGATAACGAAGTTACTCATCTATTTTGTTGGAAACAAATAAACAGCATGCAAGTGAGAGAAAACTAAATAACAAAGCGAAGAAGAAGTTATTTCATATCCTGATGCAGTCGACTCTCTCATGTGTTCGGATGTTTCAACAACATAATCACGAAATTTGAGACATTTTTACTTGATTTGTTACATCGCAGCCATCACCAAGTGTCATACAGGATGGCCAATGCCTATATAGAAGGGCGTTGCTTCCAGAGTCGTGCAAACAAGAAAAACGCAAAGTTTAATTACACTGAAATAAAAAACAAATTTCGTGTTCAAATATTATAAACTTTCACTAAGGGTAAAAATAACTTAAATGTCCCTTAACATTGTCATCGAGCAGCCACACTCTGTGCTTCCTGTTGCCATGCCAATTATTCATGAGTCCTTTCGAGAAGTCGAGATGTCGAGCCGAGTCTATTTTTTCTTTTGGGCCCAAAACCTCGTAGTATCAAATTCCGTTGATATCCATGGAAAGTGCTACCAGTACTTCAGACTCAAATCTATTTGGTACTGCTACCGCCATTGCCTGTTCACCTAGTTGTAGCCACTGTTTCACTTGATATTTTTCCGGTCCCCTGTACAGGCTTACCCATGTCTCGTCTATTGCTACGGTATGATCTAAGCGACTATCTTGCTGGCCTATATATCTTCAACTTATCTCGCGAACACTCCTCACGCATTTTCAGTTGGCCAGAGCCGAGTTAATGAGGGCCCCATTGTGACCCATCCTCAGATTATTTTTAATAATTCGACGACATCTTTTACGAGGCACGACAATTTCAGCCGATGAAATCGTCAATGACTAAGATCTAGTTTACTCAAAAGTTTTTTCGATTATCTCGAGCCGTTCGTCGAATCCAGATTCGGAAAGGGATAAGCGCCCTTGATGTTCATTAATGTCCCAGTCGCCTTGCCTAAACCGCGCACACCAACGGTACACATGTGCTCGGCTCAGGGCATTATGGCATGGCCGTGCACACTAACCAACCTTCGATGGATTTCAGCTGGACATTCCTTCTCTTGAAATATAAACCTGACACTTTCCTTCTGAGAATGCAAGTCTGAGGGACCTGGTCCGCCGGTGGCCATTTCGAACGGAGGGTCTCATTATTTTTGGATCAGCCTAATGTAAACGATATTCAAAAAGTTGCGTCACGCCATGTGCTACTAACTAACTAATTATTTAATGGTGAAAAATAAAAAATAAATTTTTTGAAGACGGCAAACCTTCTTATTCGAAGTCCTTTATGCTCATCAAGACAATCCCTCTGATGTAAGTTTTTTGTTTGTATTTCTCTCGTTTTTGCTTTCCCCTTTATCTCAATGTATCCTGACAGAGGAATAAAGAAAATGGAGAAGATCATCACCGGAACCGTCAAACTTTCATTAATCTTTCATAGGTTTGCGAAACTATATGACACCCTGTATATATTATATTTAATTTTTTTATATCGAATTGCATATTCATATTTCTATGGAGTGGCACTGTCCTTTTTCCTGTCCTGTCCGTTAGCCATGGAAATTGGCTCGTCGACCGCAAAATCTAGACTTCAATAGACGCGTTGTATAATGTTGTCTGTTTTCATGTAGAAGTATATCGCATCGAACTTATAGAGTGGCTAAGATTGAGTACAACGTGTACTGCAATGTTGTTTCATTTTACCTATGTATCTCATAATAAAGCAATATCGTAGCTATCCTATTCTGGCTACATCAAATCACTCAGAAGTGTAATAAATATTAACAGAATGGAAAACTCTATTATTTGCATAAACAGTGGGGGCAGTGAGTCGGCACACCAGAATCAAGGGCTCCACCTTTGACCAAGGTACGGTGTAGAGGAGAAGTGCTTGCTGTGCTATAGTTTAGACGCACGCGATCGGAGGAGTACGATTTGAACCGTCTTAGCGTATTCACATGAATCGCCAAAGCAGACTTCTTTGTTGAGTCATGTCATGATCGATTCCGTTAAAGGCACTCTTCTGACTAAAACAGATAGAGTTAAAATCATTTTTACAGCTTACACACATGGCCCAGTCCTAAGTCATCTGCGTCAGTAGCTGTGTGCAGGCTGAACGGTGGGCATAAACTCGTGTTACAGAGTGTCAACGAGATCACTCATGACTAAGTGGCGAAATATAAATTCGAAACAAAATCTTCTCAATGACGGGGCAGGCTATAGCGCATTGCTGTGATACGGGGGCAGGGTAGTTTGAACACGGCTTAGCAAGAAATACCCGTGAACTGTTTGAACCATCAGGAGTGAAGTTAGATTTAGCCCTCAAGTGCAAGAGATGAGAGTCGACATCGTGATTTCAACGACCTCGAGGTACTCAGAGCCCTTGAGTTTACTACCGTTGCCATAAGAGATGAATGTAGTTTGTGTGTGACTCATTATAAACATTCAATCGTCCGGCCCATCGCAATGAAGGAAGTTCCAATGCCAAGTAGATGTTCCGTCACCATTTGTCATTTCAGGGCACCTTTGTCATTTTCTTTAAAAAACCGTCATCTACACAACGACATTAAATTTCATTTTATATGTTACAGAGACTAGAATTATTTACTGTACTGTATCTACCTGTTTAATTGTCCGCTTTGAGCTTCACGCGGTCTTAAGAGAATAATTTTCGTATGTCGGCAATTCCCCATCATTCAGAAGTAATAGCAATATTTCTTCAGAGAGCCCCTGAGCACACTCCAGACGTTTTACATGTCAGGTAAAACCTAGGTATTGTACCTAGGTTCAATAAGAAAATGAATGCAATTCAGGTTTTTTTAAAGTACAATTACAAGAACTTACAACGAAACAGAGCGATCATTGGTGTACATATATATATATATATATAGAGAGAGAGAGAGAGACATTACTAAACTAAATTGAATACAACAACTGTAAATTTAACATACAAATTATACATTTAT
Source organism: Stratiolaelaps scimitus (assembly GCA_019614645.1). NCBI lineage: Eukaryota > Metazoa > Arthropoda > Arachnida > Mesostigmata > Laelapidae > Stratiolaelaps > Stratiolaelaps scimitus. The sequence continues at coordinate 5,710,082 of JABWDB010000020.1, read as the reverse complement.
ACATTGACATATTTAATAGCGCCAGCTAGTGCTGCAATTCTCGAGGTTGGCCCAGTCTCATGTCCTGCTGCTCCACCACGGCAGACGCCATGGATTTGTGTTGTCTGCGGGAAAGAGCTGATCTGCAACATTCACAGATGGAGTGTATTTTAATTTACGATCAGTCAGTTAAGTCAAAGAACAACGCACAATCTATCAATAGATGCATGCGTTTTGATCACTAGCCTTGCATTAAACATATTTAAATGAATTCGGTGCATCTGAACATGATTCAAAACAAGGAACCGCGTTCAGAGGGTCAAACGCGTACCCATTCATAAACTAAATGTACTTGCGGTACACTATAAACAAAAAACTAATGTCTGTGGGCAGATAAGCATTATTATAGTCTTCTTACAGGGTTGTTCTGACTCATGCTCGTCCGGAAGGTTGTTGTCGCTGTCGTTCATGGTTAACTCCCGCATTCGTCGAATAAATGATGCTGGTGATGCATAATTCTCGTTTTCCCTTTGGTAGATAGTCAAATGACTCTGGTCCGAACGAGGTTCCTCATCTGGAAATGGCTCTAAATGGTGAATTTCAAATTGATAAACGATTTTAAATATAGCGATAGGTTGCAATAAATATTTTTTCTCTGCAAGAGAGCTCATGTCCTATTCAATAAATGTATAAATATTATGCTGACCCATAAAATACGTAACTGCTATCATCTTGCGCCTTGTTCTTAGTATTGGCCGGTTTGAATTCAAATTTGGCGGGCAGTGAGACACAACAATTAGCAAGCAGACGGCGCGAAAGCCGCTATCAATTATTCATGTGCCCCTTCAAGAACTCGAGATATCGAGGCGAGTCCATGGTTTCTTTTGGACCCAAAATCTCGTAGTAGCAAATTCCATTGAAATCCATGACAAGTGCTACCATTGCCTTAAGCGTACCAGAGTGTGCTGTGGCGTCAAGCCACCTATTCTCCCGATTTAAGCCCGTGTGACTACGGTTGCTTCCATCAGTTAAGGAGGGCCATAAACGGCCAAAGGTATGCAAATACCGATTTACTCCAAGAGGCCTTAAATAATTTTTGAAATTTATAGTGACTCATATTTTATGGGTCTATATATATATATGTATATATGGGAGAATGGGAAATACTGTGCAGAAATAATAGAGTGGTCTTAATATGAACTATACATACATTTGTATGTATTATATATAAATATATGTCTCACCACTCTGGACGTGAGGGATATATATGACGGTAAAATTTATATTTCCATCAAACGGAATCTCGATGTCAGTTGAAGCACAAGATGCGAACTCACCATCAAGTTCGTCATCGCACGAAGAGCCGACATCACTTGTGTCGTGCAAATCCAACACAGTGTGTAGATCTTGAAGGTGGCGCGAGTGGTCACGTCCATGACGTGGCTGTAAATCGGGCGAGCCAACCGGTAGGGCACGTTTGCATTCGCACTAAGAAGTCAACCCAATATAATACAGGATACTCGGTAAGTTACACAAGCTTACGGGGGTACACCGCCCTCCCCTGAATCGCCATCTATACTGTTCAAATTACCTTGCAAAGTTATCTTGCAAAAGTGCCCAGAAAGATTACCCAACTCCATAAAGGGTAGCTTGTTGAACATGGTGTATTAGGTGTTGTTTGAACGGGCAGTTACAAAGAGAAGCAATCCAATGTATGATATTCTGTTTCATTTTTGCAGGGTATCTCTATGGCGGATCGCGTGACCCTGTACATTTGGACAATATTATTTTGATTAATTCAATGAAGGCCACGACAATTATGATATTTTGAATCTTCTTTCTTACTGAAACCCGCTATATAAACTAGTAAATGTGGCGAAGCATTACCGCATAAGTTATAGTTACTAAAGTTACGTTAGTTTAAATGACAGCCATGATTCACCCTTGTCCACTGATGGGGTGTCAATGTCCTCAGTGACTTCGTTCAGGCCCTCACTTTGTTCATCTTCCTCATGGGTTTCGGCATCAATTGCATCTGAAGCAATCATATATGCTGAATATGCATAGTCGGAGATACACTATCGTCAATACCCCGAACGTTTAAGGTCATCGATGTTTGAAGCACATTGCCAACACTAAACTAAATTAAGCCACAGAAATCGGTTAACTAAGTGTAAACCAATGGGGATTAGTGTGAACTTACAACGTGACCATCTATGTAGACCCAACGATCCTTCAAGGCCCTGTTTATAGATTCAGGTTCAGCAAATGTAACGAATCCGAAGCGTTTCGGAACCTGCGTAACGATGCACCGTTGAACCCGAGCACGGACAACCTACATTGAATGAAATCAACAACAATAGCAATAATTATCCAGAAGAAGAACCAGATATAGTGTTTCCAGTTAATATATCATTGCAGTTGTGGTTGCCCTTAAAAAGTTCATTGGATCTTCATCATATGTTCACAGTGAAAACTGAACGTGGCTGAAGGTCTGGAACGCCCCTTTATGGATTTAATAGACCTAAAGTATCACATTATTTAGGCTATAATAAAGACGCAGAGCTCCCACTGTTAAAAACCTAGGTGAATTCGACATTTATTAACTCTCCTAACCAAACCGATGTCCAATCATTTTTACGATGTCGCACTTCGATATAAAGGGAATAATCATATTAGACATCGCATAACCTAAAAATAGGGAACGATTCGTGTAGAACCTATACACTTACTCGTCCAAATGTTTTCTCCATTGCGCTAATCGACGCATCTTCGCTGCAGTTTCGCGGAAGTCCTCCAACGAACATTTTTCTGCTCGCGTCGAACTTCTGGAAGAAATATCGGAAAAAAAGACCCGCATTTAACTTCCGTCTTAAGCGCTTCAAACAAGCCTGTTTCTCATATACTGATGGATGCGTCCGCACAGGGCAGTTCGCTCCTGGTTATCTTTCCGCTCGTGTATGTAAAAGGCATACCACGTATCTTTCTATCAGAGTCATTCAATACAGATGGAACACACTCAGTTGATTGAAATAGATTTTTTGGCCAAATACTCCACGTTTGAAATTTACTCGGTTTATGCATCAACATTGAGAAGATAAAGCGACGTAGTGACTGAGTTGATACTAGTGACTAGCTTGTGTATTTCTAAAAACAATACTTGTCCTCCACGAGAGCATTGTGAAATTGCAGCTCCTTTAATAAACCAACAAAAGCTTTGTATTTATAATCATACGGCGATGAAGTCTATTGAAGTCCACATTGAATCGCCTATGCCCGCAACACTGCGCGCCCGGTGGCCTGGTGGTGCATTCGTGTACGCCTAAGTGGACACATGGGTTCGATTCCCACCGTTGCACATTTGCATTTAAAGGGGTCCATCTTACCAAGGAATACGAGAAGCAACTTCCTGGACGGCAAACGTTGGCTGAGAGTTAGCCCGGAAATATTATTCATTTAGAAATGTATGCGACACAAACATATACACGATATTCGTATAATTTCGCAACCCTATGAGAGATTAATGAACTACTTTGACGGTTTCGGTGATGACTTTTCCCATTTTCTTTTAATGAGCATATAGAAGTTCCAATAAGGTTTGCCGTCCCCGAAGATCTTTTCTTTTTTTTGTTCAGGTCAAATATCGCTCTATTATATCTAGATATCTGTAGGCTTCGCAATTTCTCCAAGTTTTGTCTGTTTATCTGTTCAAATCAAATTAGAGACCTAAATGTGTCGATTACTATCAGCAAACTGGCACCTTATTTTAAATTCGTCTCAGATTTTCACCAAATTCGACTGATTTCTTCTAGAGTTCACTATGCCCCCGAGCCAACAGATTTCATTTGATACTATTCCACGATTGCAAACAGGACTATCATCAATTTAGCAATCAAACAGGTTATAGCACATGTATAAAAGAGTGGAAGTTTCTTCAACGATATTTACTATTTATTTATTTTGTAGACGACGCTCCTGTGTTTCAGCGTCAATTATTACAAATTTACTACCAATCACTGAATAAATCAACTCTACTTGCCTGTTTGGGGCTGACCCGGTTTGAACACATCTTGTCCGCTCAATGGTGAACTCGGAAATGAATTCGAAAACACATCGCTCACAGACGGATTCACACAACTGCGTAGTTTCTTGCATGGCGGCGCTTAAAACCTCGCTTGTGATTTTAGCCCAGCCATGCTTAATGATAACGAAGTTACCCATCTTCTTCGTTGGAAACCAATGAACAGCATGAACGTGAGAGAAAATTGTGCAACAGCAAAGCGAAGAAGAGGTGATTCCACATCCCGATGCAGTCGACTCTCTAATGTGTTCGGGTCCTTCAACAACAAAACCACGAAATCTGAGACATTTTTACTTGAATCGTTGCATGACAGAATAACGTTTACAAATAAAAATAACAGCTGATACCCACAGCTATTAATGGGAGGTCGACCCATAAGTTTCCACGGTTCGTTTGAACCTGCTACTCTCTCCACGAAGGCCCCTCTCCACTTATTTTGAGCCCGACTGGGTTTCGAAGCTTTTTTCCCGCTCTACACGCCTGCGGAGTTCGATTTTCGCTGTGAGCTGGATTTCAACTCGAAATCAGGCTCGAAAGATGGAGATTCTAGGCAATAAACAAGTGCATTCTCGACACCTACTTTTCTTCGGCTTTCGCCGTGTTCTAACCGCCTCCGCTAGAGCAAGGGATATCTGTGCCGTATATGGCGAAGCAAGTGTGTCTGAAAGGACTGCTCAGGAGCAGTTTGCTAACTTCACGTTGGGCTACTGCGACCAAGAGGATGCACCGCGTAGTGGTCGGCCTGTGGAGTTCGACGAAGACCTACTCAAGGCTCTACTGAAGGAAGACCCTCGTCAAACACCGCGTGAACTGGTTGAAACGATGGGTTGTGGTCAAACAACTGTCGGTAGACATCTTGAGTCAATGGGATTCCCACAGAAACTCGGAGTTTGGGTGCCAAGTTATCCTCCTCCACAACAACGCAAAGTCTCACACCTCGAGAAACACCAAAGCGGCGCTTGAAGCGTTCGGATGGGAAGTTTTTGCTCACCCACCATATTCGCCAGATTTTGCTCCAATAGATTACCACCGGTTTCGTTCAGTGGCGATTTTTTTGAGTGACCGACATTTCAGCGATTCAGAGGACCTTGAACGGGGGTTGGTCGCCTTTTACAACACGATAAAAATATTTTTGGAAACATGGAATCCATCAGCTCATCGAAAGGTGGCAGGAGGTCGCGAACAACAACGGGGAGTACATGATAAATATGTGAATTGGTTTAAATCGATCTGAGTGCGTCATTTTTTCATTGTTCATGAAACCGCGGGGACTTATGAGTCAACCTGTCGGTTGCTATCAGCAAACTTCCACCTCATCTTAAACTCATCTCAAATTTTCACCAAATTCGACTGATTTCTTCTGGAGTTCACAATGCAAGCTGCGTAGTTCCTTCAGTAAAGGCTTAAAACCTCGCCTGTGATTTTGGCCCAGCGATGCTTAATGATAACGAAGTTACTCATCTATTTTGTTGGAAACAAATAAACAGCATGCAAGTGAGAGAAAACTAAATAACAAAGCGAAGAAGAAGTTATTTCATATCCTGATGCAGTCGACTTTCTCATGTGTTCGGATGTTTCAACAACATAATCACGAAATTTGAGACATTTTTACTTGATTTGTTACATCGCAGCCATCACCAAGTGTCATACAGGATGGCCAATGCCTATATAGAAGGGCGTTGCTTCCAGAGTCGTGCAAACAAGAAAAACGCAAAGTTTAATTACACTGAAATAAAAAACAAATTTCGTGTTCAAATATTATAAACTTTCACTAAGGGTAAAAATAACTTAAATGTCCCTTAACATTGTCATCGAGCAGCCACACTCTGTGCTTCCTGTTGCCATGCCAATTATTCATGAGTCCTTTCGAGAAGTCGAGATGTCGAGCCGAGTCTATTTTTTCTTTTGGGCCCAAAACCTCGTAGTATCAAATTCCGTTGATATCCATGGAAAGTGCTACCAGTACTTCAGACTCAAATCTATTTGGTACTGCTACCGCCATTGCCTGTTCACCTAGTTGTAGCCACTGTTTCAATTGATATTTTTCCGGTCCCCTGTACAGGCTTACCCATGTCTCGTCTATTGCTACGGTATGATCTAAGCGACTATCTTGCTGGCCTATATATCTTCAACTTATCTCGCGAACACTCCTCACGCATTTTCAGTTGGCCAGAGCCGAGTTAATGAGGGCCCCATTGTGACCCATCCTCAGATTATTTTTAATAATTCGACGACATCTTTTACGAGGCACGACAATTTCAGCCGATGAAATCGTCAATGACCAAGATCTAGTTTACTCAAAAGTTTTTTCGATTATCTCGAGCCGTTCGTCGAATCCAGATTCGGAAAGGGATAAGCGCCCTTGATGTTCATTAATGTCCCAGTCGCCTTGCCTAAACCGCGCACACCAACGGTACACATGTGCTCGGCCAGGGCATTATGGCATGGCCGTGCACACTAACCAACCTTCGATGGATTTCAGCTGGACATTCCTTCTCTTGAAATATAAACCTGACACTTTCCTTCTGAGAATGCAAGTCTGAGGGACCTGGTCCGCCGGTGGCCATTTCGAACGGAGGGTCTCATTATTTTTGGATCAGCCTAATGTAAACGATATTCAAAAAGTTGCGTCACGCCATGTGCTACTAACTAACTAATTATTTAATGGTGAAAAATAAAAAATAAATTTTTTGAAGACGGCAAACCTTCTTATTCGAAGTCCTTTATGCTCATCAAGACAATCCCTCTGATGTAAGTTTTTTGTTTGTATTTCTCTCGTTTTTGCTTTCCCCTTTATCTCAATGTATCCTGACAGAGGAATAAAGAAAATGGAGAAGATCATCACCGGAACCGTCAAACTTTCATTAATCTTTCATAGGTTTGCGAAACTATATGACACCCTGTATATATTATATTTAATTTTTTTATATCGAATTGCATATTCATATTTCTATGGAGTGGCACTGTCCTTTTTCCTGTCCTGTCCGTTAGCCATGGAAATTGGCTCGTCGACCGCAAAATCTAGACTTCAATAGACGCGTTGTATAATGTTGTCTGTTTTCATGTAGAAGTATATCGCATCGAACTTATAGAGTGGCTAAGATTGAGTACAACGTGTACTGCAATGTTGTTTCATTTTACCTATGTATCTCATAATAAAGCAATATCGTAGCTATCCTATTCTGGCTACATCAAATCACTCAGAAGTGTAATAAATATTAACAGAATGGAAAACTCTATTATTTGCATAAACAGTGGGGGCAGTGAGTCGGCACACCAGAATCAAGGGCTCCACCTTTGACCAAGGTACGGTGTAGAGGAGAAGTGCTTGCTGTGCTATAGTTTAGACGCACGCGATCGGAGGAGTACGATTTGAACCGTCTTAGCGTATTCACATGAATCGCCAAAGCAGACTTCTTTGTTGAGTCATGTCATGATCGATTCCGTTAAAGGCACTCTTCTGACTAAAACAGATAGAGTTAAAATCATTTTTACAGCTTACACACATGGCCCAGTCCTAAGTCATCTGCGTCAGTAGCTGTGTGCAGGCTGAACGGTGGGCATAAACTCGTGTTACAGAGTGTCAACGAGATCACTCATGACTAAGTGGCGAAATATAAATTCGAAACAAAATCTTCTCAATGACGGGGCAGGCTATAGCGCATTGCTGTGATACGGGGGCAGGGTAGTTTGAACACGGCTTAGCAAGAAATACCCGTGAACTGTTTGAACCATCAGGAGTGAAGTTAGATTTAGCCCTCAAGTGCAAGAGATGAGAGTCGACATCGTGATTTCAACGACCTCGAGGTACTCAGAGCCCTTGAGTTTACTACCGTTGCCATAAGAGATGAATGTAGTTTGTGTGTGACTCATTATAAACATTCAATCGTCCGGCCCATCGCAATGAAGGAAGTTCCAATGCCAAGTAGATGTTCCGTCACCATTTGTCATTTCAGGGCACCTTTGTCATTTTCTTTAAAAAACCGTCATCTACACAACGACATTAAATTTCATTTTATATGTTACAGAGACTAGAATTATTTACTGTACTGTATCTACCTGTTTAATTGTCCGCTTTGAGCTTCACGCGGTCTTAAGAGAATAATTTTCGTATGTCGGCAATTCCCCATCATTCAGAAGTAATAGCAATATTTCTTCAGAGAGCCCCAGAGCACACTCCAGACGTTTTACATGTCAGGTAAAACCTAGGTATTGTACCTAGGTTCAATAAGAAAATGAATGCAATTCAGGTTTTTTTAAAGTACAATTACAAGAACTTACAACGAAACAGAGCGATCATTGGTGTACATATATATATATATATATAGAGAGAGAGAGAGAGACATTACTAAACTAAATTGAATACAACAACTGTAAATTTAACATACAAATTATACATTTATACATTGACATATTTAATAGCGCCAGCTAGTGCTGCAATTCTCGAGGTTGGCCCAGTCTCATGTCCTGCTGCTCCACCACGGCAGACGCCATGGATTTGTGTTGTCTGCGGGAAAGAGCTGATCTGCAACATTCACAGATGGAGTGTATTTTAATTTACGATCAGTCAGTTAAGTCAAAGAACAACGCACAATCTATCAATAGATGCATGCGTTTTGATCACTAGCCTTGCATTAAACATATTTAAATGAATTCGGTGCATCTGAACATGATTCAAAACAAGGAACCGCGTTCAGAGGGTCAAACGCGTACCCATTCATAAACTAAATGTACTTGCGGTACACTATAAACAAAAAACTAATGTCTGTGGGCAGATAAGCATTATTATAGTCTTCTTACAGGGTTGTTCTGACTCATGCTCGTCCGGAAGGTTGTTGTCGCTGTCGTTCATGGTTAACTCCCGCATTCGTCGAATAAATGATGCTGGTGATGCATAATTCTCGTTTTCCCTTTGGTAGATAGTCAAATGACTCTGGTCCGAACGAGGTTCCTCATCTGGAAATGGCTCTAAATGGTGAATTTCAAATTGATAAACGATTTTAAATATAGCGATAGGTTGCAATAAATATTTTTTCTCTGCAAGAGAGCTCATGTCCTATTCAATAAATGTATAAATATTATGCTGACCCATAAAATACGTAACTGCTATCATCTTGCGCCTTGTTCTTAGTATTGGCCGGTTTGAATTCAAATTTGGCGGGCAGTGAGACACAACAATTAGCAAGCAGACGGCGCGAAAGCCGCTATCAATTATTCATGTGCCCCTTCAAGAACTCGAGATATCGAGGCGAGTCCATGGTTTCTTTTGGACCCAAAATCTCGTAGTAGCAAATTCCATTGAAATCCATGACAAGTGCTACCATTGCCTTAAGCGTACCAGAGTGTGCTGTGGCGTCAAGCCACCTATTCTCCCGATTTAAGCCCGTGTGACTACGGTTGCTTCCATCAGTTAAGGAGGGCCATAAACGGCCAAAGGTATGCAAATACCGATTTACTCCAAGAGGCCTTAAATAATTTTTGAAATTTATAGTGACTCATATTTTATGGGTCTATATATATATATGTATATATGGGAGAATGGGAAATACTGTGCAGAAATAATAGAGTGGTCTTAATATGAACTATACATACATTTGTATGTATTATATATAAATATATGTCTCACCACTCTGGACGTGAGGGATATATATGACGGTAAAATTTATATTTCCATCAAACGGAATCTCGATGTCAGTTGAAGCACAAGATGCGAACTCACCATCAAGTTCGTCATCGCACGAAGAGCCGACATCACTTGTGTCGTGCAAATCCAACACAGTGTGTAGATCTTGAAGGTGGCGCGAGTGGTCACGTCCATGACGTGGCTGTAAATCGGGCGAGCCAACCGGTAGGGCACGTTTGCATTCGCACTAAGAAGTCAACCCAATATAATACAGGATACTCGGTAAGTTACACAAGCTTACGGGGGTACACCGCCCTCCCCTGAATCGCCATCTATACTGTTCAAATTACCTTGCAAAGTTATCTTGCAAAAGTGCCCAGAAAGATTACCCAACTCCATAAAGGGTAGCTTGTTGAACATGGTGTATTAGGTGTTGTTTGAACGGGCAGTTACAAAGAGAAGCAATCCAATGTATGATATTCTGTTTCATTTTTGCAGGGTATCTCTATGGCGGATCGCGTGACCCTGTACATTTGGACAATATTATTTTGATTAATTCAATGAAGGCCACGACAATTATGATATTTTGAATCTTCTTTCTTACTGAAACCCGCTATATAAACTAGTAAATGTGGCGAAGCATTACCGCATAAGTTATAGTTACTAAAGTTACGTTAGTTTAAATGACAGCCATGATTCACCCTTGTCCACTGATGGGGTGTCAATGTCCTCAGTGACTTCGTTCAGGCCCTCACTTTGTTCATCTTCCTCATGGGTTTCGGCATCAATTGCATCTGAAGCAATCATATATGCTGAATATGCATAGTCGGAGATACACTATCGTCAATACCCCGAACGTTTAAGGTCATCGATGTTTGAAGCACATTGCCAACACTAAACTAAATTAAGCCACAGAAATCGGTTAACTAAGTGTAAACCAATGGGGATTAGTGTGAACTTACAACGTGACCATCTATGTAGACCCAACGATCCTTCAAGGCCCTGTTTATAGATTCAGGTTCAGCAAATGTAACGAATCCGAAGCGTTTCGGAACCTGCGTAACGATGCACCGTTGAACCCGAGCACGGACAACCTACATTGAATGAAATCAACAACAATAGCAATAATTATCCAGAAGAAGAACCAGATATAGTGTTTCCAGTTAATATATCATTGCAGTTGTGGTTGCCCTTAAAAAGTTCATTGGATCTTCATCATATGTTCACAGTGAAAACTGAACGTGGCTGAAGGTCTGGAACGCCCCTTTATGGATTTAATAGACCTAAAGTATCACATTATTTAGGCTATAATAAAGACGCAGAGCTCCCACTGTTAAAAACCTAGGTGAATTCGACATTTATTAACTCTCCTAACCAAACCGATGTCCAATCATTTTTACGATGTCGCACTTCGATATAAAGGGAATAATCATATTAGACATCGCATAACCTAAAAATAGGGAACGATTCGTGTAGAACCTATACACTTACTCGTCCAAATGTTTTCTCCATTGCGCTAATCGACGCATCTTCGCTGCAGTTTCGCGGAAGTCCTCCAACGAACATTTTTCTGCTCGCGTCGAACTTCTGGAAGAAATATCGGAAAAAAAGACCCGCATTTAACTTCCGTCTTAAGCGCTTCAAACAAGCCTGTTTCTCATATACTGATGGATGCGTCCGCACAGGGCAGTTCGCTCCTGGTTATCTTTCCGCTCGTGTATGTAAAAGGCATACCACGTATCTTTCTATCAGAGTCATTCAATACAGATGGAACACACTCAGTTGATTGAAATAGATTTTTTGGCCAAATACTCCACGTTTGAAATTTACTCGGTTTATGCATCAACATTGAGAAGATAAAGCGACGTAGTGACTGAGTTGATACTAGTGACTAGCTTGTGTATTTCTAAAAACAATACTTGTCCTCCACGAGAGCATTGTGAAATTGCAGCTCCTTTAATAAACCAACAAAAGCTTTGTATTTATAATCATACGGCGATGAAGTCTATTGAAGTCCACATTGAATCGCCTATGCCCGCAACACTGCGCGCCCGGTGGCCTGGTGGTGCATTCGTGTACGCCTAAGTGGACACATGGGTTCGATTCCCACCGTTGCACATTTGCATTTAAAGGGGTCCATCTTACCAAGGAATACGAGAAGCAACTTCCTGGACGGCAAACGTTGGCTGAGAGTTAGCCCGGAAATATTATTCATTTAGAAATGTATGCGACACAAACATATACACGATATTCGTATAATTTCGCAACCCTATGAGAGATTAATGAACTACTTTGACGGTTTCGGTGATGACTTTTCCCATTTTCTTTTAATGAGCATATAGAAGTTCCAATAAGGTTTGCCGTCCCCGAAGATCTTTTCTTTTTTTTGTTCAGGTCAAATATCGCTCTATTATATCTAGATATCTGTAGGCTTCGCAATTTCTCCAAGTTTTGTCTGTTTATCTGTTCAAATCAAATTAGAGACCTAAATGTGTCGATTACTATCAGCAAACTGGCACCTTATTTTAAATTCGTCTCAGATTTTCACCAAATTCGACTGATTTCTTCTAGAGTTCACTATGCCCCCGAGCCAACAGATTTCATTTGATACTATTCCACGATTGCAAACAGGACTATCATCAATTTAGCAATCAAACAGGTTATAGCACATGTATAAAAGAGTGGAAGTTTCTTCAACGATATTTACTATTTATTTATTTTGTAGACGACGCTCCTGTGTTTCAGCGTCAATTATTACAAATTTACTACCAATCACTGAATAAATCAACTCTACTTGCCTGTTTGGGGCTGACCCGGTTTGAACACATCTTGTCCGCTCAATGGTGAACTCGGAAATGAATTCGAAAACACATCGCTCACAGACGGATTCACACAACTGCGTAGTTTCTTGCATGGCGGCGCTTAAAACCTCGCTTGTGATTTTAGCCCAGCCATGCTTAATGATAACGAAGTTACCCATCTTCTTCGTTGGAAACCAATGAACAGCATGAACGTGAGAGAAAATTGTGCAACAGCAAAGCGAAGAAGAGGTGATTCCACATCCCGATGCAGTCGACTCTCTAATGTGTTCGGGTCCTTCAACAACAAAACCACGAAATCTGAGACATTTTTACTTGAATCGTTGCATGACAGAATAACGTTTACAAATAAAAATAACAGCTGATACCCACAGCTATTAATGGGAGGTCGACCCATAAGTTTCCACGGTTCGTTTGAACCTGCTACTCTCTCCACGAAGGCCCCTCTCCACTTATTTTGAGCCCGACTGGGTTTCGAAGCTTTTTTCCCGCTCTACACGCCTGCGGAGTTCGATTTTCGCTGTGAGCTGGATTTCAACTCGAAATCAGGCTCGAAAGATGGAGATTCTAGGCAATAAACAAGTGCATTCTCGACACCTACTTTTCTTCGGCTTTCGCCGTGTTCTAACCGCCTCCGCTAGAGCAAGGGATATCTGTGCCGTATATGGCGAAGCAAGTGTGTCTGAAAGGACTGCTCAGGAGCAGTTTGCTAACTTCACGTTGGGCTACTGCGACCAAGAGGATGCACCGCGTAGTGGTCGGCCTGTGGAGTTCGACGAAGACCTACTCAAGGCTCTACTGAAGGAAGACCCTCGTCAAACACCGCGTGAACTGGTTGAAACGATGGGTTGTGGTCAAACAACTGTCGGTAGACATCTTGAGTCAATGGGATTCCCACAGAAACTCGGAGTTTGGGTGCCAAGTTATCCTCCTCCACAACAACGCAAAGTCTCACACCTCGAGAAACACCAAAGCGGCACTTGAAGCGTTCGGATGGGAAGTTTTTGCTCACCCACCATATTCGCCAGATTTTGCTCCAATAGATTACCACCGGTTTCGTTCAGTGGCGATTTTTTTGAGTGACCGACATTTCAGCGATTCAGAGGACCTTGAACGGGGGTTGGTCGCCTTTTACAACACGATAAAAATATTTTTGGAAACATGGAATCCATCAGCTCATCGAAAGGTGGCAGGAGGTCGCGAACAACAACGGGGAGTACATGATAAATATGTGAATTGGTTTAAATCGATCTGAGTGCGTCATTTTTTCATTGTTCATGAAACCGCGGGGACTTATGAGTCAACCTGTCGGTTGCTATCAGCAAACTTCCACCTCATCTTAAACTCATCTCAAATTTTCACCAAATTCGACTGATTTCTTCTGGAGTTCACAATGCAAGCTGCGTAGTTCCTTCAGTAAAGGCTTAAAACCTCGCCTGTGATTTTGGCCCAGCGATGCTTAATGATAACGAAGTTACTCATCTATTTTGTTGGAAACAAATAAACAGCATGCAAGTGAGAGAAAACTAAATAACAAAGCGAAGAAGAAGTTATTTCATATCCTGATGCAGTCGACTTTCTCATGTGTTCGGATGTTTCAACAACATAATCACGAAATTTGAGACATTTTTACTTGATTTGTTACATCGCAGCCATCACCAAGTGTCATACAGGATGGCCAATGCCTATATAGAAGGGCGTTGCTTCCAGAGTCGTGCAAACAAGAAAAACGCAAAGTTTAATTACACTGAAATAAAAAACAAATTTCGTGTTCAAATATTATAAACTTTCACTAAGGGTAAAAATAACTTAAATGTCCCTTAACATTGTCATCGAGCAGCCACACTCTGTGCTTCCTGTTGCCATGCCAATTATTCATGAGTCCTTTCGAGAAGTCGAGATGTCGAGCCGAGTCTATTTTTTCTTTTGGGCCCAAAACCTCGTAGTATCAAATTCCGTTGATATCCATGGAAAGTGCTACCAGTACTTCAGACTCAAATCTATTTGGTACTGCTACCGCCATTGCCTGTTCACCTAGTTGTAGCCACTGTTTCAATTGATATTTTTCCGGTCCCCTGTACAGGCTTACCCATGTCTCGTCTATTGCTACGGTATGATCTAAGCGACTATCTTGCTGGCCTATATATCTTCAACTTATCTCGCGAACACTCCTCACGCATTTTCAGTTGGCCAGAGCCGAGTTAATGAGGGCCCCATTGTGACCCATCCTCAGATTATTTTTAATAATTCGACGACATCTTTTACGAGGCACGACAATTTCAGCCGATGAAATCGTCAATGACCAAGATCTAGTTTACTCAAAAGTTTTTTCGATTATCTCGAGCCGTTCGTCGAATCCAGATTCGGAAAGGGATAAGCGCCCTTGATGTTCATTAATGTCCCAGTCGCCTTGCCTAAACCGCGCACACCAACGGTACACATGTGCTCGGCCAGGGCATTATGGCATGGCCGTGCACACTAACCAACCTTCGATGGATTTCAGCTGGACATTCCTTCTCTTGAAATATAAACCTGACACTTTCCTTCTGAGAATGCAAGTCTGAGGGACCTGGTCCGCCGGTGGCCATTTCGAACGGAGGGTCTCATTATTTTTGGATCAGCCTAATGTAAACGATATTCAAAAAGTTGCGTCACGCCATGTGCTACTAACTAACTAATTATTTAATGGTGAAAAATAAAAAATAAATTTTTTGAAGACGGCAAACCTTCTTATTCGAAGTCCTTTATGCTCATCAAGACAATCCCTCTGATGTAAGTTTTTTGTTTGTATTTCTCTCGTTTTTGCTTTCCCCTTTATCTCAATGTATCCTGACAGAGGAATAAAGAAAATGGAGAAGATCATCACCGGAACCGTCAAACTTTCATTAATCTTTCATAGGTTTGCGAAACTATATGACACCCTGTATATATTATATTTAATTTTTTTATATCGAATTGCATATTCATATTTCTATGGAGTGGCACTGTCCTTTTTCCTGTCCTGTCCGTTAGCCATGGAAATTGGCTCGTCGACCGCAAAATCTAGACTTCAATAGACGCGTTGTATAATGTTGTCTGTTTTCATGTAGAAGTATATCGCATCGAACTTATAGAGTGGCTAAGATTGAGTACAACGTGTACTGCAATGTTGTTTCATTTTACCTATGTATCTCATAATAAAGCAATATCGTAGCTATCCTATTCTGGCTACATCAAATCACTCAGAAGTGTAATAAATATTAACAGAATGGAAAACTCTATTATTTGCATAAACAGTGGGGGCAGTGAGTCGGCACACCAGAATCAAGGGCTCCACCTTTGACCAAGGTACGGTGTAGAGGAGAAGTGCTTGCTGTGCTATAGTTTAGACGCACGCGATCGGAGGAGTACGATTTGAACCGTCTTAGCGTATTCACATGAATCGCCAAAGCAGACTTCTTTGTTGAGTCATGTCATGATCGATTCCGTTAAAGGCACTCTTCTGACTAAAACAGATAGAGTTAAAATCATTTTTACAGCTTACACACATGGCCCAGTCCTAAGTCATCTGCGTCAGTAGCTGTGTGCAGGCTGAACGGTGGGCATAAACTCGTGTTACAGAGTGTCAACGAGATCACTCATGACTAAGTGGCGAAATATAAATTCGAAACAAAATCTTCTCAATGACGGGGCAGGCTATAGCGCATTGCTGTGATACGGGGGCAGGGTAGTTTGAACACGGCTTAGCAAGAAATACCCGTGAACTGTTTGAACCATCAGGAGTGAAGTTAGATTTAGCCCTCAAGTGCAAGAGATGAGAGTCGACATCGTGATTTCAACGACCTCGAGGTACTCAGAGCCCTTGAGTTTACTACCGTTGCCATAAGAGATGAATGTAGTTTGTGTGTGACTCATTATAAACATTCAATCGTCCGGCCCATCGCAATGAAGGAAGTTCCAATGCCAAGTAGATGTTCCGTCACCATTTGTCATTTCAGGGCACCTTTGTCATTTTCTTTAAAAAACCGTCATCTACACAACGACATTAAATTTCATTTTATATGTTACAGAGACTAGAATTATTTACTGTACTGTATCTACCTGTTTAATTGTCCGCTTTGAGCTTCACGCGGTCTTAAGAGAATAATTTTCGTATGTCGGCAATTCCCCATCATTCAGAAGTAATAGCAATATTTCTTCAGAGAGCCCCTGAGCACACTCCAGACGTTTTACATGTCAGGTAAAACCTAGGTATTGTACCTAGGTTCAATAAGAAAATGAATGCAATTCAGGTTTTTTTAAAGTACAATTACAAGAACTTACAACGAAACAGAGCGATCATTGGTGTACATATATATATATATATATATAGAGAGAGAGAGACATTACTAAACTAAATTGAATACACCAACTGTAAATTTAACATACAAATTATACATTTATACATTGACATATTTAATAGCACCAGCTAGTGCTGCAATTCTCGAGGTTGGCCCAGTCTCATGTCCTGCTGCTCCACCACGGCAGACGCCATGGATTTGTGTTGTCTGCGGGAAAGAGCTGATCTGCAACATTCACAGATGGAGTGTATTTTAATTTACGATCAGTCAGTTAAGTCAAAGAACAACGCACAATCTATCAATAGATGCATGCGTTTTGATCACTAGCCTTGCATTAAACATATTTAAATGAATTCGGTGCATCTGAACATGATTCAAAACAAGGAACCGCGTTCAGAGGGTCAAACGCGTACCCATTCATAAACTAAATGTACTTGCGGTACACTATAAACAAAAAACTAATGTCTGTGGGCAGATAAGCATTATTATAGTCTTCTTACAGGGTTGTTCTGACTCATGCTCGTCCGGAAGGTTGTTGTCGCTGTCGTTCATGGTCAACTCCCGCATTCGTCGAATAAATGATGCTGGTGATGCATAATTCTCGTTTTCCCTTTGGTAGATAGTCAAATGACTCTGGTCCGAACGAGGTTCCTCATCTGGAAATGGCTCTAAATGGTGAATTTCAAATTGATAAACGATTTTAAATATAGCGATAGGTTGCAATAAATATTTTTTCTCTGCAAGAGAGCTCATGTCCTATTCAATAAATGTATAAATATTATGCTGACCCATAAAATACGAAACTGCTATCATCTTGCGCCTTGTTCTTAGTATTGGCCGGTTTGAATTCAAATTTGGCGGGCAGTGAGACACAACAATTAGCAAGCAGACGGCGCGAAAGCCGCTATCAATTATTCATGTGCCCCTTCAAGAACTCGAGATATCGAGGCGAGTCCATGGTTTCTTTTGGACCCAAAATCTCGTAGTAGCAAATTCCATTGAAATCCATGACAAGTGCTACCATTGCCTTAAGCGTACCAGAGTGTGCTGTGGCGTCAAGCCACCTATTCTCCCGATTTAAGCCCGTGTGACTACGGTTGCTTCCATCAGTTAAGGAGGACCATAAACGGCCAAAGGTATGCAAATACCGATTTACTCCAAGAGGCCTTAAATAATTTTTGAAATTTATAGTGACTCATATTTTATGGGTCCATATATATATATGTATATATGGGAGAATGGGAAATACTGTGCAGAAATAATAGAGTGGTCTTAATATGAACTATACATACATTTGTATGTATTATATATAAATATATGTCTCACCACTCTGGACGTGAGGGATATATATGACGGTAAAATTTATATTTCCATCAAACGGAATCTCGATGTCAGTTGAAGCACAAGATGCGAACTCACCATCAAGTTCGTCATCGCACGAAGAGCCGACATCACTTGTGTCGTGCAAATCCAACACAGTGTGTAGATCTTGAAGGTGGCGCGAGTGGTCACGTCCATGACGTGGCTGTAAATCGGGCGAGCCAACCGGTAGGGCACGTTTGCATTCGCACTAAGAAGTCAACCCAATATAATACAGGATACTCGGTAAGTTACACAAGCTTACGGGGGTACACCGCCCTCCCCTGAATCGCCATCTATACTGTTCAAATTACCTTGCAAAGTTATCTTGCAAAAGTGCCCAGAAAGATTACCCAACTCCATAAAGGGTAGCTTGTTGAACATGGTGTATTAGGTGTTGTTTGAACGGGCAGTTACAAAGAGAAGCAATCCAATGTATGATATTCTGTTTCATTTTTGCAGGGTATCTCTATGGCGGATCGCGTGACCCTGTACATTTGGACAATATTATTTTGATTAATTCAATGAAGGCCACGACAATTATGATATTTTGAATCTTCTTTCTTACTGAAACCCGCTATATAAACTAGTAAATGTGGCGAAGCATTACCGCATAAGTTATAGTTACTAAAGTTACGTTAGTTTAAATGACAGCCATGATTCACCCTTGTCCACTGATGGGGTGTCAATGTCCTCAGTGACTTCGTTCAGGCCCTCACTTTGTTCATCTTCCTCATGGGTTTCGGCATCAATTGCATCTGAAGCAATCATATATGCTGAATATGCATAGTCGGAGATACACTATCGTCAATACCCCGAACGTTTAAGGTCATCGATGTTTGAAGCACATTGCCAACACTAAACTAAATTAAGCCACAGAAATCGGTTAACTAAGTGTAAACCAATGGGGATTAGTGTGAACTTACAACGTGACCATCTATGTAGACCCAACGATCCTTCAAGGCCCTGTTTATAGATTCAGGTTCAGCAAATGTAACGAATCCGAAGCGTTTCGGAACCTGCGTAACGATGCACCGTTGAACCCGAGCACGGACAACCTACATTGAATGAAATCAACAACAATAGCAATAATTATCCAGAAGAAGAACCAGATATAGTGTTTCCAGTTAATATATCATTGCAGTTGTGGTTGCCCTTAAAAAGTTCATTGGATCTTCATCATATGTTCACAGTGAAAACTGAAAGTGGCTGAAGGTCTGGAACGCCCCTTTATGGATTTAATAGACCTAAAGTATCACATTATTTAGGCTATAATAAAGACGCAGAGCTCCCACTGTTAAAAACCTAGGTGAATTCGACATTTATTAACTCTCCTAACCAAACCGATGTCCAATCATTTTTACGATGTCGCACTTCGATATAAAGGGAATAATCATATTAGACATCGCATAACCTAAAAATAGGGAACGATTCGTGTAGAACCTATACACTTACTCGTCCAAATGTTTTCTCCATTGCGCTAATCAACGCATCTTCGCTGCAGTTTCGCGGAAGTCCTCCAACGAACATTTTTCTGCTCGCGTCGAACTTCTGGAAGAAATATCGGAAAAAAAGACCCGCATTTAACTTCCGTCTTAAGCGCTTCAAACAAGCCTGTTTCTCATATACTGATGGATGCGTCCGCACAGGGCAGTTCGCTCCTGGTTATCTTTCCGCTCGTGTATGTAAAAGGCATACCACGTATCTCTCTATCAGATCATTCAATACAGATGGAACACACTCAGTTGATTGAAATAGATTTTTTGGCCAAATACTCCGCGTTTGAAATTTACTCGGTTTATGCATCAACATTGAGAAAATAAAGCGACATAGTGACTGAGATGATACTAGTGACTAGCTTGCGTATTTCTAAAAACAATACTTGTCCTCCACGAGAGCATTGTGAAATTGCAGCTCCTTTAATAAACCAACAAAAGCTTTGTATTTATAATGATACGGCGATGAAGTCTATTGAAGTCCACATTGAATCGCCTATGCCCGCAACACTGCGAACCCGGTGGCCTGGTGGTGCATTCGTATACGCCTAAGTGGACACATGGGTTCGATTCCCACCGTTGCACATTAGTATTTAAAGGGGTCCACCTTACCAAGGAATACGGGAAGCAACTTCCTGGACGGCAAACGTTGGCTGAGAGTCAGCCCGGAAATATTATTCATTTAGAAATGTATGCGACACAAACATATACACGATATTCATATAATTTCGCAACCCTATGAGAGATTAATGAACAACTTTGACGGTTCCGGTGATGACCTTTCCCGTTTTCTTTTTAATGAGCATATAGAAGTTCTAATAAGGTTTGCCGTCCCCGAAGATCTTATCTTTTCTTTTTTTTTGTTCAGGTCAAATATCGCTCTATTATATCTTGATATCTGTAGGCTTCGCAATTTCTCCAAGTTTTGTCTATTTATATGTTTAAATCAAATTAGAGAGCTAAATGTTACTACTATCATCTAAATCTATCTAAATTACTATCAGCAAACCGGCACCTTATTTTAAACTCGTCTCAGATTTTCACCAAATTCGACTGATTTCTTCTAGAGTTCACTATGCCCCCGAGCCAACAGATTTCATTTGATACTATTACACGATTGCAAACAGGACTATCATCAATTTAGCAATCAAACAGGGTTATAGTACATGTATAAAAGAGTGGAAGTTTCTTCAACGATATTTGCTATTTATTATTCAACGATATTTACTATTTATTTATTTTGTAGACGACGCTCCTGCGTTTTAGCGTCAATTATGACAAATTTACTACCAATCAGTGAATAAATCAACTCTACTTGCCTGTTTGGGGCTGACTCGGTTTGAACACATCTTGTCCGCTCAATGGTAAACTCGGAAATGAATTCGAAAACACATCGCTCACAGACGGATTCACACAACTGCGTAGTTTCTTGCATGGCGGCGCTTAAAACCTCGCTTGTGATTTTAGCCCAGCCATGCTTAATGATAACGAAGTTACCCATCTTCTTCGTTGGAAACCAATGAACAGCATGAACGTGAGAGAAAATTGTGCAACAGCAAAGCGAAGAAGAGGTGATTCCACATCCCGATGCAGTCGACTCTCTAATGTGTTCGGGTGCTTCAACAACAAAACCACGAAATTTGAGCGCACGACAAATAATGGTAATTCTGAAGGCATATTGCTTCTGAAGGCATATGACGCCTATTGTTGCAGAGATGTTAATAACAATAATGTTAAAGAAAGAGATAGATTTCGTTGTTGAGGTCAAGTCAAATCGGGTTGATATTAACAACTTGTCTAATGACTGCGTTCACATCATCTAGATCTCTGTCACCAAATTTTGTCTATTGCAAATTCTCCTACTCCATCCATATATCTGTTCAAATCAAATTGGAGACTTAAATGTGTCGGTTGCTATCAGAAAAGTTCCACCTCATCTTAAACTCATCTCAAATTTTCACCAAATTCGACTGATTTCTTCTAGAGTTCACTATGCAAACTGCGTAGCCCCTTCCACAATGGCGCTGACGATCTCGTCTGTGCCTTTAGACCAGCCATGCACTAGCGATAACGAAGTTCCTCATCTTCTTCGTCGGAAACCATTGAACAGCATGAAAGTGAGAAAAGACTGAGCAATAGCAAAGCGAAGAAGAAGGTATTCCACATCCTGATGCAGTCGATATCGGGGGTCGACCATTTGGAGTGTTTCGACAACAAAATCACGAAATTTGAGACATTTTTATTTGAATCCTTGCATGGCAGCCATCATCAAGCACGCCACCTGGGTTACGGGATGGCTAATGCCTATACAAAAGAGCCTTACTTCCAGAGTCGTTCAAACAAGAAAACCGCAAAGTTTAATTGCACTGAAATAAGAATCAAATTTCGTGTTCAAATAAGATAAACTTTCACTGAAGGTAAAAATAACTTAACTACAAACAATCCAATTGAATTGTTCGAGTAGCCAAATGGGGTGTTCAAGCTTGTTTTAAGCCCCCAAACACTGACATAACGTAATTCTCGCCATATTGAAAGAAGCAGGTGTCCCTAGAGGCATAAACTCTGTAATAATCTTTTGTGGGCAGTAGTCATTTTACGTCTCCGAGGTCGTCTCGATGGTGCAATGGTGAGCGTCTTCGACTGCTAGACCGGAGAGACGTGTGCATTGGGTTCCAATCCTGTCAGGTGCGGAGAGTCTTTGGTCCTCAAGTCCTCATAGTAATACCTAAAAGGTTAAGAGCTGAGGCCTGTTATATAGGGGAACAGCTAAGGGTTATGCGTCCTCAACGGGCTGAAATTGAAAATCAACTTACAACAGGCAACCGATATCAAACAGGCAAAAATGGGTGCGCCACAATTAAAAAACAATGGGTTGTCATCATTGTTCGTCTCTGTGTCTGGTAGCTGTTGTATCTAGAAATCAGTTTCTGGAGGAGGCGATATAGTATTTTCAGTCAATCAACGCTTGGATTTTTCCTCAATATGGGGTTCACCTTTTAATTAACGAAGCGACAGCTATGATTACCTTTCGACCTAAGAGAAATTTGCGGACGTTCCAGATGTCAAGCCCAGCCCAACCTGGCATAGTGATATCGGTATTTATAAATTGTTTCAGCATGAGACGTGTTTCAACTAAAAGACGCAAAACCTGACGAACTTCGTAAAATGTTTCACGGTGAACTCCTCAGCTCATCTAAGAAGTTCACAATGAAACATTCCACGAGGAATAAGTCAATACTATGGAAATTCGGAATTATCCATAAAGTGAAATAGATTAGAGATAAATCATACACGCGTCTTCGTGGGTGGATGTAGAATCCCTGTGATGTATGGAAGTGTAGTAGTCAACTGTGGCGAGCTACTAATTTCGATACATAACGTTTCTATTGAAAAGTATTAAGTACACGAATTATATAGGCTGTACGCGATTAGGTAGCTTATGCGGTCAGGTATAAATATTCGTACTCGATCAGTGTATCATTTCATATACTTACACAAAACATCACATTAACAAAGAATAGAATCGAAGTTAGGTACTGTCGATTAAAGATTCCCTATGTCATTCTAAACGACATTTGCCAATTAATCAATCCAACTTGCCTCCAACTTGCCTCCCGAGCTGATTCGGTTTGAATGCATCGTGTCCGAACAAGGGATGAACTTGTCAGATGACGTCGAAAAACCAAGTTCACCCTCATCAATAACGAGTAGATCAGGGAAAGGTCCCAATGCTTCACCCATCGGACACTTTTCGGCGCGTATCCGTGTAATTAATAATAATAATCGGCACATATCCGTGAAATTAATAATAATAATCGGCACGTATCAGTGTAATTAATAATAATAATAATCGGCACATATCCGTGAAATTAATAATAATAATCGGCACGTATCCGTGTAATTAATAATAATAATCGGCACATATCCGTGAAATTAATAATAATAATCGGCACGTATCCGTGTAATTAATAATAATAATCGGCACGTATCCGTGTAATTAATAATCCGTGGGCATTACTATAAAAATATCGGGAGGAGAAATCCACCGCTCCCTCAGGCCAGCCTCGGCAGGATCTATCTTTCGAACTATCAAAGCTGTGTCTCTGCGTATGACCAACGTTACCTGTGGAGTTCCCCGTCCGCTACATTCAGCGCACGCACTAGGACAGATTCTCCCTAAAGTGTGTCGCGACCACTCGTTTGCTCATTCGCGCTAGTGTTTAACGACAACGAAGTGTTCCCTCTGTTTATTTGGAATCTACTAAACCGAGTAAACTAAGGGCATTAAGTGACGCGAAGAAGTGATTCCACATGCTAATGCAGTCCACTCTCTGATTCGGGTGTTTTATTTTAAAAGAAATCATGCTTGATGGCTGACATTTTTTGTCGGATTTACCTATGTTTGTCATAATAAAGTGTCATGCCACACGGGCCAGAGCAGGACCAGTTGCTAGAAGGGCCTCATATAGGGGTCTTACTTCGAAATACGTTCATACCAGAATATTTTAAAATATAATTTACACTGAAATTGATTAAAACGCTAGCGTTCAAATGAGAGAACATTTCGCACACTTCAACATACGTAAAAAGTGAATTGCCCGTCTATCCAAGTGGAATATTAAAGCTTGATTCAAATGTGCAAACATTGTCCGTTACGCATTTCCCTGAGAAGGGCCAAGAGGAACTAGCGTAGTGAAATAGTAGAATAGTTGTAATTAATAACCAATCGGCGAACATTAATTGTTCGTCCCCTACGAAGACCGAGTATTTTGTTCAACAGCCAGCACAAGCGAGGCAACGGCTGGTTCTTATCAACTGGATCCATTTTAGCAAATTTTTCTTCCCATATAAAAATGAAAGAAAAACGTAGTTTTTTGCCTGTTTGATATATTCTGTTGTAACTTGACCTCAAGTTACAACTCGTTGGCAACTTACGACGATAACTGCCTGAAAAGAGCGACTACGACGTGTGTGTTCTCTTAATAGTAATCCGAGAATATCTACACACATTTAAAAACTAGTTCTTCCCATTGAGATCTATAGTAAGATACAGTTCTTTGAACGGAAGCAACAACGGTTTAAATCAAGATTTACCATCGGATCAGAAACTTTGACCGATTCATTTAGATTTCGCTATTGTTACGTAAATGGAAGTGTGTTTAGCTGCGCCAGCCTAATCGATAATCCTCCGAGACATCGTCCATACACCGGCATATTGTTCGCTTGTTGTAGACGAAAAACGTTGCTAGCACGGGCAGCACCACTACGTAACAGATTGGGCCTGGCATCAAACTTAAGTCAGTAGAATAAGGAGAATTCTCTAGCGTTCGCACTTCTACGGAATTCGTCAGATATATCAATAAAAACATATGCTATGAATATGACTAATCTCGATTCACCTTACCCATGGGGAACTCAAAGATCAAACACTTCCTCCTAAATGCGGCCTCATCCCGGATCACGGCCCTCCTCCGAGTGTCTAGCGAAAGCTTGTGGCGGTTCTGACCGAGCCTCAGAGATTAATACTGTGCTGTAGCCTCGAGGGTCACATTGTTCCTCAGTGCTTTTGCTGCTCACGGGCAACATCAGTCTATGAGAAAATCCTCAAGGTGGATGTTGATAACCGTAAGCCTGCGACGCAAGAGCGAATGTATAATCTTTGAGAAAATCATTGTCGATCATATTGTTCACCATCTTAAATCAAGTTTAAGTTAAACCTTCTGAAAGCTAGAACACAAGGCAACGCATTTTGGAATGAAGATTAATTAGATTGTTGTCGGTTTGACGGCATCGCGTGTGCTGTTATCGGCGAACTCTTTTATTAAAAATGCCTTACCTACGCCGCTACTGGGTTGTTTGGTGCTGAGCGACACCGTTGGGAGGCGTTGCCTATGAGCCACCCAACGACCGTGCAGATGGAGCGTTTCGCGAATAACAAAAGTTAGCTGTGGTGTTGTGCTGACACCGCTGTCAGTTATGTCTCATGGCAGAAACAGAGATCTGGCATTGACTATGATGAGATACCTTGGGATTTGAGTGTTGATCTCTGAGGGATATTCGGCTCCCTGGGCAAATCAGCCCGAAGGAGCGCTATGGAATCGTTGGAGTCTCTCGTATAGTGTCCTGAATGTAGTTAGCAACACTAATGATAAAACGCGAATCGTAATTAATAACAATAGGTACACCGTTCATGTTTATATCGTATATATAAATATTATCGTTTGGCCTTGCACGATGGCTACGTCAGAACGAGGACAGATACTCTTTCAACAGTGTTCTATGATTATTGTGAACTGTATCCTCTCATCATCGGGGCCCATCACCTCGTTCGTGGTGACTTAGCTTTACGGGGTCCGCCATCATTTTGCTCTTGTCTTGTGGACCAGATGGTAGTCCCTATACAGATGTTATGGATATAAAGGAAGTCCTCTGTGAACGGTGAACCCATCTCGCTGTCGTCGTCGACCGCGGCTTGACAGTGTGAGCAACTGTAGTTGCAGCGATGATTGCGACTTGTGTGAGTCAGCTGTTATGAGCTGCTGCTGCTGGTGCTGTTGCCTTCGTTGTTGCTCTGATGCGTTATGCCTTTCAAGCAGAGAACACCCTCTTGCCGACAACACGCAGGGTTACGACCGTCGTCAACCTTAAGAGGAGACAGATGGGAGAAAGATGCTCAATGGTGTCGACGGGTGATCGCCCGACTGACGATTCACTCAGCGATTTTTTAAAAATGAATTGTTTAGATTGGAAGAGTTTATTCAGACAAGCGAGTTTTTTTCCTTGTTTTTCATGAGAGTCCACCTTTACAAGAGTGCAACAATATGATGAAATTTTAAGCGACTCCGTTCCGACTTCATTGAATTATGAAATTTCCGATATTTAGAAATTGATCCGAGATCAGTCAAGCAGGAGATGCGTATTGCCATACGGGCCAAACACCGAACTATGTGGATCTGGTTCCCCATCCATAACACTGGGCTTACAAGCTTCAGGGGATCGGTTCTATCTTTGACATGTATTTGCATCGTGTGGTGGTAGCTGGCAGACGACCGCTTTCATCTATTCACTCTGATCGGACACCGTTCTGATCATTCGGCGAACTCGCTCGACCTACGAAGCAGTGGTCGCTGCCAATCAGAGCGCAACCTTTTCCCTCGTCTTGTCCGCAAGCGAAACGTTGAAAGAAAGTATTCTCTGGCAGAAAAATAGAGCTCTGGCGACAGAGGGCAGCATCATCCTCGTCACGGAAAAGGGGAAATGAAGACGGGTGGAATACCAACCATGTTTTCCAACGGTATTCTCTTGCATTTCAGTGCGAAACAGCCGACTGCCCGTTGTTTCGGCGGATGAGAGGATGATGATGATAGGGTCTGTTGAATCAGTGCGTGTGGTCGCTGGAAATGTTTGCAGGAACAAGAGCCGCGCGGACGATTGCTACGGGCAGTATTTCCCCTCGTAGATCGAAGTCTTTTCCAGATGATATAGATGTCGAGTAGGAGTGAGGAGACATTGTGCATGCAGGACGAGCGTCCTACGAATACTCAAGGCTCGCTCTAGCCTGCTACCATCTCACGCCCCGCCGGGCGAGCAAACACCAATTCGAGCAGGGCACCAAGCGAAAACCGCGTAGAGCTGTGTCGTATCAGCTGCCGCAGGGACGGTAGCCGTCGGCGACATCACCACCATCTGCTGCCGCTTACGAATAACATCACAGCGCATCATACTTCATAGGCAGAAACAGTTAGACAAATATATATGTAGCTGCAGTGAGCAACACCATCTATCAGCGATGACTGACAATCGCTTAGGTCTGCCTAAAAGTTGAGGTGGAGGACGAGTTTGAACGTGTCACCGTTGACGAGTTGTCTTGTCTTGACTACACCTTGGAACAAACCCTGTGCTATGGATAATAAGTAATTATATGATGATTATATGTTACGCCTAAGAATGACAATTGCAAGCTTTCATTCAGTGTCCACAAGCTCGAGGAGGATCTCCTTGCCGAGGATTGTCATCATCTAGACGACTATTGATGGTCGGTAAAATCATAAACTGGGCCACATATGTTAATCGTAATTGATTAATTGCTTCGTAAATAATCTCTCATAGTTCGCAATATACCTGCAGGAAGTATATACATATATATACACAAAATGGCTATGTATATAAATACTATAGATTATTTCTGCGATGTAGAATACAGATCACTCTTAAAACCTGTTACATTGGTTTGTTAGGTTTATTAGACACGGTGATCAAGGGGCTTGCATAAATCCTTTAATAAATCGATTTCGACCACTTAATCCGTAGTCCACGGATGTTGTCTCATTTCGTTCAGATGGCATGGTAATGTAAGCTCAGAAACATATCTGACACTTTTTCGAAGACTTCGCCTGTGTTAGTTTATGGATGTGAAACGAGAGATGCCGAACACTTTTAGATGAGACCGGCTTCTATGTGTAATTTCTGTCAGGAATCAGTGGCATTAGTGATTATTTTTGTCTTCTTGGAATGAACCAGTATTGCGTACTCGGAAACGTGCCGGGTCCATTCCGAAATCTACCTGTATCCAAGAGCAGAATTGTCTGGATATTTAATCCTTATATATATATATATATATATATCGAAGATACATTGTCTAGTGAGGAACAGGTACTATCCTCTCACAACAATCTTGGATAATATCTTATTGAAGATCTTTATCTTCGACAACCGAATTCTGATATATCCATCGGCCATAATTTATGTCTGACAAAGGTGCGATCTATTCCATTAAATTATGTACTCTATCGAGCCACAGTAGAAAAAAACACTTGATCGATTGAGAAAAGCGGAATATGGGAATTCATGTTGTATAAGGCATAAGGTTTGGTTGAATATTTCCGCCTCGTGTACTCCCGCTGGCTAACTCCCATCAACATAGCCGATGCTGAAGTCATGCGAAAGATCGCCTTACCAAGAAACCTTAACCAAGTGAAACCAACGGCCTTCCGCTCTTTCTAACGGATAGTATAGCGTCCCTCTGTATATACTGGCTAGCTGATATAAAGCATGTTACAACTCGAAAGCGAAGAGAGAATCTATGCTTAGTGGCTAGGGTGTAAAAACGCCTAATCTTAGGGAGGGTACTGTATTTTGGCCAACATATGCATCCATGTATCGCATTGCAAGGCTTGATCCGGTTTGGTGCGGCAGGGTAATATCTTCATTCGTTCGTGCTGCGAGAACTTGAAGTATAGCACTAGTCAGAATAGCCCAGAAAGCTTATACGATGGTCAACTAGGTATATGGCAAGCACTATGCAAAATGAACAGACATACTGGACGCAATGAGAGAGGCAGCGAGTCGTTGGTACTGAACAGTGTTGAACGTCTGAGACCTTGGGTGATAGAGCATGTGTGGGCGTTTTGCCAGTGCAGGAACCTCACGTTGGCTTCAATCAGTCCGGATATTTTACAGCAGTTCAACGGCTTCTCGGGGTTGCATATGTTTTTTCAACCTTAGTAGCAGAGTGATTTCACTAAAAATGTTCCGTGTTCTAAGGGATATTAAGTGAGCTAAAAGTTGAACGAGACAAATTAGTGGGTTATCGTCATACGGCTATTTGCTGGAATGTTGGATATACTGTGTTTCAGTGACTATAATCTTGTTTCACTATTTGTGATAATTCTACCGCATAATGCGTCACAAATATAAATATAATGTATAATTCCTATGAACACAGAACAACAAATATGGGGCCCATCCAGAAATCTATAGATACACCGTAAAAAAGGCGTACCTGAATGTGTGTCCTGGAGTGACCTGGAGCAGTTAGCCTAACCCTCATTCCAGCATAATATTGTGCTTCGGTCGTTAAATTGACACGTCAAAAATTGTTGAAACCGTCAGATTCATCGGCTCATTCTCGACAGAGGTCGTCACAAGCTCTTATTATCCATATGGTACTTAGTTGTTAGTTGACAACATCTATCTATCTATCCTCTAAGCAAAGGTGGCCCCGACTGGTCCTCATAGCAATACCTAAAAGGTTAAGAGCTGAGGCCTGTCAGATAGAGTCAGCTCAAAAAAAACAGTTGACAAAATCTACCGAGACCTGGTGAGAAATTGAACCGCAGCCAGGACATACATACATACGCTTTTGGCGGTCAAAATGGCAACCGGCGAACCAGGTGCCTCAGACTTGCACTCTCAGAAGAAAAGTGTCAGGTTTATGTTTCATGAGAAGAAATGTCCAGCTAAAATCCATCGAAGGTTGGTTAGTGTGCACGGCCATAATGCCCTGAGTCGATGACAGGTGTGCCGTTGGTGTGTGCAGTTTAGGCAAGGCGACTGGGATATTAATGAACATCCAGGGCGCCCACCCCTTCCCGAATCTCGATTCGATGAACGGATCGAGATAATCGAAAAAGCTTTTGAACAAAATACAGCTTGGTCATTGACGACTTTGCCGACCAAACGTGGTGATCCTCGTGAAACATGTCGTCGAATTAGTAACAATAATCTGAGGATGCAGAAAAAAGCGCAAAATGGGTCTTTTAATGTTAATGGTTAATGGTCTAGTTTAGTTAATGGTTTAAATTTAGTTAGTGGTCCCTCATTAACTCCGTCCTGGCCAACTGAAAATGCGTGAAGCAATTTGAAAATATATGGGTAGCAAAAGAGTCGCTTAGAGCATACCGTTGCAGTAGACGAGACATAGGTCAGCCTGTATAGGGAACCGGAAAAAGATCAAGTGAAACAGTGGCTACGACCAGGTGAACAGGCAATGGCGGTAGCAGTACCAAATAGATTCGAGCCTAAAGTAATGGTAGCACTTGCCATGGATTTCAACGGAATTTGCTACTACGAGATTTTGGGCCCAAAAGAAAAAATGGACTCGGCTCGATATCTCGAAGGGACTCATGAATAATTGACATGGCAATAGGAAGCACCGAGTGTGGCTGCTCGATGAAAATGCTGGGGCACATCGTAGTGAAGAGATTACACCTCCCCCCCATTCTCCCAATTGACGCTCGTGTGACTAAGGATGCTTCCATCGGTTGTAGAGGACTATAGGTGGCCAAGGTACGCAAACATCGATTTGCTCCGAGAGACCTTAAATATCGAAGTTATAAATGGGTATAGAAATGGTGCATACCTAGCAGTCAGAAGACTGCCAGAACTCCGGGACCAGTGTATAAATAAGAGGTGCATACCTCTAATTCATACTAACTAATCTTTGTTTTAACTCATTTAATTTAGCCGATAATGAAATTTATGTATGCGGTTTATTTTGGGTCAGCCTGAAATATATATACAATCTCTACTGGTGTGTTCCTCGGCGCTGAATTAATTCCGGTTTCTGTAGTTTACAGTGAACGATGGCATGTTTATCACGACAGACATGTGGGGTCGCGCGAATACAAATTGTTATCAGTAAATTCAGCAAATTGTTATCAGCGCGAATACAAATTGTTATCAGTAAATTCAGCAAATTGTTATCAGCGCGAATACAAATTGTTATCAGTAAATTCAGCAAATTGTTATCAGCGCGAATACAAATTGTATCAGTGTTATCAGTCGGTTAAAAAGTAAGTTCGCTCGGTTTTGACGAAAATATTAGGTTGACCCAACAAAAACCGCACACATAAATTTTGTAGTCCAAATTCCGTTAAAATCCATGGCAAGTGCTACCGTTATTTTGGGCTCAAATCTATTTGGTACCGCCGTTGCTTATTCATCTGGCCGTAGCCTCTGTTTTAATTGATCTTTTTACGGTCCCCTATATAGGCTGACCCAGGACCGAGTTCATGAAGGGCCCATTTTGACCCTTCCTCAGATAATTTTTAATAATTGGACGACATGTTTCGCGAGGCACGGAAATTTTAGGCGACAAAGTCTCCAATGACCAAGCTCTAGTTTCCTCAAAAGCATTTTCGATCACTTCGATCTGTTTGTCGAATCGAGATTCGGGAAGGGATGGGCGCCCTCGATGTTCCTTATGTCCCAGTCGCCTTGCCTAAACTGCGCACACCATTGGTAGACCTGTCGTCGACTCAGGGCATTCTGACCGGGCACATTAACCAACTCTCGACGGATTTCAGCCGGACATTTCTTCAGTTGAAACATAAACCTGACACTTTTCCTCTGAGAATACAAGTCTGAGGGACCTGCTCCGCCGGTTGCCATTTCGAACTCCCAACGAAAATCGAATGCTAGCGGCGTTCGCGCCGTCTGCTTGCTAATTGTTGTGTCTCACTGCCCGCCAAATTTGAATTCAAACCGGCCAAGAATAAGAATTCGGCGCAAAACTATAAGAGTGCGGTTTTTGAGTCAACCTAATAATAAAATATAGATTTGAGTGAAGGGCAATTTCGAGAAAAGCGAGATCACAAAAACCAAAAACCGGAGTGGCGCCAGTGAGCTAAACAATGCTCGCGGTGGGAGCATCGAACACTACGACGTTGAGAGCCACACCAACGCTACGTATGATCAGCCCTCCACATCGAACAACTGGAAATGAGGTCCTCGTATTTACGGTGGTCTTCAAAATACGGAACAGATGAAGACGGTGAAGACTCATATAAATTAATGCAGATCTATAAATTATAATGTAGTACTGAAAATTGCACCCATTTCGCGAATATGGGCAAAGAGTAATCCTATGAAGCATATAATGGTTTTACTTTAATGTAACTTGTTTCATAGGAAAAGTATTTAAAGCCCGGAAGCAACTTAAAATAAATATTTCTCTGATCTCGTCATAGCATGAATGCGGTGGAATTATGAAAATGTGCAGGACGACTGAAACAATCGAACGGTGCTAGGGTAATACATTTTAAGACTTACGACATAAGAAAGAAAAGCCTCAAATACAGAGTCCAGTCGCCCCAATTTTCCGATAGACACAACGGCCGCCTGCAATATTCTCTTGACCGAAGCCGCCACGATAGAATCGAGATTCGTACGTCACAATTCGCGTAGGCTGACGGCAACTATATATATATATATATATATATATATATAGTGACCAGAAAACGTGAACAGAGCCCACACACATTAGTCACCGAACGCTGGTAAGCTGGTATTCGTCAACCGATAGACACCAGTGGCTTCTTCGAACCAGCCGACTTCTCTGCAGACGAGCACGGCGTTGAAGTGGCAAAACAAGCGTTGTGATGTCGACCACACGCTTCAGTTCGTACGCGCGTCGCTAAGAGCTATACTAGTCTACTATGATCTTCACCATAGGTCAGTGAAACCGGTGGGAGCGGTTCGGCCATACTGCCTTTGACTCCTGTTGTGACTGAGTAGATTGGTTTGTGGTCGTATTTTTTTATTCTGTAGACTGGCGTACATTGCTCTCTAGAATACACTACCACTGTTCGGCACGTTCTGATTTGGTTCCGAGGGCTGAGGCGTGCGTAGGTGAGCTGTTGGCTCGGCAAGGCTCGCCTTACCTACGCTATTGCCTGTAGCCCGGAGCGCAGAACGCAGCACGAACAGTCACACAATGTCCCGGCGTGTCACAAGGCTTTCAACCTGGAAGAGCCGGGTCTATATTTCATGGTCTCTCTCCCGCGTGTGGTCTCGCCGAGGTCTGCGGCACGACAGCAACTCGGGCAGACCCGCAGTACTAGCCGGGTCTGGTCACCTCAGGGTCCACTATAGTGCTTTGTCGGTGCCGGTGCCACCAGAGCAGATCGTGATGGTGATCTCCCGCAACACGGACATCGTTAGGAATGATGCCTAGGAAGATAGAAGGCACATGACGTGTGTGAGGTGCTCGCTGTCTACGTGACATGATCATGAACGCGATCGGAAACGGACGTTGACTGACTGATCCGAGGAGTATCGGCAACAACATGCGCCATTTATTTTTCCTGTTTGGCCTGGCGTGGGCAGCCCGATTGGCCGAGGCGCGCCAATGCCACGAGAACCCCCTGTGTGTGTGTAACAACGACCTGTCAAAGGATGTGATATGTGATGGTGTTCGCTTTGCGAGGCTTCCGCACAGCCTTGTGGATAACTTTGTGACAACGACCCTGGTGATTATGCACTCGAATATTTCCGAGATACCGGATGACTTCTTTTTCCGCAGCAAACTCACCGCGCTTAATATTCGAGATTCGCAATTGAGCCGAATTGGCATATGTGCTTTCTGTGGGACTATCGAGGGAACGCTGGTGACGTTGGATCTAAGTGGAAACTCGCTATATGAGTTTCCTATAAAGTCGCTTGTGAAACTACAGAATCTAAGGTGGCTATCGGTTCGCGACAACCGAATCACGAAATTGGATTTTGAGGATGATAGCGAGGAGATCGGCTGGCCACTCTACACGAATCTGGTGACACTTTTCCTGAGTGGTAATCACATCAGCGAAATCCGGCCCGGAACATTCTCGAAATTCAGCCGCTTGCAAACGCTCGAGCTCAACAACAACGGGATTGCCATCCTTGAGAAGGGCACGTTCCCATCGACGTTAGTGAGCCTACACCTCAACGGGAACCTTTTACTGAACATTCCTTATGATGCCTTGGATGACTTGGCAAGCCTTCAGTGGCTTTACCTTCGAGATAATCGGATTGCAAAACTGTCACCGTCACCAAAACTCCCGTTCAAATCGCTAATCCGTTTGGATTTAGGAGATAACCTTTTGCGCAGCATATCGGGACCCATCGCGAACGGAGTCAAGATACACAATCTCGAGTTAGACGGAAACCATCTGTACAAAGTAGAACCGGACTTCTTTCATTCTCTAGAGGATGTGTCCCTAACACTCAGAGGCAACATACTCACTCGACTGGATAAGGCCGTATTCGACCAGTACAAGCCACGGAAACTTGATCTGAGCTTCAATAATTTTCGAGTGGCTCCAGTGGAAGCTCTAGAGGTTAGCGGTCTGAAGTATCTCAATATGACCCGAAATGCACTGACATCGTTCGATGCAAGATTGTGTTCTTTAAGTAAATTGTATTTGTCGCAGAACTTGTTGACAGCAATACCAAATCTGCCTTGTTCAACCACACTCAAGGCACTCGACGTTTCAAAAAATCGTATCCGAGCAATCCACGAAGAGTCACTCCCCTTCAGTCATTTGCACATACTCGATCTGGCTGATAACGGCATCTCTGCACTGCCGGTTGGCGTATTCAGTAGGCTGTCCAACCTCATCGAGCTCAACCTCGCTCATAATCGCCTCTTAAAGCTCCCACCGGAGGTCATCCGACCACTAAAATCACTGGAAGTACTCAATCTTATGAATAATGGGCTGGAAGGATATTTTCACGTGAATCAGTTCGTCTCCCTAAAGCGACTTGACCTGCGACTCAATCACAAGCTCAAGGAAGAGGTAGCCGTGAGTGGCAATATTACCCACCTCGACTATAGCTTCACAAGTATTCACATAGAGCATCTTCTGCCTGTGGCCAGACGCCTGAGCCGGTTCTGTTATCAGTTAATGCCAAGCGATACCCTTCAATCTCGGTTTGCGCAAAACTTTCCAGATCTCATCACTGTTGACCTGCGTTATTCGTCGGTGTCCACAATCAATATTAATGCATTCTACCATTTGGAAGCCCTTGAAGAGGTCCTACTGAGCCACTCACGAATTGAAACAATAGCCAATAGGGCTTTCAACCGATTGCCAGCATTGCAGCTTCTCGATCTATCGTACAACCGACTGAAGAAGCTGAATCTTAACTGGTTTTGTCAAATGAGTGACTTCGATGTCGTGCCATCAACGTTGGATCTATCGCATAATTACATCACGATACTCAGCGCTCAAGACGATCACCTCGAATTTGAGTGCCAGAATTTTATAACTGTACTCAGATTGTCCCATAACCACATTTCTACTATAGACTTCAAGGCATTTTTGACGATAAAAAGCACCCTGCTAGAGCTAGATCTAAGCCATAATCAGCTGGACGATCAGCAACTCAAGAAGTTCATCGACTTGAAAAAGATATCCAAACTAGATCTAAGCTACAACCAAATACCCGTGTTGCCAAGAAGGGCAATGAGCGGATTATTTCACCTTCAAGAGCTTGATCTACGGTTCAACCAAATCAAGCAGATAACACCGTCTGCACTTGGCAATATGCCCAACTTGCGATTTGTGGATTTCAGTGGAAACTTGATCAGCTTCATACCTCAGGATGCCTTCAACGGCACAGGCATCGAAGTACTGAGACTCGATATGAACTATTTGCCAGCCCTAACAAGCTCCGCCTTTCGCGCAATTAGCGGTGAGTGCAATTCTCATTATGCGATTGTTTGATATCAAATTATCATGACTTAACGACAACAGTAATAGAGTTTTTATGTCTTTTATTCAATGATTAACATGAGTATTATAATTCATATATTTTCATTTCTGAAAGGCAGAAAGCTACGCATCCATCGCTGTTGGTTTATCGGTCTTAAATCTAAACATACATTACAAATAGTAGTATAAGTCTCCTTCATAAGCGGTAGTGTCAAGCGCAGACAGAGAAGAGCTAACCACATTTGAATCGTTGCTTATCTCAACAACTTACGCCTCGTACAGATAGGGCTCCGTGCAGCTTTTGAACTCCTCCATCTCCGTTGAGTTAAACCAGAGATTGATTTCTTTCGTAGCAGATGCCGTCGAGTCGGACCCGTGAATGACATTTCGGCCAACTTGAATGCAAAGGTCCCCTCGTATGGTGCCTGGTGCGGATTGCTGCGGGTCAGTCGCACCGATCATTGTCCTTGCACTGGCGATAATACCATCACCCTCCCATACCATGGGTACCACAGGTCCAGAGTTCACGTATTGAATCAATTCATTAAAGAAGGATTTTCCCGAAAGGTCTGCGTAGTGCTTCTTCAGGAGCTCCTTCGAAGCGCGGACATACTTCATTGCAACCAACTTATATCCTCTCTTCTCGAATCTGGCAATTATTTCTCCGATCAATCCCCTCTGAGTTCCGTCAGGCTTGATCATGACGAACGTCCGTTCTCGGGGCATGCTGACAGCAGACCAGTTTAGCTAGCCGTTCTGATGCGCGTCGTTCACTTCCGCAGGTGCCTGCAGTCGTCTATGAAAAGGCTTACTTCGAGCGGTGATAGCAGAGATCGCTTCGCGAATCCACTTCCGGCAAACTATTGTCAGGTGCTGAGAATACTACGGCAAGAGTTGAAACGGATGAATGCATTCAAAATAGCAGACAAGGCTTGAATGTGCGTGTGCGCATAGGGAGAAATATACCAACAAATCAGATCCACTATTCTTCAGCAACGAATGTCAGTCTGGTTAGCTGAGACGCCGGCTGCTACAATGGTGACATGGTCAACAACATTGATCGCCTATGTTAAATACGAATCTGGAAATTAGCACAGGAATGAAACGGTGATGGGCCTGTCCTGGGCTGTTTAACCTGTAGAAACAACGAAGGGTCTGTACAGAGGTGTCATGAGAAACATCTGACAACTCGATGTTCAATAAAGGGAGTCACAGCGCAAGGACGATTTCGAATCGACTCTTAAACCCTACCAGTTTAATGACCAGAAAAGCGGATCCACATTCGCAAATTGCAATCGATCGTGACAATCGTCTACTCCCGATTATGACGTAGCAGTAACGGGTTCGACTTTGAGCACACTTGAGTGCAAGTCCTTGGAAGTCCTAACAAGCGCGCATTGAACATTCCTCTAGCCTGCACCCGAAACAGCTCGAGGCCTGGCAACGAGGGAGGACAGATGGCGGTCGTCTATGGAAACGTTCTCTTTTCAACATTACCTTCCAACCACTGGCTGGTTAACGATTATGAACAATATATGATGGGGCAGGCAGACCTTGTATATCAAATTTGTCTTCTGCGAAGTTCAACAAAAGAACCAGGATTCTTAGGTATCTATGGGGGTATCGAGCACCATTTGAGTTTGCTCATATACGTTGGTGTAAGCGTTATTGGATAGCGAGAATTCTAGGCGAATCCAACGCTTGCCTCGCAAGATATTACGCCAAACACTGCACCACAGAGCAATTTTAAATTTTATATTCGAACTTGGTGAACTAAATTCGTATGTTTAACTGATCGTCAAAGGTTATTAACACAGCGACGACAGTGATGAACCTACAACTAAGCAAAAACCGACTGAACTACGGCCTCGAGCTATACTCGGGATTTCCGTATGCTTGAATCCAAATAGTTATAAAAAAACTATCCCGATAGTCCATAAACCAAAAGCAACCGAATACCGGGGTCGGTTGCTTATATATAATATAATATGGAACTAAGGTAAATAATGGCACCACTCTGAGCTATGGTATATGGCATCGGTTCGAGAACTTACACAACTGTTTTCCATCCCATGCACACCAACGTATTGCGCATTAATAGAATCATTTTGTTATTAGAATAATGAACGTGGCCGTTATCGAGCGACAGTGAAGCATGTTGAAAAATAAAGTAAAAGTGGACAACCCGACTTGTTCTCCTGATACCTTAAATTTTCCTGGTTGACTCACAGCCTACATTTAACGTCCACGGTACTGCCTTTGGCATTGCTTCATAAGACGGACAACCCCTTTAAATGAAAAGGTACCACGGTGGGGGTCTGAACCCGTGCCTTACGTCCGTCTCCTCCGATTGCCAGGCGCACACGAATGTACCACGCCACCGGGCTCGAAGCGTAATAATACCTAAAAGTTCCGATCCGAGACCTGTCACATCGGGGGAACAACTGAAAGTAGACTCGGGACTAAGTAGAAGGCGCGTTTAGGATCTCCCACTTCAGTGACTACTTCGGAACTACAGTCGTTAACGAGTTACCAACCAGCTCCTACTGACCTTTTTATAATATAATGAGTAGGTTAAAAGATTTATTGTAATTAATCTCCTTTAAGAATTTAAAGATGAACTTCTTTGAAAGGTAACTCCGGCTTCACTGACGGAAACTCATTCGGCCTCACCTTTTCTCATATTTTGCTCTAAGCATAAATCCTCCCCCGCGTCAAGCAAGATATTATCCCTCAATGATTAAATTACGAAGACAGCGGATTGATTTTTCTCACCGCACAGATATCCAATGTTCACAAAATTTCCTCTTTATACTATAAATCAGATGTTGCCGAATACTCAACGTCAAGTTGACCTGGAGTGGTCTTTCAGCAGGAATCGTCACCAGTACACGATTAATCTGCAAGCGTAAAATGTGCGGAGACATTGCATTTCACAATTCGTGTTGCGTGACAATGCAATAATCACTTGGTAATTCATCTCTTGAACTAAACTTCAACTTTCGAATCTACCTCAAACCCGCGCAGGTTCTCTCACCTCTCTATCACTGTCACATAATGGGGACATGCACGCACTGACCACTGGCGAATTCGATTATCTCACGGAATTGTTGCATCTTGACATTTCGGATTGCGGTATCAAGAGCGTGACTCCTGGAGCCTTTCGAGGACTTGAACTTCTAATCTCACTTGACATGGCTAATAACTGGCTGAGCTACCTTGAGGCTGAAACCCTTCAGCTGTTGCCACTTCTCCAGGTAAGTCACCACGGAAGAGTTCTCTATATCTCAGTGAGGTATGCGACACGTTGATGAAAAAGACAATGATTGCGTTAACGAAAACAAAGCATTGTATTCAAAACAAACAGTATCAGTATGAGAATGAAGAACGCCAAGCACGAAATAAGTGACCACCTTGGCTGGTAGGCATTGCCAATTCCGTACCATTTTCTAGATGGTGCCAGATATGTTGACGCCTATTTTAGAATACATTGAGAGGCTATCGTTCGAGTTATCTCGCGATTAGGTAACTCTACCACTACATTTTGCGTGGACCGATTGTTCAGCTCTCACATGAATGTGATTTTCTGTTATTCATGCGTTCGTTGAGTTTTGCATTTACCCGGCATCGGACTATGTTTTCTTGTATGATATGTTTATCTAAAGTGAGATCTAATATCAAGAGTATCTGCTTCAACTATTATACAATATATCTGGCCATGTGAGACCAACGAAATTTTCCACACACTACCTCTAACACATGCGCTTATTTCATCTAAATAATCGTTATAGCATTTGGACATGCACAACTGCTCACTGAAGACAATGCCATCTCTTCGCGTGCCTGAGCTTCGCACGTTGTCGCTATCGACAAATAAACTGGACACGCTTCGGGATGAAGTCTTCACGACGGCACGAAGAGTTCAGGAGTTAGATTTGTCTTTTAACCGATTCTCCGAAATACCTCAGAAGCTCTGGAAAAGCCTTTCTGAGGTACGGGTACTAAATCTAGCCCACAATCCTGTGCAGGCCTTAAAAGAGCATAACTTTGCTGATCTTCCTCTTCTTGAAGAACTCGACATCACCGCTCTCACCAGCTTAAAGGACTTCGATATTCGCATTTTCTCAAAAAACATGTAAGCACCATTGAATATACTACTACCTATAGTAAGCTACCGAAATGTATGTCACTTAGAACTTGGCCACTAGAACTTGGGTCGGCAGGAAGGAGCGAATGAAATGAGCTTTATTCAATATCACATGTGTACAATATGCACAATTGTTTTGTCATTAATAATATACATTGAGCCTCACAATACCAGATTATAGTTTACATGCAGCGCACTCATTTCACGATTTCAAGAAGCACATTTCACAACCATTGGACCATGTCGTTCTGGATTCAAGACAATATTTGAATTTAGTTATTGACTGAGCGCTTGTGACAGCCCTTTGGTGCAGAATCAATCACTACTCAGTAGACCAACTCAGTGGCCACCTCCGGAGGTTCTATTTTGTAGCCGGCACAGTTTGGGCATTAATAAAATCTAGCTGTACAAGGCCTCTGTGTTCGTTGAATATCATCATAGAAACGTGATATGGTGAGGCGTGTTGGCAATAAAGAATACTTTCCTGTTTTAAGATGAACCTCATTGAAGAATGGCGAGGGAACCGATGGCTTTATGAACTATGGCTCTAAGTGCATAGTTTTCCACAATTTGCTGTCGCCTTAGAATAAACTTGATCCCCAGACTAAAACTACATGTAAAGGCCTACGGTCAGATAGTGCCTGGTGCATGGCAAACGGAAAGTTTCTCTTAGATCCTAGGACAATCGAGTCTTCCAATTAATGTCGTCAGCAACAGTTATACCTTGACGCGGAAGCATCGTCTCCTCGATATTCATACTAGCTGAAAGCCGGACACATCCAGCCTAAGCTGGGTCCTCTAAACAGGACACAGTTAGTCTTAGATGCATTAATATATTTATTTAAAGAGCAGAATACATTATGCATAAACTATGTGTCTGTTCAATGTCTCTATGGTTTTGTTCGGGTTGTTTTTGTCCATCTTAAAGAGGACAGTTGTATCATCTGCACATGTCACTATCTTTAACCCGGGGCAATTGTTACGAATTTATGGTTACAATGTGCTTTAGGTGTATAACGAACAGGTATGAGCCCAAAATGGACCCCTGAGGCGCACCTAGTGTTGTAGGCCTTTTTGCAAATGTACCAATTTTACAGATATTTTATGTAACAAGCAAGTAGAGAACCATTTGTCGCAGACTCCTTGAAGGTAAGAAGCCTCATGGTATTATATATATATATATAATTTATAAAGATTTGTCAAAGACATATTTAAATCTATGCTAATTTTCGTGTTTTCGGGGATCAGCCGAATGAAGAAGCTGGCTACGTCAACCTACACCGGTGTGGGAGCATTTCGACTCGAGGATGTGTTATCAAAGATACCTTCTCTTCATGAGTTGTCTGTCTACGTTGAAGTGACAGCGCTGTCCTATCAAATACAATGGGGTTTTGGCCATAAACTCCGTACACTCAGGCTGCGAGGACGGCATTGGGAACAGATGGCAAGTGATGCCCTCCAAGGCCTTGAGGGGCTCGAGTCGACGAATAAAAAGGCGAGTTTTTCATGTGGAATTGAAACTATAGTAACGGATACGGTATGAGGAGAGAGAGAGAGAGATTTTATTGTCATAATACGGGGCCTTACTATTAATACAGCATGCCACGTGAACCATAAGTAGTGAATGTGTGCATAGAAAATCTCCATTTACTATGAATAACCAAGATTTAAGGTGGGTTGTATTTATTGCCAACACTTGTTTGTTGTCACAACGACCATTGGAGCAAATGTGTATTTCCAATGTAGAGGTGTTTACCAATGTCGTCTACAAAACAGTCATTCAAATTATCCTACGAGATACAGATCGATCTTCATCCAGTGTCGTCGAAGATGCCAAATTCTAAAGGCTCTGATGTTTCCATTTTCGAGATCCCCGACGTGAGCCTTGTATGTGTGCCTCGTTTTAATTATTCGAAATATTGTTTTATAGGAAATGGACATTAGTATCACTGGCACAGCCTTAGGTGAACTGAACATGGGTATCATCCAACAGCTCGCCAAACAACCCAGGAGAATCAACCTTGACCTGCGCGGGAATCGCATCAAGCGATTCTTCGCTGAGAATAAAGATGACGTGTTAAACACTACTGAAGTATTCCCGCGGGCTTCGTTAGGTGGGTATCCTTTGGGTGGAGAATTAAAAAAACCATAATCTTGAATTAGTTACTAATTACTAATTAATTACTAATTAGTCCGTGTGCTGAACTCATCGTGTTGCCAACGATTAATTAGTAACATACAACTAATCCGGAGCTTAGCATTATTAGCATGCGTGTGCGGTGTCCACTATGTAATTGTTTTGCTTATAAATTAATATTGTACAAAAACGATCAAAAGACAGTTTATTGTGTGGCCGCATTTGCATAGGCTTCTTACAGTGAGCTTTCGAAGGAAAAACACTTTGGTTGAATTTTGAGCTCAAAAGATGCACTGTGCCAACGCGGCGTAGGCCAACGCTACCTGCATATATTTGATACTTCCTTAAGAAGGGACAGCTAGCTCCCAGACGACGTCCTCACCACCATCAAGATTTCACGCTCTAGTCCATTGATGCGAAATCTCTCTACATCTCTTTCGCTGGTCCAATGATCACACCACAGAGATTCGAACACAGTTGCGCCGAAAATAAATGCCCAGTTTCCCTTGCCTTAACATAGCGTCCGGCTGTCCGCGCTTTCCCACACGGTTAACCGCGCCTACGAGGAAAACATCCATTGTCTACGACGGTGGTACATGACACATCATTTCGACCTGCGATAGGCTGACACGGAAGGAAAGGCGTATGCTCGCGTGAACAGCTTGTGCCAAGAGCGAGCCGTTGATGCGATCAGGGAGGCTTGTTGTTACACCCCGATACGTTCGGGGCTCACTGGCAAAGCAATCAATTGACCCACGCTGAACGTGTCCTGGTGTAGAGGCAATGAATTGGTGAACCAGTGAAATGCCCTTGGTTAATGCCGAAACACGATTGCGGGTCTTCCGCGATCTTCTATCTATGGCATTAACCATACTCGGTTGGTTTGGGCCGGGCTGTGGCCTGTTTTCGGTTAACACATTAACCCTTTCGGAGGCCAGATTTTAGGCTATTTCTGAAAGAGCTTTATTTAATTAGAGAAGTAAGATAATCTTCCATTAGTACAGTATCCAATAGCTTCTAAGTGGAATATTAGAACAATACACTGTCTGTCTGTAAATGTTGTAATGACATATATCATCATTCAACTAGGACGATTGACGCGTAACTGTTTTGTCTATAGTTTGTTCGTAGTGCCCCCCCCCCGCCCCAGCACAAAACAATCCTTGAGTCTTTACCGGGATGTGTTGGCGTTAGTTTGTTTTAGCCCGTTTTGAGAAATTAACAAAAAGAAAATTCTAGTTACACTCCTTTATACAGGTCCACGCTTTAAGATTGGTCCGGTTAACATGCCGTTGGTAGTACTCATTGTCTGGTGGCGCGTACGAAGGTCGTACTTGTTTGGTTTTTGTGAACAATGCCTAAGGAGCGGGTCCAGATCTCTACGTATACGGGTCTTTTTGTGGATTTCTTCAGGCATTCTTCATTTGGACGTGCTGCCAGACTGCAGCTGTCATCGAGTTCAATGGATCACATCGTGGCGCGCTCGAGCTCCGACGTTGATACCTACGCTGTGCCAACGATATCCGTCATCTCCTCCATCCATAGCCGATGTCGAGTAAGTATACCAAAAATGAGTCAATCAATGAAGTACAACTATTATAGCTAACCGTTCATGCAGATCCAAAGTACAAC
Source organism: Stratiolaelaps scimitus (assembly GCA_019614645.1). Taxonomy (NCBI): domain Eukaryota; kingdom Metazoa; phylum Arthropoda; class Arachnida; order Mesostigmata; family Laelapidae; genus Stratiolaelaps; species Stratiolaelaps scimitus. The sequence continues at coordinate 5,666,237 of JABWDB010000020.1, read as the reverse complement.
ATTGCTGTAGTATACTATTAACCCTTAGCTTTATACCTAACCTCGATCAGCCAGCCTCTGATCAAGGACCCGAGACAAACCTTAATATGGAGACATATGTACAAATATAATAGTTTCTGGCGTTGCACAGCGCGATGGTATAATCTCACCGGTAGTAAGGTGATACGGCCGCTCCGCGAGCTAATCACGCTGACCGGTACTATACCGAGTACTGTCAAATATAAAAAAAATCTTAGAATATAAGCTGATTATAGCCACGTAATGAAATTGCCTGAAATGGCACATACACTGTGCAAACTTCCCTTGCGTGAGTGAGTTACAAAGGGACAATATATTATATCTCAAGTGCTGCGTGATGAGGACATATAAGAGAACTTAAGCATTGTAAAATTGCAGTTCCTTTAATAAACCACTATATCACGCTCCTTATCTTCACGTTAATCGGCTACATCGTGCGTAATGTTCTTTCAGATGTTCTTCGCTGGATGACTTCACGATTGTGGACAAGGACTCGAAGCGAGCTACGCTCACGAAATCAGCTGCTGCGGGCAGTAGTACATTGCCCAGTGCTATCGTGATCAGCGTGATATATTTTTGTACATATTTGTTAATAATTCTTTGAGAGAATCTACTATTATAAATGCGACCACTGAACTACAACTGTCCATTGTCTATTAAAGATCGAAGCTTTCCCAGTTAATATAATTTACAACTACATTTCAGGATGTTCTAATTATAGGTTAGTTGGAATAATACTGTAACGATATCCCATGCTAAATCTAATGTTGATTGTGTTAATTGTCGAGCGGCCCTCTGCAATGCGCATGCAAAATAATAAACGCATCTTGTTAAATGCCGTACAAAGGTGTCGATAAAGCTCCGTGCGTGTGTAGGCCTATCTAAATATGTTAGCGTGATTTGGAAGGTTTGCCGCTTTTGTTCTCAGCGGGAAAATTGTTAATTAATCTAGAACCACTGTTATTCGAGGGTACTGACTTGATGATATCTGACGTTCTGCTTTATTTACCTCATCGGTGAAGGTGCTCCGGATGGAAAAACATAAGCCACTAATTGGCTCAGAACTCTTGGACACCGAAAGAGAAGTGCCTGCTATTATCAACGGCTTAATCTGAACGACTGTCTGAATTCTGGAGGTGCATTATTATTACGGTTCGATGTTGCTAACTACCATATATCTAGCCGTATAAAGGTGTTGAAGTGACAAGCGTACGGTCATATCGTAAGAGGGCCGGACTCAATTCGCCCAATAATATCACTCGCAACAACAACACCCACATATTTGTCATCGGCCACCGTGAGAGCGGCTTCGCATTTCAGTGTCCATTGTTCATTGCTGGATATGTAGCCGGCAGTTGTGAGTGTCATCTAAATTCACACCGCCATCACGCAGGAACGTGCCATCTTGCCAGAACCCTATAGCAAGCACTCATTCTGTAAACAATGTGTTATCACGAATGCTTAATATGCGAGCACAATCCGAGTTTTGTACCGCTTCTCGCGTTTCGATATAAACAAAATGATAATTTGCGATTTGTTTCATTGGTTGCCCAACGAATTCGTTGCCGCGTCACACTCAAGTCAATCCGTACCGTTCAATTATGATCGCGCTTTTCGTGAATCTTCATGGTTATGGCATAATTTCACAATATTGATTTCTGTAGTGGTGTAGTCGATTCTCGACAAATTCGACCACGTGTACAATAGCAGCGACGTCTGGTGCGTCCTCTACATTCAGCCTCGCAAGGGCTCGTGGCTCAAAGAGTCTTACGTATTTGATACCACTGCTGCGGTATCCATTTTAGACAATCTCTGAAGGACTGTGTGTTACAAAAGCTATTGTTAAACAAGATCCGTCTCACTGGACTGGATCTTTAAATTGTTTTGCCCCATGTACATACCTATTGCATGACTTGTTAATTAACGCCAGCAATATGGGTTACCACTATTCTTATGACACTCGCCTTAGATAGCATAGAATTATAATGCTAGTACCCTTGTTAATATTCGGGTATTTCGCTGGCCCAGTGGCATAGGTCTAAACTTTGCAGAACTGCTTCAGACTATTTTTGTTTCTTTTGGTATGTTTTTTTCCTTTTTATACAATGGATGCATGATTTCAGGGTCGTCACCTTGAAAGGGTGTTGATGATGTTGACCTTGGCCCCTATCTTCACTGGACTACTTTCAAGTAATTCGATTCTTCATGCCCCTTAAACAGCTTTAAGGAGCGTCTGCTATTTTATGTTACGCTGAGCGTAAACATGATATCGTATATGTACAGAGCCGCGTATTATAATTGAGCCCTCGTCCCCTCCATCGACAGGCTCGTACACAACAGATGTGACGAAATTTAGTTTTATATCGTATGTATTAATATCAAATATAATATTATGAGTGACTCTCAATATTTTGAGTCTGAGGTAAATTGAAAAGCGATGCCGGCGCGAATACTGGGTGCGTACTCGATGGTGCGAAAAATCCCTGCTTTAGGTCAAACAAGGACCTGGGTGTTATCCTGGGTGTTAGTGAGCTGAACCGACCTATTAGCTGTAGTGTTTAGCAATATGGTTCCTTACCTTTGGATAGTCATCGAGGCTGATTGGAGAGAAGATACTCATCCAAGTCCTTATTCAGGATGGAGCTTGTCTATGGCCTACCCTCTGGCAGCCATAACCTACCTAAATTTGTTGATCTTACACTCTACAGAAAATCATGTCCTTCTTCGCAAGAGACAGGTGCGTTTTGTGTTCAAGAAAATAATTTGAGAAACATCACGGTACTACGGGAGCGCGTGCTGAATGAATAAAAAATCCAGCTACTCAAAGACCCATCAACATACGCGAACCCACTTAACACGTGTGAAATGGAGAAAAATTACAACAAAAATCCGTTATTCCCAAACGGATAATCCTTCTACCGGGCAAAGAGTCTTACAATTGTACATTGGTGAAGGCGCATTTCAATTGAAACTGAATGAAATTATTTATTTCTGTCCGACAACCGAAGACCGTCCCTTCTTTTACAAACATTTCAAGTATTTAGAGAATTCAGTTCGTTCGATATGAAACAAAGCAGATCAGCGTAGAAATCGTTTAAAGTTAAATTACGGTGTACAATTTCCTATGGAATATATATGACTACTTTGCAAGTTTCGAGTAAAGTCCTTTCCTATGGATACGCGAAATAGTAACAGTTTGCTTGAAGGAAATCACATGCGTATCAGCGTCTAGCGTCAGCTTATGGGTAAGGCATCCTAGGTCGCCTTGGCATCAAGTTTTTTGCATTTACAAAGAAGTGGCTGACGAATGCGCTGCAGCATCGGGAATTGGATCGTGTCCACATTAGTGTCATGCAGAGGATCGAGCTTCGGATCAGCCTCAAGTCGATAAGTTGTTAGTAGCTTGGCCAATGTGATCTTGATCTCGAGCTGTGCGAAACGCATTCCAATGCAATTACGAGGTCCCGCACCGAACGGCTGCCATGACGACATCATTTGGGGAGTGCGATTTTCCGGAAGGAACCGCTCAGGCTGGAAGCTCTGCGGCTCAGGGAAGATGTCCGGATCATAATGGAGCTGGCGGGTGGAGGCGACCACGTTCATGCCAGCTGGAATTGTCACGCTGTAGCTCTGTTCCGTGCTTGCTACACGGCCAGTGAACCTGTAACGTAATTAGCAAACGGGGGCATAATTTGCGCCTTCATCAATTTAGTACGAGTGGTTGTAAATATATGAATCATGGGGAAAGATTTTTCAGGTATGCGATATTTCCTCCGTGAGGATGATTATCAAGGACTTGACCACTTCAGATATGGATGAATGCTGGATACTAGAATCAAATGTGGTTGGACACTATATCTATATATATACAGTGCAATGGAATGACATGAAATAAAATGCAATGATTCGGACGCAAGCGATCTATAAGGGACACGATTGCTCTATGACTGACTCGTTCAGACAATGCAATAAATAAATAAGTCTACATAGTCAAAGGTGTCAAACCAAACCAAATCAAACAGAGACACAATCTATCTGCTTAGAACAGCGGTAAGTTCGCATACCACTGTATATCCCAATTAGAGGTCCCCAAGTCACAGCATTGTTATAGTGCGATTTGTGCATTTTGCTAAAAACTGACCCAAACACGGGAGGGTACATTCGGAGCGTCTCCTGCACCACTGCCTCCATATAGTGGCATTTTTGCAAGCGCTCAAAGTCGAAACAGGTGCCACCGTTCGTGGCCTCCATTAATTCTTCGCGCATACGCTCCTGCACTTCTGGGAATCGAAGCAGCATGCGAGTTATGAAGGCGAGCGATGATGAGGTTGTCTCGTACCTGTGACAATATGCTCTCGTTAATATAGCAATGAAGGATAATTAAATATACCCATATTTTGCTTAGCCGTTCATGGGATAAGGACGTGTATGTTCAACCTATTATTTCGGATATATATATATATAATTGCTTATTAGTAACACGAGCGATTGCAGCAATACATACACAATAATTTCACCTATGGAGCGCAGTAAAATAATTTCATTCCTACCCGGCAAGCAGGACTACAAGAGCGTTATCGGCAATTTCGACAGCAGTGAGGCCTTTATTGCTAGCAGGCCCTTTGCGGTCCTTCGATCCCACAGGACAACTGCCACTTCGAGCTTCAGCTGCCTCTGCCTCTTCTCCGGCTGTAAGCGCCGTTACAGAATGATCCTCATCAACGGCCTGTGCATCAATCATCAGCTGCAAAAGGTCCATCCTGCGGTACTAAATGCGCCAATTCAATACAAAAGAACAAAACAAATAAGAAAACGATGATATGTGCCAATGACCCAACAAAGTGGACGAATATATTGTCGGATACATTTCTCGAACACGTTGACCTCGTGTTACGCCCTATTGATAATGGCTAGCCAAAAGTCCCTATTGTGTATACAACGGACTTGTCCAACCTGTGTCAAAGTTACGCCGCCTGTACTGTGGGCTAAGATCTGTCAATAGTGGGCGCACTGTGACGTAAATCATAATCACACACATAGCACGATCCCAATGACGTTTTGTGAGATTTTTTTTAAGCTTCCATTGTTTTGTCCAAACGTCACGTAGAAACAGCGCGGTTTCTTGAGTTGTGACCCTCTAAGCCTAAGATATGTAGGCATATCTCACCATACCTTGAGTGCCTTAACTTTAAGAGCTACTTCATGAAAGGGATGAAAAGTTTCGATTATAATTTGCCACTTATATGTGCCTACTGACTTCTGCAAGCCAACATCAACATGTACGGTTCAGCACATGTGCCTTGGTACCTTTTCGTCAGATCTTCGTTGATGAATCACCTTGAGGCACTCCGACCTCAGCACGTAAGCCGGGTGCTCACCATAATTTTTCATTCTTAGGGAGATGACTCGTACCACCCTTGCGAAAAGCACTGCTAGCATCGAAGACGAAGCTGTGTACGAGAGACAATATATAATAAATACACAGTGAGTTGCGCGTGAATGAAAAAAGCATAGTCCGTTCTGTTTAGGTGTCCACCAGTGAACGTATACGCAGCATAGTAAATCGGCGAAGTGACACATCAACGTAATTCAACGATTTTTTAATTAAAAAGCAGTTATTTGCACATCCACTAATGAACTCGCTTAATCGCTGTTATCGGTCACACTTACCAAGGATAACGTGCAAAATGGTGATGTAATTCTGAAATAGCGCCTTGACGCGACGTAGCATTTGGCTAGGATCATTGAGCACGTTCTTTTGAACTCCGAAGTCGACGCCCAACGCGGTTTTGCAAATCGTGTCAAGCGTTAGAGCCTGGTACAACTCGAATATGTTCACCAGCTTCGATCCTCCCTGAGAGTCGGTTTCAATGTTTCCGATAAAATCGTCGATCACCGAACCCACTTGTGGACTGACCTGTATTGTGAATATGAAAAATGCTCTAATATTATGCACATTAATGTGATAATAAAATAAAACTTTTTTAATGACTTCTTGAGACCAAAAATCGCTCCATAGCTCATGCGCGTGAGCATGTTCTACTTCTATTCTCGTTCAACTCTGACAAGTTGGTGAACAGCTGGTGCAACGTATAGCAGATATTTATATTATATATATATATTTTTTTAGGGCACCGACTCCTTCGCGGTATATACAAAGCAAATGAACAATTTACATTAAGTATTCTATTACCTGTTTAAGTTTGCTGGACGTAAACGAAGGTGTCAATGTCGAGCGAACCTCCTTCCATCGCTTCCCTTGCAGAGCAGTGAGGGCAGAAGTTTTCGGTCGACCAGCGAAGTCGAAATCCTGTTCAAATAATGATTGATTACAATATAATTATACTCAATGTTTCGCTGTGTAGGAGGACGAATTGGGACTTTCATAGATACACCGTAATATAGTATTCATGATTAAAAAATAAATTGAAAATGATAATCGTATATCGATTGTTGCGTTGTTCGTATCCCTAGTGAAATATGAATGTTCCATTGAACACATAAGCAAATATAATGCATGTGAATATGGAATAAGCTTTAACACAACTTAGCCCAAATATTTGAGACTCACCGGTCTGTCGGTAAACTGGGTGAAGTCCTTGATGAGTAGTTTCTTCAGTAGTTCAGGGTCAGCTACAAGCAGAACAGGATCTTTTCCCAAAAAGTACCCCACCACTGGGCCGAATTGTTGATGCCATTCGATCTGGGCTGTCAGAGAACCTCTGCTCAGGGCGAATGCAAACATATGTTTCATAACCGGTTAGCAGACTTAACCCTACACAAATGCCCATCGGTGTGGGGTATTTCGTGCACACGGGATGCTCACTCGAGATTCTGTTATGAGGCGAATGTCGTAAGATACGTTGAAGAACGGATTTAGTGTGCAAATGGAGAATTACGCATTTCTTCGAAAGCGGTCATTTTCTTCATCCTTCATTTGGTTCATTTTTTATTTTTTGTGCATTAATATGTCGATTCTAATATCAAGTGTTCTCTAAAAGTGAAATTGTCCGTGCTGACCCACAGCCAACATTTCACCCAGTCGACGGTATAACTGCTTTCGGCATTGCTTCATAAGACATTGCAAATGTGCAATGGTGAGAATCAAACCCGCGTGTGCACTAACGTGCCTCCTCCGATTGGACGGCGCCGACGAACGCACCATCAGGCCACCGGGCTCGACCAAATGCTCTCTACACTTTTAGCTAATTGTAGTATCTCAGTTTTATATAACGCTCTACAACAATTAGTTGAACAAAATAATGTAATTATTCAATAATTGGTATTACTCCTTCAGCTGCTTGTTTTGTAGCTGTTGAATATATACATATGTACTATGTTCCACCAGGACTATATTTCAATATATTAATCATTTGTTGTATCAGTTACGCCCGTAGTAATCCATCCGTAATTCATCGAACACGAACAGACTTAGTTGGCCGCCTAGAATAATCCTCATATCGGCTTGACTTCTGAGTTTAGATACAAAAAAGGCGAATCAAAAGCTTTATCTTGTAAAGGGTATCATAATGATAATTGACACAATTAGACCGTTACTTTGATTGTGGAGATGATACGAACTCGCGAGGCGAGTCCACAGAAGCAGCAGCTAGATATTTTAAAAATGCTTGTTTCAAGTGGGTTGTCCTGCTAACTCCGATTGTCGTCAAATAGAAAAATGGAAATGAGTCATAACAAAAGTCAGTTTCATCGCCCATTACAATTGTTCTACAGATCTCGTTTTCCCTGATCGGCAAGCTGGAAGTTCGCCCGCAGTAAGCAATTCGCATGGATAACTGCAGTAACTTCTAAACTCTATGGAAAATCATAACAAAACCGACGATCGGTCTTATGGGGCCCGAACGGCTATGACACATACGTGTTTGTTCGAAATAAGAGACTGACCGTTCTACCATTGAACAGTGAGCAACCCGAAGTTGTATCTGTCGCGCGAACATCGCGACAATGTTCATTATTTTATTTGCTACCTATCTTATCCGCCTCGTGTAGTCGTTGTTAATCTTTATTTGGGGTTAGCTGGTGTTCGACTTGCTGACGTATGCGGCTGCATGTGTTCCCAAAGCCTTCCTCAAAATGGAAAATCAACACGTGTATGATCTACACACATGACGTATCTTGCACTTGGAACAGATGCAAGACATCACACTCCTCGGTTGATGGCTATCAATAAATCATCCTGTCTAGCCGATGGGTTTGTCATGTGCGACATTTCGCTTATTCCCTGCGCCGTCTTTTTTCTATTTTCACTTGAGTCAATCTTTGAGTACTTTAGAGTAATTCGAAGTTAGGGAACGCCGACATTTTGCTCGCTTGCGTTGACGTAGATTGCGTTTAAGGGAATGATTCACAGTGAGCATTGATCGTATGAAATCCAATGGGATAACATTCAAGTTGGATGTGATTAGGTTCACTAAATGTCATTGAGGTAATCTGATATCTAATTTCGGTGACCACTGTTGTATTGTTGTATAAGGGTCGTCGCAGGAATAGTTGTTGATTGAATAATATAAAGCCTGGTCGAATATACTTATTGTGCCGCTGTATAATTAATGAGACCTAGAATGGGATCGTGAAGGAATAATGGAAATAGCAATTGATATCGGCTCACCAGTCAACTTTGACAAAAATGTATTTAACTTGACAGAACGAAGCGCCTTACTTGGTGTATAATTCCCACATGTTTCCGCAAAGGAGTGAAGGCTTGGGTCCTGGAATCCCCAACCTGGCGAATTTCTGAAAGTGATCATAGCGTTTCCTGTACCGAATAAACATGAAATAAAACCATTATTATGGTAACCATGATTTATATAGCATTGTGATAATCGTCAATATTAGCTAAATCGACTGATTCACGCGGCGCAGGCCATCAGTGGAAAGGCCAATTGTCCTGATTCGACCGGATCGAGGTGGAAATTAGTTCGCCCGTTTTTTTCAGTTCTATACCCAAGGGGTCTTCCGGCCCAAATAAATTGTATGTTCATTGATGCCACTATAGTACAAAATGCAGTGCAGAAACAATAAACTACTCAATGTTTCCCACGGGTACGAAGACAATTTGTGTTATGGAAAAAAGTTGACGATGTATAGATCTCATTTGAATCATGCACACATTTAAAGTATACGATGGTCTACCTTTTTATATAGTAATAATCAGATTATTGCCTTGAGTAAATCAATGCTATTTCTCAGTGTACGTTTAGACAATTCTCTAAATAAGACATGTGTAAGGTCTATAGTTCATAATTACACCATAGGTACACTTGGCTCTTTTCTCTTAAAAATATGATCATAACTCGTGCAATTATAATATACGATCGTACAATATACATACTTAAACAAGTAGGCTATCACTACCAGACAGCCGGATAGCACCACAGTAAACAACGTGCCACAAGGGCAATCCATTCTGTCACTTGACGAACACTCGGAGGAGCTGTCATCAACGAGTGGCGTCTAGTTCACTGCGACTGGCAGAGAAATCGATGGGTGAGTCGTATTATCGCAATCGGGCCTGGATGAAAGGAGGCCTCAGTATCAGCGGCGATTGTTGTCTCCTCGAAAAGTGTCAACTGAGCGATTTGCCGCGAGACAATTGCCAAGGGGCGACAATTCCCATCAAACAGCTGGCGTAAACCAAAACATTGATAACATTTTAAAGCTCAACCGAATGTATATGTCTATCTAACAGATGAGGCTGGCTAAGGCTACCACATCAAGGACTGACGCAGGTTCATCATCGTTGTATCATAGACTGTTGCATTACAGGAGCTATTCGAGGTAAGAGCATGTCATAAACTGTGAACAAATAGTCCCTTATTTTTGTGACACCTTAATAAGAAGCGAACCTCCATACCGTTGTGGAATCGAAGTAATTACTACACCAAAAGCAATTCCATATGCAATATGACAGACCACATAAATACGAAGAACAAGGAACACACTTGAAGATCGCTTGGTCAGATTCAACTTAGTGGTACAAAAGAATAGAAGTGAGAAGATACCTTTGATGAAATTGCAGTAATAAACAAATATTAATAAATAATAACAATCCTTTAATAAATCATTAAAGCTATAGCGTCACCTTAGCTATAAATGGTGCACATTTAGCCAAGTTAAGTACATAGCGCGTACACCCTAATTTGCCAGTACTAATAGAGTTGACTGGGATTTGTCACAGCAAAAATAACATCACTCATCTAACCTTCGCGGAGGTTTACCTCGCCCGTCGTCAAACCTACACAGCTCGCAATGCTGGACATTGATACAAGCTTCCAGTATCGATGTAATGGCAGAAAGATGAGAACACTTTCGTACCCGATGAATTAGAGATACTGCAATGAGGGCGTATGTACCGTACGCAAGATTAGTCGTGATTGTAGCACAATTCGTTTTAGAGTAATTGTGCTCACAACCGAAAGGCCGCACGTGGTGGTTCTGCGTATCGACATGAACTCGCAATGGCAAAGTCATTAGCCCCCGTCATCCTAGCTAGGTCTTTCAAGCAATAACTAGATGAAAATAGGCAAATAAACTTCTTTCAAGTACAACTTCACCATCGTCAGATACGACAACATGCGTCCGAGATTAGCTACACCGCTCGAATGCGCAGCTGAGCAGACGCCAGCTATTCCCGTCGACATGAGCTCATTTGTGACGCTCATGGCCTGCAAAATTGCAAATGGCCTGTTCTAGTCAGTGTGGGCCTGACTGGCGATGTCGCCAGAATAGACAGATCGGCCAGCAGCGATGCCAAATGCTCACTGAACTGTGCGAGCGAAACGAAGTTCGCCGAAACAACGGTGAGCGGACTGTGGTGGTCCTTAAGGGCGAGTTTCACAACTCGCAGAAAGCACCACTTGGCCTTCGGTGGCGCCAAACGACAAACCGAACGTTTTCAGGATGTCGTACGAAAGTAACACGGAGTCAAATGGGGACAAATCATTGGCTAGTCAAGGATATCGCAAAATTAAAAGGAAGACTGTGTACGAAGAATTGGTTCAGAATGAGCCCAGGTGAGTGTAGTGGACGCGCCTTGGCGCGTTTTTATTTCATGTGTACGTTTCAAGAGGATGCCAACGTCTGGCCCGCACAGGCTGGCGTGGTATCTGTCAATACGCTGGGATTAATATATGGGTGTGCCGCCTCTTGGCTATTGCGGCTGTGAAAGTCTTGTTTTAGTTAGTTGCTAACGACAATAATCGCAAATAGATGAGCACTATATTATAGGTTTTAAGTCCACCTACGCCGTTTTGTTTTGGTGTGCAGACATTAAATCAGCTCCGAAACTTACCAAGTTAATATCGGTAATGGACCAATTCGACCTTATCAAAATCGACGGTCCACTTACTATTCACTTATGCCTGCTCTGTGTTATTGCTAGGTTAATGACGTCGGTGCAGTGCTTACTGGAAAGCTACGTGCGCACCGAACGAAAAATTCGCAAGACTGATTGCCCGCGCACGCATCACACAATGGAGCAGACGTGTCGAACCGCGTTCGAGATACTTTCGCGAATAAAGGCGAGCCGCCTTGGCGCCGACGATATCCGCGAGAACCTTGAGAACCTAGCATGTCTGTACGACTACCTCTCCAAAGCGACTCCTGGACCAGCTTGCGTAAGCGAATAGAAGAACCTCATTCACTCGGGTGTAGTTCCTCAAACAACCTCTGATATTCAAGTAGCAAAAGATGTGAGATGATCATATTATTTGACATAATTGACTGCCGTAGAGAAGTGTCGAACATTGTTTGTGTCATATGAGATTTATGAAACATTAGATTCGAATATATACCAGCGGTTTGAGCCATCGTAGAATCTATGATGGAGATCACCCGTCCGACCGTCTCGAAGGTCTTTGGGTAGGTACAAGGCGGTAGCCATTTTCGTTCGGGGAACTTCATATAATTATTATTTAACGGGCGAGCTCATAGTGGCCGACAAATTTGTAAAGCTTGTGACGAAACCCATCGACGTCGAATGCGGTCACAACACGTCAGTTCTATCGATTCGGTTTCTGCCTCGCATCGTTGCATCCACATTAGGGATTGCGGGTTGGCCTCGGGAGAATTTGCGTTCTCCACCACGAGGAAGCGATTGAACCCGATGATTGTCTGATTTAGATTCCTTCAGATGATCTCAACTGCGTAAGCTCTCCTCGGTGCGACCTTAATATCGAAGAGGGGCAGGGCCGGTAAATTGGATACAAGATGCGGACTTCGCCGCGAACCGCGAAAGAGGTGCCTTTGGGAATAGCAGCAGTTCTTAGGGTGTCTTCGGAGGCAATACGTCCTCCATGCCGAACCTTCATACCCATCAGCTTCGTTTGATTAACAAACAACCCGAGATATACCGAAGCCATAGATAGCCTGGCCGGGGACTACTGTACTTAGAAGCGGCTGTTCCCGTAGGCGATTAGGTCCTCCGCGTATGGATAACATTGGCCAGGTTGGCCGGCAGGTCCTTAAGCAAGACCGAAAAAAGGAACGGACTGCAAGATGGCCACGAACAAATGTTTACTTCTACCAGCTTCTATACTCGGTGCCTCTGGTGGCTGAATCAAAGGCCGCATTGAGGTCCACAAACACAGCAAATAATGATTGGGACTTTGATGTCCTTACTACGTTATACCACGAACAGCGGTTACCCAGCAGACAGGACACCAGAGAAGTATCATTCAAGTTGTTTCAACGGTGCATTCATGTTTCTCTCAATGCTATATTCACAAGCGCCGTCTGCTGGCGCTCATCACTGTATTACCAACTTGCATTGGTAAGTACGCATTAGAAGCCAATGGCTGTGCTATCTCAACTGTCGTACACAACAGACTTAGTGTCTCTTTGATATCGCTCTGGGTGACGAGAAAACTGGAATCGGGACACTGGAAGAGAACCTGAGCGGAGGCACTCACTGAAAAGCGCCCTGAAAAACAACAAGCCACGATGATCGCATATGCTGTTTCCGATTTGATTAGCTCTAGCAGCGCGTTTGGAGTGCCATGACGATGTTTTGCACTGAGAACTCGTTCTCCAACTCTTGTTACTCTAATGGGGTGGGCCATGGTGATGTTATGTTACGAGAAAGCCATCTGTAGAGATGGAGTTATCCCTCCTGAAGCAGAAGGATTTCTTGTTACTCGAGATATTCTCTGTGGCGTATATTGGAATATCTACGTGACCGTCAGCCTTAAGGTCGTTGAATACGAATTGCTTGACGCAAATTAAAAAAATTTCAGACGAAAAAATAAGAAGATCCGAAGCGGGAAGATTTGGTTCATTATGTTGAGCGTCAGACCGGACGTTGCCGTGCTCAAGGTTGTTGCAATCCGGTATTGTCGTCGTCGTTGTTTCCGAGTAGAATTTGCCAGCCAAAAGGATGAATAAGCGCTTCGTCAATGATGAACAACTTATACAAAATTCGGGAAGGACTAATGTTATAGTGCTACATTTACTTGGTACGAATCGCATACGTTTATCGTGTCATCAGGTGACATAAGTGCCTAATACCGAGGAACTGAAATAAGCACTCATCTCGCCAAGCTATTAAACAGAATCCGAGCTATTAAACAAAATCCGAGAAGTTCGCTCTACAAAATCCAAGAATCGCTCTACAGATCGGGAAATATTGTGGCCCGTTGTGTTACGTGCATATACCTCTCCTTCATGGAATCACAAATATGGTTATACCATATTGTTTTATGGTGCTCCCTTTCAAACCAGTACTATTTCATCCGTTATAGTTATTCAAACAAAATATATATATATATATATATATATACACGGAAGTAAATGAAAGCTCTTGTTTAAAGTGTTCCTAATTGTTTGTCATGCGGCTTACACGAACACAATGCGGAAAGTGTTTCTGCTGCATCATATTGAGATCAGAGCTCGGGTCAGTCAAGCTGGTTATTCCTATATTCGTTTGTTCAATGAACTTGCCGTTATTACACTTTGGGTTGACTCTCAATTCAGGGTTGATCAGGCAAGTTAACGCGTCGTTGCTCGAATAATCCCATGCGCTGCTCTATTTTCCCACGATCTCCGAAATGCTCTGCTGCCAATCTCAGAATATGTAATTACCTTCGCTCCGAATGAACTTCGATAAGTCTGACCATGCCCCAGAGTAGATTTTCACTTAAACAATTAGGACACTATTAGGCCTCGTGAAACAAACGCTCATTTTGTTTTAGTGCCACAGGGGAATTTCTTCAAAAACCTGCCAGTTTACTAATTACCACTCAATCTCTTCACTTTTCCGTCGGTTTTCCTATAGAATCTCGCACATCGAATTCGCCGACTTATACTTGTTATCGAGTTAGTCGCAGGGAAGATGGAGAAAGCGTACCATATGCCGGAAACAAATTGGACAGCCGTACGAAAGCACTTTGAACGGGAGGCGGCAATGCTGGAGAATTTCGAGGAGAAACTCGTCGTACCTGAAATGAGTATGATTCGAGGCGACCGCCTATTGGGCGCGGGAGGCTTTGGAGTCTGCTACAAAGCGACGTTCGCCAACGCGATACCGTGCACAGTGAAATACATTAAAAAGGAAATGTTCGGCCAGGTCCGATTTGCCTGCGTAGACAAGGTCGTCGCGTCAATGACGAATCACCCACTTGTCGTGAAGTACTTCGCGTGCTTCGCAGCCGAGAAGGGCTACATCACCGTGATGGAGTACATTCGCGGTGTGGATCTCGAACGAGTGACGAAAACGACCAAGGGTAAAGGCCTACCCATGGCAGTGTTGCGGCCAGTCTTAGCCCAGCTCGGCATAGCCACACAGTATCTCCATTATAAAGGCTTCATACATCGTGACATTAAGGTGTGTATGATAAGTTGGAGCTTGGCGCATTCATACTTTATCGAAACATGCATAGCTCTCTATGTATATACGCTTTTTTTTTTATCATATTTAGTTACAGGTTGCTATTGATGTTGTTTTAGCTGACACCTACAGGGTGTCTTCTATAGATTCGTATACGAGTCGGATGTATCGCGCGCTTTACTGGAACACATTGTTCCCGCACAGGCTTTGCTAGCTGATCGTCTGTTCGTAGTTCTCTCCCTGCCGGTTGATTTCAACGAAGGTCACCCATCTATGTAGTCCATATGGATAATGCGCAAATACGAGCAATCTGTGTATGATAATGGTTCTGGTAAGGGTTCTTCGGCCCAACCAAAAACGCCGCTTTAATCGACCGAGCTTAGTACATCGATGCTAGTAGAGGAAGAAGGAGCTGCCTAAAGTGTCGCAATACGCATTTCATTTATATGGCTGCCATTACAATAGCTAATGAAGGCAAACTTTCCGACCAGCCGTCAAACCTTCTCATCACGGCTGACTGCCAGCTAAAGATGATCGACTTCGACACGGTGAAGATTTGCATCGGTCTCTTTCCCGAGAGGAAATTGCGTACGTTTTTTCGTCGCACCTTCATTGAGTTCAATGATAAGGAGTCTGCCGGAACGCTCAACTACTTTCCGCCGGAGTTCTTCAAAATGGTGCCGTATGGACGCGCCTGCGACTGGTAAACGCCGTCTCTGATAACCTTCCCTCAGGCTAGTGTTCATAATGTAATAGGAGGAGGCGGCGAAGTTGTTTCGTATCGAGTGAGGGCGGGCCAGGCGGGTTAGGAGAAACCCCGCCCGCTGTCCTTCACTTGGAAGTCGTAATTGAGCTTTGTGCTTGTTGTCGTTGTCGCGTCGCTTTATTTCAGGTGGGCGGTGGGCGTTAGTGCGTACCAGATGGCCTTTGGGCGTATGCCTTTCCGCGGCAGCGATGATAAGAAGCTGGAGGAGAAGATACGCGCCGTGGATTATCGGTTCCCGAAGAAGAAATGCTCAACGGAACACCTCACAGAAGCGAAGGACCTCATCACGAAGCTACTGAGAAAGAAGACGTCTGAACGGTTATGTTCCCACAAGTATTCCGATTACCTAAACCATAAAATCTTCGAGGGACTTGATTTTGAGAAGCTCGAGCGCGCCGAGCAGTCGATAAGCTATGCGGGTATAACGGATTTGATGGCGAAGAGCGGCAAGTCCTATTCACCGAAGGCGTCAGGCAGTCTTGAACAGGAAAAGGACAATTATATTCGACCGGAGAAAATCAAGGTAAAGACTTCGTTTTGAATTGACATAACATTGGCATTGACTTACATAACCCCGTCTCAGTACACCTGCATTTAGGCAACTAAGCCAGCTGTTCATGAGTCCTCAATAGGTGATTTAATAACAATTCCGAATTAATCACAGAAATGCTTATGGCAGTAATTGATGGTGAAGTCTACCTTTAACCCACCCGGTGACTAATCGATTTCTACCGTTACTATCATTATTTCTATCATTTCTATTATTAACTGTCCACAATGGCTTTATTTCATTATTTCCACTGGAAACTAATGTAGACCGATGTGTGTTCCTGGATGATAGTAGTGTTATAGCGAGAAGTAGGCTGGTATAACTGCAGTGATGCGCTGAGATATTACCCATGGACAGTATTCACTGCACTTGGACTTACTGACAGTATGTCAAAGTGCAGTGGATTACCTTGATTTACCATTGAATTTATTTCAGGACGTTAAAGACCATTGCGCGCTCTTAACCTTCGTATCGAAGCAATTCCAAGAAATCGTTATCAAAACCAAGAAAAAACTCTCGGTTAGTGACTGGCTCTGTGTGCTTTGTGTTTGCGCAAGTTCTGAATTTGAAGGTTTATGTGTATGCAATAAGTAACTTTGAGAAAGTGCTGATTCCGGCTATCGCGTCGACGTAGATGCGATTTCAAAAGGGAGATAAACGCGAGATGATGATATTTAAGATTATTTTCCTGCGTATCCGGGGCAAGATTAGTCCCGAGCCGGCACTTCTCACCTCAGGTGTCCCATCTACTCTAATCGGAAAGAACTAATTACCGACTCATCTGTAACGTTTCAGGTGAACCTTGAAGATATCCGAGATTCACCAGAGATCTGGATAACGCGGCCTCGCTCAGACGGTCAAAGCATGATGGACGAGCATGATGACATTGATCAAGTGTCGCCAAACGATTATCGTTTTCGCGAGTTCATTAAGGAGCAAACATCAGAGCCTGCGAGTTGAGCCAGCTCACAGGTTCTGGAATTGTTTGTGTGCCGTATTTCCATCCGTTACTGCTGCTCAAACGAATTGGTCAGGGATTGGCCCACTAGAAAACAAAACCTCGTCTGGTCGCAGTTGTGTGTGTGTTTGTGCGTGCACATGCACCTGAATTTGCGAACTCGCCCAAAATAGATCAATCGCGTCCGATATAATGCAAGGTTTTCTGGTTCAGGCTTAATTTTTTGTCGGCGGGTGCCCGCGACCTGCTTCTGTGAATATGTGGGAACTTCGTCCGAAATATCGTCGATCTCATCGTCCTTCCACAGTTATCTGAATTTGTTTAGTGAGCCCCTTTGGGCGTGTAGTGGTGTAATATTAATAGTACAATAAAAATAACAATTAACAAAAATAAGTGTAAGCCGTGATGACATGCTGGCTGGAATGACAGGACAGGGTTATGTAGTGAGTGGGACAGCGTGGTAAGCTTTTTAGTAGTATTGCCGTTTTGCGAAATAAAACACATCGTGGTTCTCTTTCTATTAATCACTCTGTTTCGTCTAGTTAAACCTGAAGGAACTGTGCTCCTTTTTAGGGGCGCCGTCTCGGTTGCCCTCGTACAACTGCACCAGATGTGTTCATCTGGTTTTCATTGAGGGTTTGCGGAAGAAAGAAAAGAGCTCCTTCGAAAACCGCATGCGCCCGTTACCGAACCGTTTGCTTCGTTCGTGTCCGTCGAGCGAACATGAATGTAGGCAAACTTTCAACCGAAAGTAATTGCTAATTTCGCATACACTACATTATCGATTTAGTACGAATCTCGCCAAATAACAGAGGCGCGCGCAATGGACTGATTATGTGGTTTCTGTAGGGTTATATCCTATGTTTAGTGTATTGCAGAAGAGTGTAGTCTGCAACCTGTTCACCCGCGTTCTACTAGAAAATCCTGTTAAAAAGGGTGTGCCAGTTAGGCAAATTGTTGACTCCGCTTATCGCGTCGAAGTCGATGCGATTTCTACAAGGGAGACAATGATATTTAGTTTTTTTTTTGCATATGTACTACAGCCGAATTATTAGCATTATCCGGGGCAGAGTTACCGTCTCGAGCCGGCACTTCTGATCTCAGTTCCCATCTACTCAAATACAGTGGAAGGGTAAAAGAACTAACTTCCAACTCATTTGTAATGTTTCAGGTGAACCTTTCAGATATCCGAGATTCACCCAAAATCTGGATAACGCGGCCTTGCGTTAAACAAATTAAATATCATTATATACTTCCAGTAATCGCATCACTTCGACGCGATAGTCGGAATCAGCACTTTCCGAAATGCTATTTGTCCCGTTTGACAGGATTACATTGTGAACTTGAAGCCGGGGGGCTCCATGGCATTTTTAATGGCTTTCCCATTTAAAAATCGACCCTAGGGTCCATTGAAAGATACCGCAGTTGAATAGAGAAATCGAGAATCGACCGTTTTTTTAAGGAGATGATACGTGCTATTCCATTTGCAAGCCACGTTTGGCTCCCCAGACATTTTGGAAGATGGGATTTATTATCAGCATAAATGATCCTTCTCAAGGACATGTAGGAGAACATGTCGGACGGCCTAGATCCGACAGCACGTCGGCGGTTGTATCAATCACACCATGACTGTGTTCGTCTTAACTCTGTACCTAACGAAATGTACCAACTTGGATGCGCTACGCGCAGTTGCTAGCCAAATGGTGTAGTGCCCTAATTGTTATTAACAACTATACCATCTTTTGAATCATGAAGATTTTGTGTATTCGTAAACTTCCCCTTAATGATGGGATGATAACAAAAAAAGGACAATGCCCTTCACAAAAAACCTCTCCGATCTATATTTGGACTGTGGTAGCTGGCTATACAATCAACCTGTGTGTAGTTAATAATTGCGTCGTGCAGTTATGGACTTGTCCGTGAGGCGGAGATTGATGCACTAAATATTAAATATACACAAAATGTAAAATATTATGCAATTCGGTAAGAATATTGTATTTTGGCTCCCAGACTCGAGGCACTCGAAAAAACAAGCGGTAACAAGTGATGTGGCCACAGTCGCAACCTACAGCGCCGACAATTGACAGGAAATGCCCTCCTTCATTTGGGCAACCACAAGCCAAGACGGTCGCGAACAACCACGTTGGTGATGTTGACAAAAAACAGCTGAACTACTGCGTTCCTAGCTGAGACACTGCTTGTTGTTGACAACTACATGGCGTAATTGACAGACCATTAATATATATATATATACTGGAAGGTTATTGAAGAAGATAAGCAATACGATTTTCTTTTTCTATCAGATTAATTAGTCATCGGTTGTGATAAACGCTAAAGCATGAAAGAATTAAAGCGCCAAAGTGCGGGATGGGGCACAGCTTGAGCAACTTCAACAATAACAACAAGGCACTTTTCCGAACTGTGGCGGTAATAAATAGCAACGGCCCCCTTACTACGAACAGAAGAACCTAATTGTGTAATAATGATGACAGTTTTCGTTGGTCTCACTGAGTCAATCCCTTGCATTATATCTACGATAATACTAATGCGCTTAAGCGGCATATATTTGAGATGGTCAGCTGGCAAACGAACGTCTCTACTTAACTTGCCTCTCATATACAACAAAATTAGATTTAAAAAAATCATATATATTCTCTCTCTCTCTCTCTCTCTCTCTATATATATATATATATATAGAGAGAGAGAGATAATATTATATAACATAATATTTGATTCTACCAAATTGTGGTTGCACAAAAATGAACCCGGTTCGGAAAACAATTTCGATAAACTAAAATGAGTAATTTCTACGAGTTGACAGGTGCTGTGCTACAATTAACGGCAGGTATAATCCGACGTCATTGACTTCGAGCGCATAGGTGCTCCGCGGGTTGCATCCATTGCATTGCTGTATCCATCATCACTCCCCTTTAACAGTTGATGAATTCGTCAGAGTTCGATAGATTCTCTCCCCTCGAATAGTGAGCATCTCTTCGGATAGCCGCTCGGCATCACCGTCCCACAAGCCGACTCCCAATGCCATTGTGTAGGTCGCGTAGCGGAGAATACGGCGCCTATCGGCGACACTTCCATGAATATCAGCCACCTTACAAGAGACCTTGCAAACTGCCTCGTTGATAGGAAGATCGTACTCCACCTCTGTGGGACCTGCAACCATATTAGTCATTGCGGATATTTTTGGGTCAGGGGACACCTTGTTCGAAGTTAAAACCAGACTAATCATCAAGTGTTTGGGGGGGGGGGGGTGTTTGGCCCCGTTCCGAAGTCGCTATCAGGGCTCCTGTCGACAATCCGCGACGAGGGGCAAATTCGACTCGCCGGAAAATGCTTCAAGAGTTTGACGCCTAATAATTTATCAGACCGTCGTTATACTTGATAAACTTGACAAAAAGTATTAGTTAAATGACAGAGAAGATTGGCACTGCGCACGTTATTAAAGTGTTCTTCAAAATGGTGTTAATTAGAAAGCATGCACCAATCAATATAATCGCATCCACACCTCTTTGCATCGGATCGGAACTCTGAGCAAAGTGCACCAGCGTAATACTTCTTTCAGGGTAATTATGCTCTTGTAGGACAACAGCGAACAGCGGTTCCCACGTTGGTCCAAGGTGTGATAGAACTGCAGAAATGGTGGTATTGTCCGTTGACTTCACAAGACATTCTTCCACGCGAATTCCCCCTAATGACAAACCGGCATATAAATAGCATTAGGTATATAAATATATATAATCCTGTTTCGTGGTTTATTCAAACATGCAATGATTAGGAATATTTGGAGGGGGGATTAGTTGGGGGGCCGAGGCCGAGGCCGACATTGTCCCGAGGAAGGCGATGGTATTGCCTCTCTGCCTCACAGCGAGGGGCAGGCGTTGCAGAAGGAAGGATCCTGTTGTATGATACGCTCCGTTAACTCGTCATGCTTTTACGATGAGTAGATATACCAACAAATGACAAAGATCGTGCCTAGAATTTTTGCATAGCTAATAGATAGATTATTCCACGACTGACCCTGAAGTCAGTCCACTCCCTTGAGTTGACTCCCCCGGATCTTCAGCTACCTGGCAGTGTTACGGAAGCTCAATTTCGGAGGGGGCCAAGCATATATACCAACAAAGCACTATGTCTGCCACCAATTTCGAATTACGTTACGCCGATATTTCATTCGCCGTTTAGTGACATTAATCCAATTCCATGTAGGTGTTGTCTCTTTTATATACGTAAGCGTTGATACTCGTTTGCATGTGGTAACGGTTTATACAATACGTATTGCTTTTGTTGTGGTAAAGGTGGTTACCACAACAGATGAAGATTCTTGCCAGGTACGAGCAAGGAAGAGAATAAGGAAAGGTGGCCCCGACTGGTCCTCATAGTAATACCAAAAAGGTTAAGAGCTGAGGGTCAGCTCGAAAAACTGTAAGGTGGTCACCACTGCGCGCGCGTCTGTCGATATGGTTAGGGCCACCGACACTACAACCACACCTGCAGGCTTTGTTGTTTTTATGCCCTGAGCATCGATGCTGTTTCCACACGGGCACAGTGTGCTGCCCCATGAGATACAACGCCAATTAAGGTTGCTTTTTTTATAGGAGAAGTCCGTTGGCCCTCAGCACAGATTGAAACCACGTTAGCAAATATAACACTAACGCAATGTATTAGTAAACGCGCAACCGACTACGCCATCCCATCTTGGCTAGCTGATTCGCGTATGGGTGATCCTGAACCATACTGAAATGTCTATAATTCAAGGGTATAATTACATGACCACGTAATACGCTGTCGTAACTTGCTCTCGTGCCCCAAATGAATGATAATGGTCAACCGTAGAACCGATACGTACGCGACTGAAGTTCAGCATGAACAGAATTTACCAGTGAAATTTCGTCCTCTTGACGGAACACCAGCACACAATCGGGCGGAAGCACTGTCATTGACGGTGGTCGCCACATTAATCTGGAAATATTAATTGGTGGTCACATAAATGGCGAACTTGTTCGGGCACTGGTTTAGAGCGCCAGGATAAGAGCCTAGCTTATGTTCAAGCTTTGAGAAATAAAGTGATCGATGCACCCGCCCAGCGAGTCGTGTCGTACAATTTCGTCTCCCGTCAACGTCGACGATTATAGCAGTTATTACGTTCGTTGAGAAGAATGAACACTGAGACATCTCACCCCGTGGGCTTCAGTTGAGGTTCGTTTGTCTGGATGGCTTTAGTTGCGGTAGCGTTTATGTATGGGTTTATCAGCTCTTCGGTTGCATCCGACGAGGAAGATCTCATTTCGGGGGAACGATTCCAGTACCTAAAATTGAACTGGACACATTTAGTATTCGCATGTACGTGTAGACGGTGGCTACATTCACTACGTCTATGCGAACGCTAAAACACACGCAACGTCACGTGTGGTGTCAAGAAAGTTGCCTCTGGGTAACATCGTCTCTTCGAACTATACTGATATGCAGACTGTGACGGTGTTACTGTTCTAAATGGCGCAAAATGTATCTAATATGTAATCAAATTTGCACGATGCGTGTTGCCCGACTCGCGTTCAGGATGGCCAGGTGTCTGATTCCAGCTCTCGTCATGTAAAACGATGAAGATCGTTTTCCCACTCTATATTTAATCGAGTTCACTTCTTTGACATACAATACAAATGGTTGACGCAACTATAATTACAGTAATTCTTAAGCTGCTCGTAATAACATAATGATAAAACGGTTGTCGCAAATGTTTAGAGGATCAGAACATAATTGCCTGTATATATACACACAGCTAGGCACAGATTTCACATTCTATGGTATCTACATTTTATTAATATGCTTTAATAATAAAAATCGTTAATGAACTGTGTGGTCGATACAAGTGCTCGCACTCCACGAGGAAGGGAACTCCACACCGCTGGCAAACGATACGCAAGAGTGTATTTGCTCGATCCGGCCAAAACTAAATGTGTTAATCACAAACATGGTATTGCGACGATTAGAGCGTCTGTCGATAGCTGTAAGCGGGAAGACTATCTTCGGTGGAGTAAGCCATATTTTACTACGTACGCATTAGGTAAAACTGGTATACACCAGAGTCGTTAGTATTAACTAATCATTATGGGGGTAAATATCGTTTCTACAGTTCAGGGGAAAAGATTTCACTTCGTAGAGGCGGAAACCTCTCAACACAAAGATCCGCACTAAAAGACGCTTTATTGCCCGCCGCGCGTCGGGGCAAATTACGACGTATTTCCGACAGGGAACTCCACTTGTACGTAATAATATTCACGCTGGTCAAACGTAACTGAGCTGTAAATGGATGTCAGGCATTCAAGCAATATGGAACAATCACTGAACTGCAATCTGAAGATCTAACGCGGACCCACACAGTTGTGACGATCAATCCTACGCCATAGATGGCCGGCAACCGGGACAGAGTAGTAACTCAAGTACTAATCTTTACTACAATTTGGTGCGCTATCGCATACGTTACCTTTCGGGCTCCACCAAATGCGGCGATGTCTCATTCGTACGACTTTTAGGCTGTAGCAAATGCAAAGACGTATCCTCCAGTGGATACCTATTAGACGTCAAGAGGCGGGAGGATGTCGCCTCCGTGGAATCGGGTCTGGCTCTATGTAACATCCCACTGTTAATGTTAGAACTGGCTTTCGAGGTGTGCGATACTTCGCCCTCGCTCAGTGGCTCCCTCTGAAAATTCGCATGAATACGATAATTGAACTGTCGTCCCTTATGGCCCGCCTCGTTGAAGTGCATAATATATAAATATATGGGCACTCCAATTTGTACGATTTGATTCAAAGACTATCCTTCATAGTTTAAGTTCGATCTCGATCGAGTGCTATTGTATTAGGAAATGACAAATATTGCACATAAAGGTACACATGCAATGTACCCATTTTCCACACAATGGACATTTTTTTTGGCCTAACTTGAATTTAACCTGTGTTTGTCGGGTAGACAGGGTGGTCCACTACTCTCAATCGGATCTGGGTGTGACTCAACAAAATATATCAATAGTGAATCGAGTACACTTCAGATTCTGAGCGAGTTAAATCTGATTGTAGTTACAGTATCAGAATACGAAACAGTGTCCGCATGCAGGCCTTCTTGACAGATCGATCTCACATGAGACGTTAGTTCTTTGCGCAGTGCTGTGGAACGGTCAGGCCGGCCAATGGCGACAGGTACAGACTATATCAAAAGTTTAGTAGACACAGATGGACACTGACGCTTGAACAATTCGAAGGCAACTGCTGTTGACTGTGATGATAACCACCTCAAGAAGGTTGGTTGTGTGTAAAAAGCACAGCTACGGATAACACAAGATTCGAGCGTCAAGAACCTTGAGCGTGGATGGCAGCATGCCAATTGCCCTCGAAAGTACAAGCATCATCGTTGTTTGAAAAGTTTGATTATCCTGGACGGAGCGTGGATTCTTTATGATAATGTTTGCCATAGGACGTCCTGGGAAGCTACAGCGACATTCGTCTCAGCTTCCATCATGAACTTACTAAACGACATTCAACATCCAGCGATTTCAATCGAGTGACATAATGACCACCTAAGATTGCTCTTCATTTAGAGCCACTTAGATTGAATATTTAAACCTCTTCTTTTTAGTGCACTGCCATTTGAAACATTCGTCTCTTCCCCGCCTACGCACCCTAGAAAATACACCCCTCATCTTTAGACACTTAACCCACTGGACACCCATACTTCATCGATCTTGACTTGCAGATCACATAATCAAAATCACCATTATCATATTATTGTCAATGTCATTCCTCGTAAAATCTCCGCTGCCTAAACGAATACCAAAGATTCGACGCGATCGGTTTCTACCAAACGTTCACCCGCATGATCACATATCGCTCATTTAACTAATTATATGGTTAATGTCGTTAATAGGAACCTCATGAAGATCTTGCTCAAATTCCTCTTCAATGTTGAGTTCGATGTCGTCGTCGTCATCGTCGTCTGCTTCGTCATCCATCCTTACTGCCACCGCCTTGACGCCACCCATTTTAGGACTGGATATATTGATTGGGGGTGCGTTCTCTGCATTTGACGACGTCGTTGATTTTAGCCCTGCTCGTCTCCTGAATGGTAAAAGGATGCCGTGGCAGGGGAGCAAATTTCCAATGAGACGAAATTGTATAGTGTGCGCCGATTTTTCATCGATTGTAGTGAACGAATAGGTGTGGACACAACACGTACCAGTGAAATACAAACTCCAGTTAGAAACGTCTTTGCTAGATTTCAAACAGCAACAACATGTTCAAAAACTGTTTGGCCAAACATCCGTGTCGAGATGTCCGTAGAGAAACGATGTCTCGAAACATACCACTTGAAACACGTGGCTGACTATCACCTCATGGCTTACGTACTCGTTAATTGTGTGTATTTCATGCAATATATTTCAAGAGACGCAATAGAAGCCGCTTCATTTTCTTCGATGCAATGCTCACATTCATTCTGCTACAATGGTAGGACATTTCGAAATAAACCTATTAAATCTGTTTACCAAGTGAACTTCGATGGGGACTGTTGTACTGCTGTTGTACATTTGCGTAATGCCTGACGATTGAAGTGTCTCACGACAACAGGAACGCCCGCAACTTTGATGCAGTCTTCCTTGCAAATCGTACTTGACCCCTGAACAGCTCGCTTCGCGCTCGCCGCCTTTTGAAATTCCATGAACGCGTACGCGGTTGCATGCCGAGGCTTATAAATATTCGATATGCCTGCAACACAAAAAATAGAATAGCGATTAATGGCCTGCGATGCTATAATATCATTCTACACTTGTGGAGACCCTGGCGACACGGATCAGTGGACGACGCTTGGCCTTGGGCGTATATCTGTGACCTCTGCACTTCCGCATGTTTCATCGTTAGTTTATTGACACGATGCTGTAATTATTCCAATTACATCTGCAAAGCATGCCTCATGTAACACAATGCAAGATGTTTCTACACAGTGCCCAAATTCGCAAAACTTGTATGGCAAACTTGTCCGTGGCCTTTACATAGGTTTTTAAATCGAATACATTCGAGTGATATCTGTGTACACGAATAAACGATAATCAATCTTTACAAATGAAATAATTGCAAGTAGACTAGTTTCTGATTTCCAAGTTTGGGATGTTCCGACAACGAGATCTACATATGAAAAAAAAGCAACGGACAATAGTCCATATCCCTTCCAGTTTACGGAAAAGCTAGAATACTTAACAGACTAACAACAACTATGCAATTATACTAAGTAACGTACCTTGAACATAACGAGGCCACGAGAGCAACAAAGACGCATTAATGAGGGCACCCTTCAAAGGACTTCGACTTATCTATCAAAAACCTTAAGACCACCAAAGAGCGGACTAAAATGACGATACAGATGTATTGCACAGGAGATAGAGGGCCGAGACAACTGACCTAAAATTGTCCCAAGATGTCGAAACGCGTGGAATATGTCTGAGCGTGATGTTGAGTGCGGCATTGACCCGATAAATATACGCGTTGAACTTGGGCAGGGCGTACCGATTGCAAGCACTGGTATCCTGAACCTCTTCCTGCAGCGGGACTCCATGATTCAAAACGACGTGTGTTCGTTTGCTCGCGAATAAAGATTGCCGAAGATTTGTTTGCTTGTTTGGCGTAACTTGGTAATGAGTTAATGAATCACCCACTTGTCCGTAGGTCAATGTTCTGCTCCCTGTTCTTTAGCCACGGTGTAGTACCTGCAAGGCTCATTTAGATTTAGATAGATAATCTTCCGTTTGCTAAGGTGCTGTGCTTTAGAACAACTTCGCTCCTGAAGCTGACAAGGTGGGAATTACGTAGATCAGTTCAGCCCCTCAGGCCCTACAGTAATGGAGGACAGTGAAACACATCAGCGTCTGAGGTTGAGAGAAAGATCCGTATGTCTTCGATCATTCAGAGAAACAATTGGACGATGTGCCCCCTCATAGTGTGTTCGTTTGGAGTTTAACTGAGACCATTCTGGCTGCCGAGATAAGGCGGGTATTACTGCTCCACTTTGTGTTAGATATATGTCGCTCCGCTGATTGGAAGGCATACAGAGTCAATACAGATCCAGAATTGACTATGAGGTCACAGACAGCTAGATACAACGAGACGACGTGAGAGAGTCTTTTCCTAGTTTATAAAAAGTGAAACATGAGGTCCGCTTATAGGCAACAACTTCGCCTTCTGCGCACCTATTTACAGATGAACCTTTGCAGGTGGAATAACATCCGGAGCAGTCAATTGTTTGGGCGATTACCCATCGCTAGAAACCGCGCCATTAAAGCCGGCTCCATTTACACCGTTGAAGTCTATGATTGTTGAGGGCTGGAAGTGGTCTATTTCGAAGAAAACATTTTCCACGCCGTTGGGGACATGCTCGGCTTGTCGGGCACAAGTCAGCGCGAAAAAAAATTAACAGGGAAATTAAAAAGCTTCTTCGGTAACGTATTTCTCGCTTGGAATAGAAACAATTGCAAAATTCTACGGCTTCATGCATTGTCGAAATCCACCTAATGAGACTATGTGCAAATGGCCTTTATTCATGATCTTCGGAACGAACGAGAGGACAACCGCGAAGAACGACAAGCTGAGCGCGTAAGCAGGTTAAAAAAAGATAGCGACTTAGCGGCCATTTGTACCAGCGCTACCTAAATATCGACCGTTGAACTCCACTAGACAACATACCAACTGTACTAAACGCTCATAGTCGACACGGAACACGATATATACACACATATATATATATATATATATATATATATATATGTGTGTGTGTGTGTGAGCTATAAAACAGATAGATTTCATGCAATTTCAAGCTCCTGTAATGAAAACATAGACGCACTGCTTCAAGGCATCCTATTTTACGCCACTAAACATCTCCAATTCGTATAAAACAGCGGGAGCGAGATAATTCAATACGAACTTAGCTTATCTCACCGAAACATGTACACGTTCGAAAGTCAACATAGTTCGATATCAAGAAAACAACAGCTGATTGATGCAGTTAACGAAAGGAAACCACGCGAATGACTTTTGCATGGAGGCGGCGCGAAATTGAAATCGGTGTGAACAGCACCACAAATCTCTTGACAGTGCTGAATGTTTTTTTTTAACTAATTGTTTATTGTCTCGAGTTCATATCAACGCTCTGCAATTAGTTAAACAATATGTAAATATTCAACAATTGGGGACAATTTCGTGTCAGGCCAAGACCTCGTGATAGAGCTAGTTCTGTTCTCGTAAATTTTCAGTCTAGCAAATGCTTCCGGGCTGACTCGTGTCCAACATTTAACGACCACGGTGCCAGATTCGGCAGTGCTCCTTGTTCAATTTAGACCGGCTGCAATGTATCAAATCAGATAAGTGTGATGGGCTAATTAACGATGCTCACAATTCACGGCAAGTCGAAATGCAGAAGAGTCACGGAGCCCGTATTCATTCTACTTGATATCCAGCTCGTGCAGGACAGTCATAAGCTTTCTATATGAAATTGTATTGCTTAATTACGTTTAATGACAATATTGAAAATTTCCATGGAAAACTAATAAACCAAGAGCTACCGCTGAGTATAAAAACAGTGTTGTGATGATCATGCCAACCTGTGAGCCAATTTGATACAAATTTCAAATGCAATTCTACTGTTCTAAGATTATTCGCCGGGTTTACGTTGTCTCATTGATGCGTGCTGTACAAGTTCTTACCCCCATTGAAGAAGCCACAACAAGCGCGCTGAATATTATTCAACTCGAAGCGCCGTTGTTTAGGTGTTCTCCTGCAACGCTACGGTGTTCTTGCAATACTGATAATACTATTGTCTAAACTAGATAACATATTCTTCAGATATACGATGTGCAGTTAGACTCACTTTTGAAATCATATTTACCATTCGCCTTCGCTGCTACCCATTTGCCTGCATTTTTCATTTGCAATTTATAGTGTGCCCCGTACTTCTTTCGAATCCTCCTCTCATTGTCCACTCAAACCCTCATTGTGGCTAATTACTGAAGAGATCACTAATCATTATTCGTTAAAGGATTCACAACAACGTTGTGATGAATTCAGCGATGCGTGTTAATCAAGCATGACGTCACCGACGAAGTCTTGGAAATGTAGTTTTGGAATTCAACCCATACTCGAATTTCGAGCAACACCGCTCAACATTTCAAGAGCAGCCCCCGACGCATACGCAGCGATCACAATTTCGTGGCTGTCAGGCCTCAATGCACAGAACGCATTCAGACACCAGCTTTCGAAACAACTCTCTAAGTAAATTTCATTGTTGTCGTTATATTGCCAAAAAGTAGCTTCTCGACTTTTGCAGACAGCAGTGGTTACCCGTCCAATCCACGATGGTCGCACCCATCGGCGTCGAAGCGCCCAGGGGCCACGCGTCGCTATGCAGGCGTATTCTTCTGAACGGGCCAACGTCTTCGGCTGAATGCTTCTGCTCTACACACTCGCATTAACTCTTCCTGAGTATCTTCTCGAAAGCACACCGCTTCGTATCGAGGCCACAGCAGATTCGTTGTAATCGTACTGATGACATCCATGTGGGTGCATTTTTGCCGTCCGATGTGGCATCACCCGAGCCTCTCCTCAACCTCACATCGAGCAGAAGAATCGACAAGGGTGAAGCTCACCAAGTGAGCTTGTCTTGTGCCGACCCAAACGGAACTTTTCCGAGTAGACTCGAAACCTTCCAGATTCAACAAAGAAAAACCAATGGAAATGACTAACCCGTAGCGATTGCGTCCTGTCGACAAGTAGTGAATTGGCTTTTGTATACAACGAAATTGGTGCCTCCCTGACGACGGCCTTGAAGTTGACTAATTACTTGATGAGTATAATGAATATGTTGATTGGATACAGTGACTATTGCAGTATAAATAAGTTGCAAACTAGCTATTTTTGCACTTAGAGATACTCATACAGTGAGAATATTCATACGATGGGTTTCAGTGCGAGCAAATAAAGCTGGTGAATTTCAGTTATATATATATATATATATATATAAAATTCTCTGGTCTCCGACTTAACCCCAGATATAGGCTCAGATTAATGTACAATCTACGTATATATATATATATATATATATATTACACACAGAATAATACGAAATAAATATCCTACATATATATACATACAATCCAATCATAATATTGAGACCAATAGCACCAAGCGTACGCTCCACGTCACTCAGGGTGTCACCAGTAGTGAGAATTGATTTCGTCACTTTCCATATAGACCGAACCGCAATAATAATAGTAACAACAGCATTATACTCAATCATTCGCCATACTTGCACATCGCACTCTCGCCTGGACAGGTCAGCGACTACCACTACCACCACCACCAGTAATAAATTCATTATTATAATAAATAGTGTTAGATAATTTGGAGAAAACGACACCGAGCAGAGGAGTGGCAAGCAGTAATGGGGATAATTATTATTAATAATAATAATAATAAAATTCGTGAAATAAACCCCTGCATATCCGTATCTACTAAGATCTACTAATATAACAACTGTTGTCAAATGCTGCCAATGGGTCTAGTTCATCTTCTCTCTCTCTCTCTCTCTCTCTCTCTCGACCTGTCTCTCACTATATCCCTATCGCTTGCACTCAATCTGTGGCCCTCCTCTCTCTCTCTCTCTCAATGGCAACGCTCCCACTGCCCGATATGTATGTATATGGGTCTCGTTCTGAGATCCTATTAATTCGCCTGTGTGCGGTGGTGGCAAACTTGAAGCGACGTGCCACAAAACGTACCACTGACATCAATTCGCGCAGTGCCAGACACACGCACACATTTCCTGCAACACGACCATCAGCACTAGCAGCAGCACATCCAGCCTCACACATCCAGAAAGACACACAGGGTTGGTACCACGCAGGCAAAGGCCAGCTCATCAGAAAAAAAAAACCTCATTTGTACCTATCCAGCAACGAAGATATCGATCTCGATTCCGATGTAAATCAATCTCCTGTAGCCCTTTCGTTCATTGGATGCCACTCGAGCATTTCGATGGTCTGCACTGATCTCCATACTAACAGAGTTTGAGTAAATTGTACACCTATTATTGCGTTTTTTTTTCCTTCGGCTCATCCAGAGGTACGGCTCAGTCGCTGTGCAATTTTTAATGATTCTTCTAATAACGGTATGCATTTAAAATGCTGAAATCGATGCCTTACAAAATATAGCCTTAGACGAAAATGCATCAAGGGGTCTTGGGTGACCGTATAACTTGTTTATCACGTTCAATGAATCCGATGTGTCAACGACACACGCCGTTGTCACGCTACATCCACTCCACCTGCGAAAACAACAACAATTGATGTTCCCCCCCCCGAGTACATATATATATATATATATATATATAAATGTACTGAGCAAGCTTTAAAATCTGGCGGGACTGTTAATCGCGTTGGTAGCTGAGAAAGCCAATACAATAAGCCTGTAAATGAAAGCTGGTAGGCCCGCCGCTGGTGACCGTCGCAGTTGGTGCAGGAACAACACGCGTTTTCTATGAGCTCATATTTATACGTGTTGAGTGTGCACATTTGTAAATAGATATCTCTTCTCGTGAGGAAAAAAAAGCTGATCTTTCTGGCTGTATTTATGGCTATGTGTCTGCGCGTGTGGGTGTGTGTGTGTGTGTGTCAGTCCGTCCGTCTGTCCGTCCGTCCGTCCCTGTGTGAATGCGAGTACAAACAGCCGACAAATTTCGTCTGTCTGTTTGTCTGTCTGTCCGTCTGTTTGTCTGTCTGTCCGTCTGTCGCCTTGATCCAGCGCCGGCCGTCCCGTATGTCAGCTCCTTGTTGGAGTGTGGCACGTGTCGTGGTGCTATTAGTGGTACGTCGCAGTTCGCTCGGTCGAATATGGCCGCGCAGCGTAGACGTCCCTCAGCCGCAGCGCCAGCGGCCCCACCACCGCCAGCAGTAACCGCTGCCACCGCCGCCGCCGTCACCACAGCAGCAGCAGCAGCAGCAACCAAAGCAACACACGGACAGCAGGACGAACCTGCGGCCAGCCTGACCGAGCGACCCAGCGACAGCAAGCAAGCAAGCAAGCAGACAGGCAGTCAGTCAGTACAAGTAGTATGCTGCCGCTGGCTGAGTTCAGTTCAGTTCAGCGCATTGAGTGAGTGAAGCAATCGTTCGTTCGTTCCTCTGCCTGATCGTCGGGTCGGGTAGGATCTCTCTATATCTGTCTGAGTGTCTCGGATCTAATCGCTATTGTGAGGGTGTTGGTGGTGGTTGTGGTCCCGAAAGGACGAACTGATTCAATTTCGACCTGGTAGTGGCGGTGGCGGCGGCGACAGCAGCGGAATTGTTTGAGGATTCCCATTGGTTTTCTTTTGGCAGCGCGTCAACTGCTGCTCGCGTGCTGCGGCCGAACGTTTGTCGTTCGGCGAGCGGTCGGGTCCTGGGCCCACGGAACGACCAGCTGCAAAACAAATACAAATTACAATAATGGCTGACGACAACAATGAGTTTGTCCCTCCGCCGCAGTGTCATGTGTTCGAACCTACTGCTGAGGACTTCAAAGATCCATTGGCGTACATAGCAAAGATTCGTCATGTCGCTGAAACATCCGGCATATGCAAGGTGATCCCACCAAAGGTGAGTTAAGTGTGAGAAGAACACTACGATGTAGTGTGCAACATTATCTATACCCATGAACACACACATATACATACATGAAACCCATACATAGACACGATACATAGAAGCACCCTCGGTACATGAATGCACCAATCCGTACTTTACAAGAATGGGTGTTTGTGTAGCCGCCTGTTATTTATGCTGTCGTGCCCATGACGGCAGAACCGAATCGGGTAGAGAAGAGAACTCCACTACGGGATAGCTCGTTGCAGTAGTGTTGTCCAATGCGACAGGCTGGCTGCTTTTCATTTTCAGCTGTGTGTATGCTATGTGCCTACAAGTTGGTCTCGTTTGCATTAAGGCAGAATACTATGAAAGACTATATATGTCTATGCTGCTGGCCGTCAATACGATTCATGGCCCCTGTTGTTGCTGGTGGTGTTGCCTCGACCAGTTCTCGTCGCGTATTTCGATAGCAGGATTGGAAGCCCATCATCGTACACATACTGCTGTGGCGACATTTGCTACGGCGGTAGCGGCCCTCATCGACGATCGCTGTGCAGCAGCAGCGACGGCAGAAAGCAGACCCCAATTGTCTCCGGTGGGGCCCTGCAGGCAACCTTGAGCCAGCTAAATTTCAGTTCCCAATCGGGTCCAGAGAGGAAAAATCAATTTATCAATGGCTAGATCCACGGCAAACCTGTGGAAGCAAAGCATTGTCCATTGGCGGCTCGCCTGCATCTCTATCGTTCGGGCCTCTTTGCTAGCGCTTTGGGTGGGGACTGATGCAGACAAACTCAACAACCTCCACGTGAAAACTATCGAAACGCCTTTGTTTCTTCTTTGCGGTAACACTACGCTGGTCTAACAACGGTAAAGACATGGCGGTAGCGGGCCATGGCAGCTCTACAGTCGATTCCGACGTAATTTCTTAAAACATGAAATTCTAAACGGCGATTACCTATGGGTGACCATTTGTCCGCTCGCTGATTAGGTCGGATTACTGGTAAAAGTGCAATTTACTTCGAAGTTTACCCAGAAAGAGAGAGAGAACTCAATCTGAAGCTGGTCGTTACTGCCAACGCTCTGCTGCTGCTGCTGCCCCTAGAATAGCTAGCAGCTCCCCTAACGCCTTTAGGCCTCAGGTACGCGATCGGTAATTCTCAATAATCCGATATTTGGGTAGAAATCGCGTCATCGTTTTGCCTACGACGAATTATCTAACTGTGGATGAATTTCCACGGGGAAAAGTTGTATCGGGGTATGGTTTGATCAGAGTACTCAATCATGGCCTTAGGCTCACTGGGACCATGGGCCGGCGCGAGGCCTCGACGTCGGCCTGGGGACGTGAACGCACAAACAACAGCGGGACAACAACTACAGCAGCAACAAGCGGCTCCACCTTGTCATTGTTGGCTTCCGTTGCGGCAACCCTTGCTATGATCATGTTGTTGTTGCTACTGCTGTGTTCATTGCTGTTGTATTTTAATCGTGCTTACGCTGATGATCCCTGCAGCAGCAGCAGCGACAGTAGCAGTGTGGTGATTGTTGATTCATTCGATCAGCGAGGCCATTCGGCAAAATGGGAGGATTTTCTAATGTGGTAACTTCTTATGATGGTGGTGATGACTGTGCACCTAAATAGTAGTTGTTTGGGGCGGGGTGGCCGATCAGAGGCTAGAGATCGGCTCGGGTGGTAGATTCTACGATAGCGTGTACGGTGTAGACAATAGCTGTGCTGGGCTATTTCGTTTTTTTTTCCGGCCAGCCAAGGAGTGATGTGGATATAATACTACAGTGCATCAAAATCATCGTAGTCATGGGTCAGCGGCGTAGCGCTACGGGACATTCGCTGATTCAACCTTCATGCGACAGTAATTGTTCCTGGGGCAATAGTATCCTCGTTCGGCCGCCTGTGTGGCGATATTGTGCTTATTGCCTGACCGTTAATCAATGCGTGTACTTATGTGGTGTGAATGTTTGCGGATGTGCTTATTATTTTGCAAACATGGTCCGAATTTTGATATCAAGGGTTAACAACTCTGGGGTTATTATTCGATACGAGGTCGATAGATAGCCGTGAGCTCGATCCCTCTCATGAGTGGAGGCTAAATTGATGTCTGCCATATTGCACGTGATGAGATTGTTGGCGTTGTTGTTGTTCTTGTTGCTGCTGCTGCTGTGATGTTCTGTAATCGGTCTGGTCAAGAAGCTCAAGTCAAGGTTGAGGCGTTCCTCATCATTATCGATCCGAGACGGCTCCGTTGCGACCGGGAATCATTCGCTCTTATTACCTGTCTACGACTGATTTCCTGCGGAAGGGCGATGCTAAGCTTCAAGAAAGCTATACCGATCGAGGTAGTCCTACAGCAGTATTGTTGTTGTGCTGGTTAGTCGTGGCCATTTGACGAGTCAGCCATTGCTGCT
The DNA here is from genome assembly GCA_019614645.1 of Stratiolaelaps scimitus. Classification (NCBI taxonomy): domain Eukaryota; kingdom Metazoa; phylum Arthropoda; class Arachnida; order Mesostigmata; family Laelapidae; genus Stratiolaelaps; species Stratiolaelaps scimitus. The sequence continues at coordinate 5,631,015 of JABWDB010000020.1, read as the reverse complement.
GCCGATGCGCCCACCAGCGGCGGTGGCACCACCATCACCACCGCTATGACGATGACGGCAATAGCTACCAGCAACTACTAAGTACCACCACCACGAATGCTGCTGTGTTGTGCTGCCCTGGTGCTTGTAGTCCCTCCTGCTGCTGCTGCTATTGCTGCTGGTGTTGATTTGGCATGAGTGTTGTCGGCTGCGGCTGCTGTTGACCGCCATGTTACATTATTAGTAATTTGTGAAGGCAGTCCATTACGAGACAAAAGCGGGGGGGGAGAGAGAGAGAGAGTGTGTGTGTGATCGTAAATCACTACTGGACCGGGAGGAATAAGATGGGCAGACGGAGAACGCCCCCGTCCCGGTCGTCTTGAAGTGGTACCGATTGATCTTGCTCGTGGCAGAGCCAAGGTACTAATATATATGTGTATATAGATATATACACATATATACATACATATATTTAATAACACTGGTTATCGGTACCCATGTAAAAATCGTTTTGTGCGTCCTTGGCTGCTGGAGGTTGTTGGGAGGGATTAGTGGGTGATTTTCCAAACGACAAAATATTCACCATCATGCTCAAGTGAATTAACAGAAGCGATGTACGTCAACAAGGTATATATATATACCATCAATCACGAGGATCAAGTGAGGAACTGCTCCTGCAAAAGTAGGGCTATATTGGACCCATCGTTATCCTCGTTCGTTGATCAGCCGAGAACTCGACGCATCATCATCATCATCACCCATTGGTTAGGTGATGCTGCTGCTGTTGTTGTGACTTCTTCTCCTGGTGATATTACTGTTCATTTTGCTGCTGTTAGGGCTACCTCGACTGCCGCTGTTCGACGATGCTGTTGCTGCACCAATGAGTGCCTGTTTGCTGTTGGCATGCTGCGTTTAGTTACTGTTCTCAGCAGCGGCCGCAGCAACGTAGCCGACATGTTGGACAAGAGCGAATCATTCATTTTTGCTGTGCCCGCGGCTGGCGTTACTCTTTCGACGGCTAAGTCGACTGCTGACGGCAAATTTCTGTTTGGGTAGTGTTATCATGTGGCTTTCTCGTGGCAGAAATAAAACTGATTTGATTTGTAGGAAGTTTATGGGGAGGGAGGGGGCGGACTTTTGCAGAAAGTGAGAGAATGCGCCACACGGAGAAAATCAGAGTTGGCTTTAACTAGAGGGGTGGACGTGTAAATATCAGCAAGCAACAATAGAAAAAACATTTGATTCGTGATTATCTTAGCTATGGAACAACGTGTGTGCGCCATTAGTGGCCTACGACGATAGATATATTGTATCACTAAACATATTTGTCAAGAAGATCTCAGCCATCTGTATGCTCTGATCAAGTGAAGTGTTGCGCCTGACTCTCTATGTAGGTCGTACGCTAAAAACTCGTTGCAATCTGAGGTAGTTACATGTAGAGAGGGGAAAATTGAATTTTTTTATATTGGCTGCTGATGTAGGCCTAGCTAAAAATCTGTTCTAGCAATTTTGTCTTCTCTCTCTCTCTCTCTCTTCTCGGTGAATCAGGGCGGAGTGATCTGGCAGTCCCGTTCCCTAGCCTCCGTATACGTGTTAATATCGAAATGCGCGAGCGATAGATACATAGATAGATAAATAATGGAGAAATAGATTAATAATGGATGGATGGATTATATACATATATATATAATGTAGAAATTTGGTCGGTCGAATCGTTGCGCCGAAGGCGTTGTCGTTACTTCGTTTTGGTCCAAGCTGAGCGTGCGATGACAACCCTAATGCACTAAGCCTTACGATCCACCTGCGTCGTACAATAAGCGAATCCAGAATTGCCATTCAAGTGTCCATCTCAGCCACTCACGAAGAGGAAAAGCCTCTCCATAGACAAAAGTAGTATATTTACTTCCTTGCAGCATTTACGCTTGTGGCTATACATAGCGTCTTATTGAGTGGACGCATAATACTGGGAACATGAGTTGCTATCGTAGTCTTGCTGGAATAGGCCCGTCAGGATTAATTCGTCTTACAATGATCTTGAAGTTCATCATTCGAATAGCATGCTAATTAGCAATGCCAAACTCGGGACGGGTAGGGGACGACCGAGAAGAGAAGTAATACATAAAAATCGGATAAGATAGGAAATTAATAATAATAAAAAAAAATTAATTAAACAGCTCCGTTCAAGCTCTTCGTCTGGGGTTTGGGGTCTAAGGCCCAAATATATTCACTGGTTCTCACTGAACTCGTTGAAGGGGTTGCCAAAACGAAAAACAAAGGTATCCAAATTTTGTTTGTAGCTTGAAACTCGACAACATTTAACGGCCACTGGGAGCGCTTGAAGTCTAATGTTCTTATCCACTTCAGGTCGTACGTTATGTTTTTCCACCCAGGTGGTTCCCAGCGTTGTAGGAAGGGTGGTTCTTGTTGCTTAAAAAATGCGACGAGCGTGTCATGAAAACGCTAACGTTACGTAAATACCGGACGTAAGATGCCGCAATGACTAGGTCTGCATTCATGAGCATGACGTTTGTATATATGAAATGTGCTGATTTAATAAGCAGTAGTGAGTGCAGTGACAATGGTCTGCATAGGTAGAGGGTAGCGTAATATCACATGATGTCCCTGCTATATTAACGGGTCTATGGAAATGTACTGTTTTTAAGAGCGACGACTCGAGACTGAAAATGAAATCAAACGGACTAGCAATTTTCTCTATCTATCTCTATCTCCTTCGAAATCGTTTCACGGAGAAATAATGACTTACGTAAATTTTCAGCCTGAGCAAGTCCATAGCCATGTGTTGAGCGAATCAGTTCTATGGTATCTGTTGACAGACCCCGATTGTTGTTGTGTGAAAGTCAGAGACAATCAAGGATCATTATCGAGCTCTCGACCAACCTGGCGAGCCCAAGTTCCGGGTTGCCTACATGTACAAATAATTTAGAATCTCCGCGATTAGAATACACACGAGGCTCTCAAATCGTAGGCTGAACGTTGGTGCGTGCAATTTACGTGACCCGTGCCTCTTGCATACACAGACGGAGCGACTGGGTGATCCGAGACTCAATCAGGAGTCCAAGAATGAAATGAGTGAAATCGAGTAACGACGAATCGTGACGCTACATTGGAACATCAATAAATGCTATCCGAGATTGAGATATCATACTTGAAGATCTAAAGCAACTAAAAATAGCCATCATGATCCGCTTTGGGGGGTGGCGGTGCATACAAGGTGTAATGAAGTGCTACCTTGTGGTGGATATCGACTGGTGGCCTCATTTGTGCCGAACACTTAGTGACTTTCTCTTTCTTATGGTAGAATCTGTGTCCCCCCCCCCTGTTTATAAATGTTTGGTGGACGTGAGTACAAATTTTCGTGCACCTGCAGATCTGCCCTACCGCCGAAAGCACCAGTTGTCTGTAGGCCGTTTTGCCACTGAAATACGCGTGTGTTACTCAGCTCGTTATCGTGAACACGAATGTCGTCTTCTGAGCTGACCAGCGGCGCGGTGCAGTGCAGCCTTCTTCTGTTGTTGTGGATAGATTAAGGATTGGTGTTCCTTTGTTTCTGTCGACTACGAATAATTAGTGTAGTTGCTTAATTGCTTACCTCATCCTCAAACGATTTTGTCGACTTTCTTCTGCCAGTGAAATGGCATCGCGATCTTAAGGAACGAGGCTATCGATTATATTCGATTTTGTTGAATTCGACCCTGTTGGTTTATTATGATACCGAAAATGTGACGAACTGATTTCATATGAAATCGATGCGCGTAAGATTATTACGTATATTGTTATTAGCTAGCTCTATTGAAATGAAATAGCCAAACAAACGAAATCTGAATAAGTCATATGTTGGGTATGTGCAGACATTTCTCTGCTTGTTCCCTAAATGAGTATAGCATCTTTACGAAGCGAGTCTGCATCATTTGAGAAATAATGCAACTCAACTTGGCAGCAACAAGTAACGAATCAAAAATGTCAATTTCTACATATATTAGTTTTAGTGAAAGCTGTAAGAAAATACGGGTTTAGGTTCTCTGCTTTTTCAGGACACAAAGCACTCCCATTGAGTTCACGGAAAGGTAATCATGAGATGGCTTTCAGATTTAGGCAGATAACTGAGATTGTCCATAAGCCCATAGAGTGTTGGATGGTGTTCATATGCAACCATCAAACAGTTCCCAAGTGATGAGGAACTTGATGAAGAATCAAAGGTCCTTTTTTTTCACTAGGCATTTTTGTTTTACAGTGTAGGTCAGCCATCAATATGTCCTTCGTAATGGCTTAAGAGGTTTTCGCACATCCATCAATAATTACTAATTTCCGTTACTAACATCATATCAACTAATCCGTTACTAATTTATGTTACTTGATTAATTGCTGTTTTAATTGTGCAGGATTGGCAGCCGCCATTTGTCGTCGATGTTGACAACTTCCGATTCACACCACGAGTTCAGCGACTCTCCGAGCTGGAGGCGTCCTCCCGCCTCAAGCTTAACTTTCTCGACAAAATAGCGAAATTTTGGCACCTTCGCGGTAACACTCTCAAAATACCGGTGGTGGAACGCAAAAGCCTCGATCTATTCAAGTAAGTTTGGCAGTCGATATTCGAATGTGCTGCAGTACAAGGCATGCTGATGATGATTATTATCATCCAAACCAACTTGCAAAATGCTAGTACCAAATATATAATCTAGACTCTTAATAATTACCTGCTAGCAAAGTTCTCGTTTGATTTTTGGTGAATTCAATGGATGGATTGTTTTGGTTTTTCCAGGCTGCATCGTATCGTGCAATCCGAAGGTGGCTTTCACAAGGTCGGCCGTGAGCGAAAATGGTTCCAGGTCGTGCAACGGCTAGGTCTACCTCCGGTGAAGTCGCTTTCGACAGTATTGCGCAATCACTATGAGCGCATTCTATTGCCGTACGACATCTTCAAGCAAACCGGAGGATACGTCGCTCCCGAAACGAAACCAACAGTCAAGATCGAAGATGTACGCAAGAACGAAGCTGTTCCTCAGCCAAAAAAGCAATGGAATAATGAACCCTCAGTTTCACTGACAAGCTCGCCAAAGCCTCTTAAGACAACACCGGTTGGTACCCCTCCTCCGGATATCAAGTGGACGCTAACTATCTCTTCTCTTCAAACAATATTATTACTCAAGCGATGAATCCTTCCATGAATTTGTTAACAATTCACGAGAATGTGATTATAGTAATTAATTATATAGATACCGGTATTTGTCCCTGCTACACGTATACTATCGTGGTACTTTGTTGTTGTTATTGTTGTTGTTGACGACTTGTTATTGTTGTATTTGTGTGTCCGTGTGTCCAGGTGGACAGAGACTATGTGCCACACGAGATTGTCCAGAGGCAAAATATCCCTCCGCCGAGCACCACCGGGCAGAGACGGAGTAAGCGTCACTGTGATGCTGCCCAAAATGAGGAGGGCACCAGTACAGCGGCAGCGACTACCGCAGCCGGCGGCGAAGCGACCGACAATAAGGAGCTCAAGCGGCTAGCCTTCTACGGTGCCGGACCTAAGCTTCCGGGCTATTCGCCGCCCAAGAAGAAGGTTAAAGATGAGCCGACCGGCGACGAAGCTGTCGCGCATATCATGTGCAAGGCATGCGAGAAGGGCGACGATGAAGACCGACTTCTGCTGTGCGACAAGTGCGATGCACCCTTTCACACATTTTGTCTTCGTCCGCCGCTTAACGATATTCCGAAGGGCGAGTGGCGGTGTCCAGGCTGTGTAGCCAGTGAAGTTCTCAAGCCAAAAGAGGCGTTCGGCTTTGAGCAGGCCCGCCAAGAGTACACTCTGCAGGAGTTCGGCGAGAAGGCGGATCGCTTCAAGCGCGACTATTTCCACATGCCCATTCACAAGATCAGCACTGAGGTCGTCGAGAAAGAGTTCTGGAAGGTACTGACTGAGATTCACGCCGATGTAACTGTCGAGTACGGTGCGGACCTTCACTCGGCGGAGGTCGGCAGCGGCTTTCCAACCGAAAACACACCGGGTCTCATGCCCGAAGACCGCGAATATGTCACCTGCCCGTGGAATCTAAATAATCTCGCCAACTTGAATGCGTCCGTACTTCGGCACATCGACGGTGACATATCGGGTATGAAGGTACCATGGGTCTACGTGGGTATGTGCTTCTCAACTTTTTGTTGGCACAATGAGGACCACTGGAGCTACTCCATTAACTATCTACATTGGGGGGAGCCGAAGACCTGGTACGGCGTCCCGGGTGATGCTGCGGAAAAGTTCGAGTCTGCGATGGCGGCCAAGGCGCCCGAACTTTTTGAGGTGAGATTCTTATTGTGATACAAGTAAATAACCCTAGGGTATATGTACGTCATATAAACAGCATACGAAACATTATATAAGATTGTTACGCAGATACTGAAGTAAGATTCGGTTTGACGATTGACACGCACAGGCCCAACCTGATCTACTGCATCAGCTGGTGACAATTATGAACCCGACGGTGATGCAGGCGTCAGGTGTGCCGATCTTTCGCGTGGACCAAAAACCCGGCGAGTTCATTATTACCTTCCCTAGGGCCTACCACGCCGGATTCAATCAGGGGTGAGTGCTGCTCCTAATAATTATGAACTGTTCAACGGCGTCTGACCAAATTGATACCATAATTAAGCTCTCGAGCGAAAACTGAAGCCCGAAACGTTATCGAGTCGCAATCATGCTAATTACAGAGTGATTAATAGTCTTCCAAACAGGACAAGTATGTGAACAGTTACCACTAGATATATTGTGCCATTTTCAATTCATTGCATTCACTAGAGTGCACAAATTTGCACAGACATTTCATTACATATTACATTTGTTTGATTAGTTTTTACAACAATCACTAGTAAGATTCAACTTAGTGAGAAATCCTATTGGCACCGATGATTCACTGCCTTGTTTCATATCTTAGTTACAACTTCGCCGAAGCGGTCAACTTCTGCCCCGCTGATTGGCTCCCAATAGGCCGCGCTTGCGTACGTCATTATGCTCTGCTGAATCGATTTTGCGTGTTCAGCCATGACGAGCTCGTCTGCAAGATGGCCTCCGATCCGGACAAAATCGACATTGGGCTGGCCGCAGCGACCTTCCACGATATGCTAACGATGGTGGAGGGTGAATGCCAGCTTCGGAATGAGGTCAGCGATTGGGGTGTGACCAAATCCGAGAGGCTCATCTTTGAAATTATGGCTGACGATGAGAGGCAGTGTCACACATGCAAGACAACGTGCTTCTTGTCTGCCATCACGTGTCAATGTCGAGAAGAGAAACCACGATCTGGTGACAAGGACACGAACAAGGATGAGAAGGTGGTAAGTAACATGGTTTGCCTCAATCATGCTAAGGACCTCTGCGACAACTGCAGGCCGTCGCAGCATATACTTAAATATCGCTACGCGTTGGATGAGCTGCCGACGATGCTGGAGAATCTTCGACGAAAAGTGGAAGCCTTTGATGAATGGGTGCGAAAGATCAAGGAGCTCCTAGTCAAAAATCGCAATCCGAAACCAACCCTCGAGGACCTCAAGGCATTGCTGAATGAAGCAAATGAACACAATTATCCATCTGCCGATGTTGGCGCCGCTCTGAAAAAAGCGGTTCGCCAGGCTGAGACATACGCGCAGTTCGCGCAGCAACTGTTGGCAACGAAGGTCCGGACACGGCGGCAGGATGTCAACAACCAACCCGTTGGACGGCTGTCAAAGGACGAGCTGGCCAAGTTTTACCAGTAAGTAGTGAAGTAATATTGGTCAGCCAATTATATATATATATATATATATATATATATGTATGGGAGGTTCTGTAAGGTGTTTTTTATTGACTTGTCGTAAAGATCACGTGGCGCTGATTCAGCAATATTGCTTCATAAGTGCGCAGTGGTATAATTGCGCTCAATGTCGTTCAGATTCATTTCTATCTGTACACATAACTATTTGAAATTAAATTGATACGATTGGTCTCTCACTAAATATAGTCGATCTCGATTCTGTATATATATATATATATATATATATATATATATATATATATATACATTTGTAACAATAATTGATTGATTTTCCATCTCGTTGTCCAATGTGAAACTCGACTTAGTGCAACAAAACGATGAAGTCGTTTCATAAACATAACTGTGACCTTTTAACATGTTTTTTTTTCTTAGGGAGATGCAAACGATGCAATGCACGATCAAAGAGACTTCGATCATCCGCGGCCTCATGGATAACGTCGAGAATTTCTGCACCCAGGCTGAGGAATTCCTCAAGATGGACGACTCCGACGAGTCGATCCCGCTTGATAAGCTTAAGGTAATTCGAACTTTGCTGCCACGTTACGATTGCCACTTATCAACCGCCTGCACCGTTCTGCTAGTCTTTCATTCAACGGCGCTTTGATTTTATTATCGTGAATATTATTAGCTAATTTGCATGAAATCTTAATCAAGCATTTTTGTAATCGTTGACTGTCTTCGATCAAGTATAGAACTTGGTACATACCTTATACGAAACGCATATATATATATATATTTGGCTGACCCCAAAAAAATACGGCACTGCTATCGACTTGTGGCGTGTTCTTATTATTGACCGGTTTGAATTCAAATTTGGCGGGTAGCGAGATACAACTATTAGCAAGTATACGGCGCGACAGCCGCATTCGGCTCTTGTTGGGCGTTCGAAATGGCAACTGGCGGACCAAGTCCCTCAGACTTGCATTGTCAGAAGCTGTGTCAGGTTTATCTTTCAACAGAAGAAATGTCTAGCTGAAATACATGGAGAGCTGGTTAGTGTGCACGACCACAATGCCCCAAGTCGACGACAGGTGTACTGTTCGTGTGCGCACTTTAGGCAAGGCGACTGGGACATTAATGAACATCATGAGCATTGTTAACACATTAACAACATTAACTGGGACATTAGCGCCCACCTCTTCCCGAATCTGAAAATGCGTGAGGAGTGTTCGCGAGACAATTTGAATATATATAGGCAGCAAGCGAGTCGCTTAGAGCATACCGTTGCAGTGGACAAGACATGGGTCAGCCTGTATAGGGGACTAGAAAAAGATCAAGTGAAACAGTGGCTACGACCAAGTGAACAGGCAATGGCGGTAGCAGTACCAAATAGATTCGATCCTAAAGTAGTGGTAGCACTTGCCATGGATTTCAACGGAATTGGTACTACGAGATTTTGGGCCCAAAAGAAAAAATGGACTCGCCTCGACATCTCGAGTTCTTGAAGGGACTCATGAATAATTGGCACGACAATAGGAAGCACCGAGTGTGGCTGCTCGATGACAATGCTAGGGCACATCGAACCAATGAAATTACGTCCTGGCTTAAGGCCAACAAGATTGAAGAGGTAGATCTCGTACTAAAAAATCTCTGTTCTAACTCGCTTAGTTTAGCCGATATTTAAATTTGTGTGCCATTTTTTTTGGGTCAGTCGAATATATGCCTTCTATTTGTATATTTAAACTTGTTTCACTCAACAAATGTAAAGTCGTCCTTTGGTAAGCGTTTCGTCATCTCGACTAACATCGTGTTGTGGTGTTCGAATATTCCGACGTCTATACAGGAGTTAACAGTGCGGGGTGAGTCATTGGACGTGGAGTTACCCCAACTGACGCAGTTACGACATAAAATGGAGAGAGTAGGCTGGTTGCGCAGGGTCAACCGTCTATTGGCGGCACGGAGAAATTCAGAGGACGCCGTTGAAGTGAGCTTGCAGGATATCCGGGGCCTCCTTCGCGAGGGTGTCAATCTCGCCCCGCACCGCAATGTAGAGAGTCGTGCCGGACAACTACAGCAGCTGCTTGTGGATTGCGAACGGCACGATGATTGGGCTGCCGAAGCACTAAAGGCCAAGTAAGTTAAACTAATGAGTTTATCATACCGTGTATTTGTTAAGCAGAATAAGCGAAACCTATATAACAAATATATGATATATCGGCAGTAAAAAGTGACACTAGTTGTTGTAAGCTGCTTTGCAGGCCAACTGCAGGTACTCTAACCTGTATGCCATCATGACGTCTGAATTATAGGCCGAAACCCACCATTGCCGAGGTAGAGCCCCGTCTTCAAGAAGCCCTGAAGATTCCTGTGACATTACCATCGGTGCTCCTGCTTGAGGAAGCGTTTTTCAAAGCTAAGGACTGGGTCGAGCAAATGCAAGAACTCACAAACCGCCAGCGACATCCGTATCTTGAGCAGCTAGAAGCTCTAATGAACAAGGCGAAGCACATTCAGCTAGGACTTGAGCCATCATGGGGAAAACTTGAAAAGATTATTGATGGCGCTCGGGCTTGGAGAGAGCGTGCTGCAAAAACATTCATGAAGAAGAATACTCCTGCTGGTCTTCAACTCCTCGATATCCTCAGCCCCCGGGACGATCCGCTGAACTCGAGGGGTGTGCGAATCAACAAAAAAGATGAGATCAGCGTCGTAAGTTTCACGTTATTCTGCATTCACGCTTAGCTCAGTTGTCCCTGAATGGTACCAAACGAACGAAAGCTAATGAGTGATAATGACGAACACTTAAAGGCATATAAGCGGTGATGATAAATCGAGACAACAAACATATGTTGATAATGAACAGTGTTATTGCCACTGACAAGTAAAGACAATTCCCCCGTGGGGTAACGCTAGTAAGTAAGGTTGACGTTGATACCACTGGCCTAAAAATAGGGCCTTGGCTGTTGCTAGACGATTGCTATCAATCTCACCTTAACAATCTCATCTCTTTTGATATTTCTTAGGCGGAGGCGTTCGAAGCGGCTGCCACCAAGGAGTTGGACTACTGTCGCCGGCTACGGCGGCACAATCAACTCCGCAGACAGCGGCGGCATTCGAATAATGCCAGTTTCAATAATAGCAACGATGATCTGTCCGTTCTCGAGGAGAAACATTGTATCTGCCATAGAACTTTCACCAGAAACATGCTTCAGTGCGTGCTGTGCAATGACTTCTTTCACTGTGAGTTCATCACATATCGCCACCACGATAATAAGAATAATAATAATAACACCACAGTGGTAGGTTGTGATTATTATTGTTGTTGACTCGAATGCAGACGTTAGGTATTGGTTTTGATGTACGTGGGAACTTGAGGTACATTTCGAGATTCAGAATTCATATATTTATACAAATGGTTCTTTTTGCTATTATATATCCGCACTTGCAGTGACGTGCGTACCACCGTCATGTGTAGCTCAGGCTATGGGAGCGGCGTCGGGTGACCGGTCACCGTCAAGCGGCAACGGTACAAATGGTGAGGGAAGCAACTCTTCAGGTGGCGAAAGCAGGCCCAAATCGTCCCAAGCACAAGGTAGCACCTCTGCCACGACGAATCTTACCCCGCCAAAGTTCCTCTGCGTCTGGTGCCAACGAGGCCGAAGACCTCGACTTGAGACGATCCTTCATTTGCTCGTACGTTCGTTTTATTCTGTCTTCATTTTACCAGATTGAGGTTTTCATATCTGTTGCATATCGTTTGATGCGAATTTCAACAACTTCTTGAATTGGCTCATATATATATATATATATATATATATATATGGTGTTATCAAATGATGCAGTGGGTGTGTTGTTCCCTTACATGATGAAGGACACGAAAGGTGTTAGTACATGACAAATTTATTCGAAGGCTATCTAAATGTCGCAAAATTCAATCAAACAGTATTGAATATTCGTAGGGTTTTTAGTGACATTAGAAGCATTATCGTTGTATCCGTCCCGGGGAATGAGCACGGTTGGCCTCGGCACCGTTTGTAGTTGGTCTCAATTTCCCCCTCTTTTATTGGAGCCGTTTCCGGCATGACCCCAATATAAGGCGCCATCGAAACTAACCGTGTAAATTTGCTTACGTTGCGATGCAGCCACAAAGCTAATAATGTATGCAAAGATGTATACATTAACGACGAAATATTAGCAGTCATATATATAGCAATGCCGAAAGCAGTTGTACCGCGGACGTTAAATGTTGGCTGTGGGTCAGCCCGGAAAATGTATTTAGCAATTTATTCTTGAGTTGATAAATTGCATTTTTTTCTTCACCGATTTTGCTGATATGATCTCGTATGATCGCCACGATACAGGTACAGCTAGAGAATCTTCCCGTCCGTGTAGTCGAAGGCGAGGCCCTTCAGTGGCTGACGGAACGCGCGATGTTGTGGCAGAACAAGGCTCGTCAGGCGTTGCAGGGCCGAGAGGTAACCGGCTCTGTGCAGAAGCTTCACCAGATTGGCATGATGATGCAGCGTGGCGAACTTGAACATCTCGAGTCGACGTACGGATTCGCGGCCAAGAGAAACTCGTCGGGCGCACAGGAGGGATGGTACCATTCGAGGCCCCTGGTTCATTTGCCCGGCGACATTCTCGCCAAACTTGAGGACCTCATGATTGAGGGTGATCTGCTAGAAGTGTCCTTGGAAGAAACCATGTCCCTATGGAGAGTAATCTCGGTGTGTATTGTATTCGTCTCATATCGTGTTTTATAACGAGGAAGTGTTTCGCTGTATATATCCCTTACATCGTTTGAATACTTGCAGCGACTTGTGATCCCGACGGACGAGGTTTGTTCGTACGCAAAAGGCTCGTATTTGTTACATTGCCATGTCTATTATTGAATGCGGTGATTTCCTCTCGCTTCTAGGCAACTCGATCGAATTTGCCCCCTCTGTCAGCAAGTGGCCTTGACAGCGCGGAGGAGAGCCCACGTAAACGGGGCCGGAAACCCGGCTCGGCTTCGGAAGACGGCCGGAGGCGAAGAGCTCAGGCGCCCGCAGGAGCAGTTAGCCTAAGCGTTCAGGAGTATGAGAACAGCTCGTCGGGCGGCGGCGATGAAGAGGACAACGACGACGAGGACAAGTTAGTAGTCGCTAGATTCACAGAACAGGCCCACGATATGTACTGACTGTCATATTTTTGCTTAAATTATTGTGTGCTGGTTCGAACAACAGTTTGATGCCGGCGAAACATGAAGAGGCTCTAGCATGACTAAGCATTGTTTTTTTTAATAGTTCTATGAAACAGTATTGCCTACTCCTGAAACAACGTCAGCGTTGTGCGCCTCGAGGTGGCTGTTGAAGCATGTGCTTTCACAGTCATTATCCTATAGTACGTGCAATCATAATACTACTATTCATGCGCTTCGTTAATTAATTTTTCTATTCATTTATCCATCATAGGTGTTCGGCTGACCAGTGTGAACGTCCAGAAGGGGAGGCTGTCAATTGGGTCCAGTGCGATGGTGGCTGTGACAAATGGTTCCATATGCGCTGTGTTGGCCTTCCCGATGACCACGAGATGGACGATGACTTCGTCTGCAACGCCTGTAACGGTCAAGATGAGTCCCCAGCCGGCGTGGCTGTCGGCGATGGCAGCAATGGTGGAGAACCGAGGGCGAGCACATCCCGAGCAGGTTTAATCTCGCGGTAGAGCCTTGACGATGACGACGAACCGCCGCCCGATCGCATGAAGCGGAAGAAATATCGGCGCGCTAACAACGTCGTCAAGACAGAATCGGAATTGGAGGCACGAAAGCGCTTTTCGAGCACAGAGCAGACGACAATTTTTTGATGGGTGATGATGTTTTGAATGCGAGAATTTTCATGATGGAGCTAAAAGAGATGGATTGCGTGTGGGCACGCCCAAAAGGAATCGGAGAGGTCGCTCGGAAAGTTCGGGTTTGGGGCGAGTTGACGGACCGAGAACCTGGCGCCGTTCGCGAAGGAAACTCCCCGGAAATCTGTCCCAAGTGTCAACCCGAACTGTTTGTGTTTATTCGTGAGTGTGCCACTCTTGCTTGCTTTGCTGGTGGCCCGTGAGAATGTTGTGCGTGAAAAGGGAATTGATCATCGGTGACAAATTGTGGAAGTAGTGGATCTTTTCGGGTCTAACGACGAAGCCATTGAATGGCTTACAAATGAGATGGGAGTACGATTCGCAACAAGAGATGTCATCAACGTTTCATTGTGGGTATACAAACCGTTGTGAAGAAGAAGACGAAGAAGAAAATTCACGATTGCTTTGTGGACTCTCTGAATTGGCTGGTGTTGCTGGCCAACGACAAACAAACAAAAGCTAAGTGGGGGGGATCTGGAAAATATCTGGGGAAAACGTTGTACAGCGTGTATATAGTGTACGATAAACTTGTGCTGTTGCTGCATCGGAGAGAGAGAGAACGAGAGACAGAGAGCTATTAGCTACTACTACTACAGTTAATAACAATAATATGATTGATTATTCTTATTATAACTACCACTAGAGTACTATACTATAGATAGAGATATAAGGCGAGAGACAGAGAGATATGAAATAAGACATCAGACAAGAGGAGGAGGTAAAGGAGATATGTTGGTGTGTACGATATCGCCACTCATAACAATAGAAAATGTGGGGCTTCTATGGAGACACATTAGGCACAGTAGCAGAATGTATTTAAATCGACAGGTTAAGGCCTGGACGTTTAGCGGTTTGGGCAGAAGGCTAGATTATATATATATAATGTGTGTAGAAAAAATAAAACATAGTAGTCTCAGTGGTGATCTTGGTTGATCGTAAATGAATCTTTAGAAGCGGGACATGGTCAAGGGGACAACAACAACAGCAACAACAAAAAACACTACGTAGCACCCAACAATAGCTGGTGACTAGTTGGTAACCATCATAACTACTAGTAATGATAATAATAATGAATATTATTATTATGATTATTTGCTCTAATTAAGGGTAAAAACATACAGTAGTAACTAGTGAAGGAATAGCAGACGACACTGCATGCTAGCAGACGATTATGTCCCACGGAGTATAATAACAATGCCGAGCGGCAAGAAATAAACAAAAAAAAACCTCGGAGGCGAACTCGGAGGCGACAAAGCCAGACGATGCAAGGAGGCCAAAGATACGCTATTGATTGATTCGATCTTCATCATTTGTTGTAATAATTATTAGTTTTTGTTATCATGATCGATCGACTAATTATTTTCCGAGTAACAACATCAGCCGAATTATCTTGATCGTTTGTAATCATGGAACAACAGCTGCTTATGCATAGCTGTGTATAATATACACGCACATATGCTATTATATATTAATCTTTCTTTGCTCTGTGTGAGTACATGTGCTGTCAATTTATCGGTAAATTTTCGCGTTGATAAAATAATAATAATAGTGGATAATAATGAAATATAATACTGACAATAGAAGACCTGTGCATATATCTATTAATTGCATAGGCCTGATGAAATGAGTGAGTGATTAATATAGTATTTTGGCTTTATTGAGCATCACCAGTTCATCTTAATCATGTTAACAGTCATCATTATTCTAGAGACATGCACTTTTGTCTATAAAAGTTGTCTCGGCCTGCAAATAGCCGAAGAGACCATGGGAACATATTTTACTATGAGATACACACAGACGAATCCAGCGTTGGACAAAAAATCATTACGGATGGATGAATGATTATCACTACTAAGGTACCCCCAATCCTGTTAACACTCCCATATCGTATTTTAATGAGAATAATTATTATTATTTCGATTACGTTCATAATTCTATGTTATCCACATTACTGATAGTTGAAACTACTCGTAATCGTCTGCGCTTCGACGATACTGGTCCCACCCGCGGCTCGCGGTGACAAAATCACCTGAACCACCGGTCGGATATGGGCTCCTGGGAATGCGGGTTTCTCTCTCAACTTCGCATAGGGTCCATGAGTGGCAGTTGCACTCAAAAAACAACCACGTTTTATGTATACACGCACACACACACACACACATATACACATGCATAGATAAGCACGTATATATATATATATATAAAGACATGTACGAAAAATATACATACACATTTGGAAGGGGAGTAGAAACTGTGTTTGACATGCGACGTCATCAACCAGAGCCTTTGGCCTGTCGTGTTGTTCTTCATGGAAGAAACATCTACTGAGACATGTCTCAGAGAAGAAGATATATATTGGAGATGTTATGTTGGAGATGTTTAGGCTGGGGTATGGGCTCAGCCAGCAAGCAAGAGAGACAGAGACGGCGTCGACAGAATAACCTGAGCTTCATGGGGTGGTCAATCAGTCAGTGAAAAGGTTCGCTGACGTTTTCGATTACGTGAATAGAAAAGAAGGCACATAACGTCCAGGACTGAGGTGGTCAACACGACAGTTAACACCACCCTTGTACTCTCCTACATTGGTCCGACATTGCCTAGCATCTATGGATGAGAAACTGAATGAGAACTACTGATTCTACGATCAATCGATCGACGGACGAACGAACGGCGCACATCTACGTAACACACTTGTCCCCTGCTCAGGGAATCACACAATGGCGGCGCCCTGCATGCTACATATACATATATATATAAATATGAGGAGAGAAAAAAAAATACCGAGATAGAATAGATCGGCGAGTACATCACCGATCGATGGGGTCTGTAGACCTTTAATATAGAAAACAAGAGGAGAAACAAGATTTTCAGCAACCGGCATACGACGATGGAGAAATCGAAGAATATTATTAGCACAACCTCGACGACGATGAAGATGTCAAAAAACAAAGTGTAATAAAGTTATTAAACATCATCCAGAACATATGGCAAATATGGTCAAAGAAACTACCGGTGTCATCTATGAAACGTTCGAGAGCATGATCCGATCGAGGTTGGGTTTTGTAGCAAACTGCTATGGGATCTGTGGAATTATTTAACTCTGAAGATATAATATATATATATCTTGATTATATATATATATATAGGCTATACTATTCGTTATTAGTTTTTGTGGTCATTCCTTAGACTTCAACTAATATAGAGTTACTCTGTAGTTCGGTACAAGTAGATAATAATACAGATTATAATAGATAGAACAACTTTATTAACAGAGTACGGAGAACCGAACAACTGCCGCCTTCGGATACCCACAAGGGAGAAATTCCCTTGCAGGTGCATGCCAAACGTAGCGAGCGCTGGATCACTTCCGATGCTGTATAGCTGTGGGTAACGATTCTATGGACATACGTTCTATTATATATTAGAAGCTAAGGAAGATGATTCAGGAAGACACATCAGGTCATCAGTCTCCGACTGCGCCAGGTCCAAAGGTTCCATGAGAGATGTTCCTTCATCAGCTTCATGGAGCATTAATAAGTGGAACTGCACCACTTTCATAATGGTGCCCATCCCGCGTTGTGGGAGCGAACCCAGCGAATGTCCCAGATCAAAGTGAACATCAACATTCTGCTTAAGACAACTTGATGTCCGACCACCAACCCGGCCCATATCAGCTTCATCGACAGGAGTTTTCCATTGTAAACCGAATATCCAAAATTTTCATGTTCATACGAACAGCAAAGAAAGACACGGTGCTTTTGTTTTTGTCAGTAATGTAAACATTGACTCATATATTTTCGTTACGATTATGTTCTTTTTCCTGCTGCTTTATGTTTTTGCTTTCAGCAAGAACTTAGCTCGTTCACTATGTTCGTATATAAATCCTATTGAAATATTAAGTCAGGCAGAATTTAACAACGCAACGTCACCCGTTCGTATATGCATCTTCACCGCGGTCTGATATAGCAGCATAAATCACAACTTGTAAGCCACATGTATAGTGTAAACGAGTATAGGATAAACATGCTTGGTGATTTGCGCAATAAATGCGTCAAGTGTCATGATTACTTAATTACACGTGTACACTCGGCCCGTTATTGTCATCGCAGAGGTTGATTTAGAAGGGTGGTCTGTTCCTTGATCTTAACTGACCAAGAAAATAGGAGGGTCGATCAATGTAGTCGACTGTGTCCCAGCGAACTGAGGCTACTATTCGCAGAGTTGATGCTTCCAAATTGACGAATTACTGCACGTACGTATTTCTTGCTTCGGTCGCGTTCTGGTTGTCATTTGTCATTATGACGCTAATTGTCAATGTGGAACCGTTAAATTCGGCGGCACGGGTGGTCCTTTGCTGTAGTCAGTAATCCAAGTAATGGTCGTCTCTCATGACTGTGATCTACTACTTTGATCGCGAGTCGTTAATTCTCGTCTAGTTAGTTCTTGTTTTCGGTGTTTTATTTAAGTTCCCCGTACACATTGTTTCACATGTATAACATTCGTATAAGATGCAGTTACTCGAGCAGCTGTCGCTGCCAGCCCACGCCAATCGTGTGGAGAACCACACACGACTGAGTCACAATCAATTCAATACAGGAGTATAAAACAGTCATTTCACACTCATCCGCGCCAAGAGTAAATTACCACGTCGTTTCTTTAGTTATAGCCGCAGTTCGTGAAGGGTCCCAAAATAGTTCGGTTTTAGGCAGGAGTGAGATACCAGCCAAGTGTCAACTGTCGGATATTAGACACTAGACGCCATAGCACTCAATGAGTGTTGGCTACTTTGTAATCTTGGTGTGCATGTTCAGAGCTGTCGATGTCAAGAGTACGTCAAGAGACGAATCGCATATCATAGACCGCTTCGACACAAGGCACGTGAGGTATAATTTTCTACTTGGTCAACATTGTGATTAGATGAGCCTCTAATTCTCTACCTTGTATAAGCGATTCTCAGACGTTTTTATTAACTATTTCCCTCGAGTTTTCAATAGATGTTCTTTATTACTTTACACGAATTCTGTACATGTATATAGCGTTAATTATACTCGGAATCTTTTTAGCTCTGTTTGAAAGTTATAAGGCGACACCTGAACACGGACCCCATTACTACACGTGCCTATTCAATTTAATCGACAACAGACGTTATGAATTAATACTTCAGGCCGGACGTACGGCGCAAGTTGGGGCCGGAATTAGGATAGTCGCCGCAGTTGTCTTTCACGGACAGATTGTCTCGTTGAGGACTCAAGCCAGAAATGACTTGGTCTGATGATCGTCGCACCGAGTTAGAAGACGCCGCCGCTCCGCGTCCTCGCCTTTCAAAACAATAAGATCGATATATTTATTTTCACATCTTGGGCTGGTTTTTGTTTTCAGACAAACGCAATACGATTTTTTTTTATTATTTTAATAATAATAATAATAAATACTGCATTTGATCATCGTTCTGACGTATACAACAGATTTCGTATACGTGTTTTTTTTTCGGTTAGAATTCACATCGTGCTAAACTGCGCGAGCTGAATCTTTCGACGGTAGATTCGAGGAAGAAGAAAGAAAAAAAAATGGCTGTGCAATTGTTTTGTTGTGTAAATCGAATACTAGAGAATAAAGGAGAATATAGATACTCGAAACATCTAATTAATTACGCTACTGAAAGGATTGGAAGGTACGCTCTGCAGAGTTGGAGTCCAGCACAATTCGTTTATCATCAGACGATGTGTAATCAATTTGCTCTTGAGCGCTTCTCTTGTATTGTTCGTAGATTTGCCTAAAGGCAAAGCAGCAATTTGATTATTGCTCAATACTACTCAATACTATTGCTCAATACTTTGTACCGGTTTCACTATTAAACGATCAACGTATCTAATCTATAGGGTAACTGTGAGATTTTTAGGATTATCAGTGTGTTGTGTTCCTTCAGATCCATTTTGATTAAAGCAGAACATTGTCTTCTCAATATGTGCTGGTGGTGTGTCACTCTTGCTGCCGCTGCGTCAGGTCATTAGCGGATATCGCCTCCGTTTGTTTTAAGATCATCACCACTCGTTGCTTGATCTGGCTATGATTATGTTTGTCGTGTGATTTCTTATCAGCTATCACTGTCTAATCATTATCACAGATGTGGGTGTAGATGCCAAAATTTCAATAGAACTATATATATATATATATATATATATATATATATATATATATATATATATGAATAATATTATGAATAATCATCATCATTTTCATTGCTCAATAGTGGCAGCTATCAGCATTTCGGTCCTCATAATTCTCCAGAACACGATGATTGGCTATTGTTGTTGATGGGGAGAAAGCTCATGTTTTCTCTAGGATTCGAAACGTTCTTCTGACCTGGCGCTTTTTGGCAAGGGTAACACTTCAACAAGATCCAAAGAACGGTCAATGGAATGGGCGTCACGACTGATGCTGTCACTGGGATTATCTGCAAGTGGTCAAATGATAAACATGGCAATATTATTAGTCTGCAACACTGGACAGATTCACATAGTCATTACCATCTTATTAAATACATAATAAATTGTATCTGCAACGCCTGTCCCTCGCTATGGGGCAGAGAGGCAATACCATCGCCTTCCTCGGGACAATGTCTCGGGCCTCGGCCCCTGATTCCCGCCCAAATAATCCCTAGAACTAATCCCTAATTATTGTATGTTTGAACAAAAGAAATGATAAATAATTGTATGCTACAACAACATAATTAGGTCAGTGGATTCCTAGCGTGGGTGACGAGATGACAAACACACGTCGCTACCTCAATGTACCTGATCGAATTATATAAATGAAAATATATGCAATTATAGAAGTGGGCGACAATTGTACCCACGTGAAATGCATCCGTTCATTGCAAAATACATTATTCGTTAATATAATCGACAGATAGATAGATGGCAAAAATACAAACCGCTGACATGTCTCCATCAGGCTTCGGCAGTGAGACTCCCAAAAGGACAATTGCCACACCCGTGTTCTGGATACCTGTTTCAATCATCACGGTGATTGCGTCCGTCCACGAGAGACGGGTAAGTCGAGCCGCCACGAAAGCTATCAAGAACCCTGTCCACACGTTGATGATCGAAGCTAGTGCAATCTACGAGAAGACACATCCGAACATCGGAATAGAAGGTAAGTTATATTATGGGCAAGTTATATTCTCTTGCTTGCAATACAATCGTACAGTCATCCGATAAGGTGGATACAACTAACCTATTAGTTGTTTCCTAGTAGACAAATCGCATACAAAAGTTAGTAGAAAGTGTCGGAAATAATGTTTGTGTAGTGCATTTCGTTGGAGGGTTACAGCCGTGACCCAATAATCTTTTCGCTTTTCGCATTTCGCATCAGCAATAGAGCTATAATGTGCGGATAATTACGTACTTTCCAAGTAAGTAGTCGAAACATGTAGAGATTAGCCCATGTTCCAAAGATGACGATGAAGATGATCATCAACAGTGAGAAGGGAGTCAGAATTTTTTTGCAGAACGCGGTACCTTTTGGGCAGTATCTGCAACAGAAAGACGATAGAGAGGCCGTTGTAGAGACAAATCTCGATACGTCGATTGTCGATACGTTCTCATGGCGCAGAGATATTACACATTCAGGTACACTAGCAGTGATGTTGTGGTATGACCACTGACACTAGGTGTTCGTCCAATGACAGTCGACTGGCTCCGAGTCTCGCGACTCGGTAGACCACCTCTGACGATAATTGCGTCAGTGTTCCATTTAAAATAATGATACTAATACTAACAACGAAAATAATCATCGGTAGTGGGAAGCGTATGTACGAGATTATTTTTAGCAAGCATTTACTTCTCTCGAAATGAGATTCTGTCGCGGGCTTTGGCTAATCTTTTTCGTTCGATTCGCGTATGTGTACCCTTTCGACCTACAGTAATTGAGTTTCCCTTAGGTGAACACATCGTATATTGAACGCAGGTACACTCCAAACGTTCCTTCTTACACTGTATTGTCCCCTGGATGGTCTAGTGGTGAGCGTCTTGGACTGCTAGACCAGAGGGTCGTGTGTGTTGGGTTCAAATCCTGTCAGACGCGGAGAATCTTTGTAGTTCTTTATCCTCTTTCTTTATCTGAAGATTCTTGCCAGGTACGAGTAAGGAAGAGAAAAAGCAAAGGTGGCCCCCACAGATCCTCATAGATAAACCCAAAAGGTTAAGAGCTGAGGCCTGTCACATAGGGGAACCGCTGAGGGTCAGCTCGAAAAACAGTTTTTCTTACACTGTATTGTTTACTGAGCGGTAAAATCCGGAAGCATTATTCGATTTTCGATACGAACGACGTAGACGATCCAAACACGCTACAAAATCATTCTGCGTGTAACACGTCGAAATGTAAAGGTAAAGACTTATTGGTTTATTGAAGGAGCTGCAATATGTATGCATGTATGTTTGAACTTATGTACCTTTGCATAAGTAGTCCGATTCCGACAGGGATGAGCATGCCGAACAGAGTACCGATTATGTTCCAGAACGGAATCTTTGGCGCCCTCTCGCTGAAATGACAATAACAGAGACGACACAACAGTAACGTGAATAGGTGACAGATGCTGGTTCGTCGGCGTGCAAGGCAGGTGCTAATGACAGGTTTAGCGTTTTAATGGTTTGTCGGCGAAGTTGCTGATTTAGGTCACCGGATAACGAAATATCGGTTAGCATATTTGGTTACGTGGTGACGTGGAACTTTTATCCCGTGCGTCTCAGCCCAGTCGCGATGATTTTGTTTGTCGAATTATTGCTCGTATCCTACATCGGTTCGTGCGACATTATGTCTCGAAGGTATTTAGCGAGCTGTACAACGAATTATCGAGACGAAGTGTCCATGAATAGCTGTGCAAAAACGTTGGGAGCAGAAGACCACGGTTATGGGCAGTCAAGTGGCTCGGTGGATAGGCAGTGAATAGGATGGACGCCTCGAACATTCGAATGCTGTGGAAAGCCTCCTCGTACAAACATCAACATCGAGGCGCAGGTTTGAGGCTGTATCGGTTCGTTTGGGTTTGACGTACCGATAGAGACTTTGATAGCTCAAAACATTCTAGGTGTATTCTGGGAAAGTGGAATAATTAATACTTCGTAACTGTTCGTGTTTAATTATTAGCTAGACGCATAGGTTCAGCCCACTGTAGCCACATACCTGAGAAACGTCTTGCCCAGTGTGAACAGCCAGAGAGGCATAAATCCCAGAGAAGCCACCGTTGATATGAACGTCATAGTGATTGAGAGGTCAAGATTACCTCCAAGTAGCACTGTCCACATATTCGATGCTCCACCTAAAGACATGTTCAAATGCGTATAATAAACATGAAACAATGTTTCGATTAAAATAGCTCATGTTTAGCTGTACAAAGCAAAACACCTGCCAACAGCTGATTGTCAGCTCATCGAATATTGTGATCGTTGTTATCGCGTAAGATAAGCTCAAATCAAGAGACTTCCATAAACATGGAATTTACATATTTACCAATAACAGACAAAATAGCAAGATTCTACAATACAATCACCAGCTTTTAATTCGAACAACTGTTCATCTACCAAATCATAGATAGATCGATAGGCCATGTGAGTTTCACACTCGGAATCATTCAGCTGCGTCTCTTAGTCTTTTATTTATTAGCCAAGCAAATTCTACACAAGTACGCACCGCCTGGCGAACATCCGAATGTAAAAAGTCCAAATTGTAGGTACGGCTCACTCAGCAGAGTCGTCGCTGTTATGTAGGATAGCTGTAACAGGAAAAGTATGGTGACGCATGAAGATGACGAATTCCCGTCAATGTGAAATCGCACCAATTTGTGAACACAATTAGCAAACCGCTGGATATCACAAGCTGTCACCCACGTAGTAGTAACAGTACGATCCGGTAAAATATATAATACATTAGATAAATATATTGCAGAACATTATTTTGATCTAGCCAAATACAATGCTCGGTGGGCAGATACCCTCAAGTGAGAATTCGTAAACTAAATTCAATGAAGGAGAGAGAGAGAGAACGAGAGAGGACGCATGTACTCACGGTGGGCATGACTGCGTACTGGGCTACCAAGCCGACAATGGGACCAATGGGTTTTCTTAACGTTTTCTTGACCGCGTCCATATCAATGGCACAGCCCATATTGATATAGTTCAAACTAACCAAAAGGATGACACTGCCCAAGAAAAGCCTTTGAATCAGCGTCTGGCGCTGAACGACAATCGTATGTATCTGCGAAATAATACATTGGTAATGAAACAATTTACAAATAAGCACGATATCGAGACACTGTGAAGAATATATCGAATCAATATAAAACATCTATGATTTATAAATGTTGATAAATAAAAAAAAAGGGTCGAAAATGTGAAGACGGTATTCGACGTTTGTAGGTCGACACCAATTCAAAGCGAAACAGTGTATCGAGTTTTGCATGATGGACATAGCATAGTTGCTCTTAATAACAACCCCTATACTACACTGCTGCCGGGAAACCGACATATGAAACGTATTAAACTTTCTATACTATTGTACAGTAAGAATAACATTGCATAATACCTTATCTTCTGTAAACACTCTGCCCGAGGCAATTATATCCATCTCGACGTCCGTATGTCCCAAAAGGTCTGCATCGGCCCGAAAATATCCCCTTAGCCGTTTGCTGCCACTGAAATGACAGGACATACGATATTCACGATTTGTGTACAAGCAAATGAGCGAATGATATTGTGCCGAGAACTTACGTGCACATGATTCTCGATCGATCAATGTGAAGCTATTGATTCGTAGAAATCATGGATCGAGTCGTCAGCCGAACTCTAGGCGACCTCCACTTTGCTATATTGACGCACCCTTCGAAAGGTTCCACCTTCTCACCAATGGTTCCATCTGCTTTATGTGTCACGTGGAGGAACGGAAACCGTTCAACGTGTGATACACGATGTGTGCAAAAAGAACCGCCATTTTTATCCGTTTCGTTATTGCGTTATTTGCGTTAAGAAAGAAAAAAGAAACGTATCCGAACGTAATATTGCGTACCCATCGTATGCTACATGACAGTCGTCAACGGTTGCAGTTGAAGGATTAGACGAGCTCACTATGCAGCGATAGTCGAGATACGAAGAACTCGGCGGTACGGTCTCGTTGGTCCAGAACGTCACATTCAGCGTTTGTCCATTGCTAAGCTGAATACGCTGCAAAGCATTGAAGCGAATAAGGATACAAAGTACAAAGTTACAACAAAAGGCACGTTCAATATTTGCAACAAAGATGATCATTGTCCAATATGTCCTATTAAGAATATATATTGATGAGGGTGGTAGCCCCGATGTAATTAACGGTCAGCGGATAGCACAATTGTCGCCCACTTTTATAATAATTGAATCAGAACAAGCCATCTTGACGACGATTGAATGATTCTGATAGAGTAAATAGAAATAACACTCACCTCTTCATTCGTGTCCTTGTCAATCACTGTCGGAGAGAAGGTGAGCTTCGGGTAGCTCTGGCCAGACGAATACTCTATAAGCGCGAAGAGAATCGCTGCCAATAGAGAAATTGGAACCATGGGACACATCTTGTACAATGGACTCGATTATACCTCGCCACGAACTAATTTCAATACCTGCAACGAGATGGATTGCAATCGGGTTAATAACGAGGGACAAGCTTAAAATAAGTCTTGCTGTTAATATACATTCATGCATGGGCAAGTCGATGATATTCTCAGTGCGAACACAGTGTTGCCTTCCCGGCCGAATGTTAGGTTTTCAACGTGACGAGATGGAGAGTATCGGATGGCGCTAAATTTCCCACCCGATTTGTTTGAGCGACAACAACGTCGAGTCCACCCTCTCTCTGTCTTGGGAGCGCTCAATCGCGTTGCTTCTCACACTTACTGCTTAGGAGAGAGAGAGAGAGAGAGAGCCGATAGAATAGTGTAAATATGCCGTACGCTCGTGGCTGTTCCTTCCAAGACTTTCGATCAACTACAAGCCAACGATAAAACCAGCTGAGTCGTTTTACCTCCGTCAGATATGTCCGGCATGGCTCATGATAGCTAACCACACATGTGAACACATTCTAATCAAGGTGCACCTAAGTCGCCGGATGGTGAAACTAAACTGACAGGAGAACAGTTAATAAGAGGTGTCACGAAGGACACAGCCTCGTCGTGTGCACGCGCAAGTAATTCATGACGCGGCGGGGTGGGGTCGGGGGGTATCCGGCGTCTGTATCCGACTCTAATATCCTGCGGAAAGGAGCTTATATAGAACAGGTCGTTCGTTCGACCTCTGACAACCTCAGCTCACGCGAACGATCGGTCCGCCACACATACACACCATACACACATATATATATATATATATATATATATATATATATATATATATATGTATATATATATATATATGACACTTTCCGTTGCATTTGGCGTTAATACCTTACCAGTCGAGTCCGCCATTGTCCCGCCCCTATGCCGAATAATTAACGCCGCCATTGTAGCTATCGATGGAGAATCAATTGATACCTGCCTCTTTGACACCAGTGATTGTCTCGAGTGTGCGAGCTCAATATACGATTCAACGTATGACCGAGTGCCATAAGAGATTGTCTATTTAGAAACACAAGATGAAATAAGAAAACCTACAGTTGGAGAATCTCCATTGGAGAAAAATAGTCATAGCCATAAAAGTCCCCGATTCGTTCCCGTTCGTGGGCAAGTGCTCCATGAGAAAATGCATCCCATCATACTTGCAAATGACGAGCTACTCTCACTCCATACCCGGGTAAAGATTAAATCTCATAACAACGAGATAAGTAGATGCGGGGTGCGGGCTGTTGACTGAGAGGTCAACATCAGAACTTTCGTCACCAACAATTGCGTCATTTTGTGTCCCATTCAACCTGCGGGTTAGCAGAGCTTGCTAATGTATTTAGCTAAAAGCTACGAATCAAATCACCTGCTCCTAGATGCGGAATACACCTGAAACCCTTGCTGCAATAATGTGACCGAACAGATGAATAATCTATCATGGTAGACTAGCAGTCAAACACAGATAGAGGATAGACTCAAACCACATAAATAAGCACTATCAGTATTCCTCGAACGATCCATCTGAACTCAATGTAGTTTGGTATCAATACGCTATATACACCCCCATGTACATAGGTACATGGGGGTGTATATACCATATGAGAATAAATATTGCACATTAATTCATGTGTTCTCCTACGCTTGGCCCCTCTGTTTTACTGAGACCTTCATTGGGGCTTGTTGTACACGGCTTGTTATATTACTTGTTATACATATATCGATTGTTCCTGCTTAGCCAGCCTGTATTCTTTTGTAAAAGTATATATACATTATCTATTAATCGTCGAAAATTTGCCTCTTTCTCTTTCTTCTTCTTCGGGAATCTCGAAGAAAAAGGTGTAAATGCTGTCGTCTCATTATACAGATACGAATTCGAGTGTAAGCGATGCTCCGCCGCTGCGAATGAGCATGGTTTTGTGTGTGTACGAGATAATTAATTTCAGTGGCAACATGACACAATATCTCGAAACGGAGACTGGTTCCTGTAGCCTATCATAACCTAAGGTTCGACATCGGAGTGGTCCGACTGACCCTTAATGCGCTCCGCTCAACGTAGTTCTTATCACTCTCGCGCCTAATATGACAATTTACAATGCGTGCACGCAATGCATTAGCTGCAAATACAAATATCTTGGACACGTATCCTGAACACACAACAGCCCCCAACACTGGTGAGAAATACAGTTGCAGCAGTAGACGTTCTGTTGCTGTTTCGACTACGTTGCTATGTGGAATCGAGTCACTTTGGCGTAGGTGTATCAGCTAAAACCAAATGTATCGCTGCCTAGAAAAATAGTATATTAAACATCCAATCTAAATTTTCCTCTTATACACGCACGCCACTTAGACGTCCACGAACATGAACACTGTGATGTGGGTTCATTAAAAACAAAATGATCCCGAGTTGTTCTTGTTTTGTATTTGATCACATCTCTCATCTGCCTGTGTACCCATAGTGCAGCTGGTTGATCAGCCTCGATGTTCACTACCACGGCAGTATGAGAGTTCCTTTAAACGTCTTGACAGAAACGTCAATGGAAGACCGGAGCCCATTTTGTTCAGAGGGCAATAGGCACCAAGCTTTGTCGAGAGAGTCCAATTCAAGAATGTTCACATCATCTATCATTGTTCACTTAAATCAGCTTGTTGTACTCTATAATCTATGAATTCGATCAGTCACCGCCATCTGGCCACTCACCTGACGCGTTAGCTACATCAAATCGAGATTCGTTTGAAGTTAGACGTCATTGCCACGAATCGTCTGTGGCCTAACCCAGGTCAACATGTACCTACTGAAATGACATCAAACACAAACTGCGACAGAGGGTCGGTGGCACTGACGACATAGAACTCGTTTGGTCTCTTGTCTCACCTGCTGTAGCAGCTTCGATTTCTGTCATTGTGCCGAAAAGCAGTGGCTCTGATGGGCGAGCCAATGATGCATGCATCTGACTGGATGGAGTCCTTCTTACCCGAACAGTATAACTAGTAATTGTTCGCCTGTTCGACTGCATGTTGTTCGCCTGTTTGACTGCGTATTCTATTTAATACGAGTCACATTAACTAGGGAATATATTCCATTGTACGTGGGCATGTCGAAGTTTACCTAACGATGCTCAATGGTGTCGCGGCCTGCTAAATCAATAATGACATAGATTTATTTATAAAATCCCAATTCGCCGATTGACCGTTAGCTGTAGATAGGTATATATAATTGTCAATGGATATTATATAGATATTCCAAAAGCTGCGGTATCAATTTCATTAACCAGACTTGACTATTCTCCTTGTGTTCATGTTGTATAAGTGGTTGCACAAGTGGTGGTTAACGTATCTTAGTAGTAGTGAATGCGAACACAAACCAACAATTGATTTTGCTCTAGTGTGACAATGTGCAGATGGACAGAAAATAACGCATGAAACTCCATCTTTCTATTGAGGCCAAATGCTTCATCCATTTACCAATACAAATGTTCGCAAATGCTCTCGGACTTTTTGAAACCCAAACAGACCACGGCAGCAGGATATGTGCTATATTATTTCATGCTCAAAGTCTAACCTTAGGCATCGCTACACTGACAATTAACCTCTGTCTCTACCTAGCTCGTTTCCCGCTGTGAATTGAACGAACAGCTGCCGAACAGGACAAGCATGCTGCGATATATACAGGGTGTTCCAAAAGTCGTTTATCCCCATTGAATGTGGCTCTCACACTCTGGGCTGGGATGATTGTTGTCGGGAGGCACAAGAAGACAACTAGCCTCTCACGGTATCGCTGTATTGTTGTATAGCAAAATGCACCAGATTGCAAGGTGATAAAGGCTTATTATTATATAGGCGTACTAGTTTTAACGGATACCGATGGCGGTCACCATGGCCGGATTATTAAAGATCGATTTACCCCTTGCACATATATATATATATATATATATATATATATATATATAAAAGCACCATTACGTTCTATTAGTCATGGCGACTTCGAGGCAGACGAGAATCAGAAAATGGAGCCACATCAACCAAGGTCACTGGTAAACATATAAATACATTCACACATATATATCGTTACTTCGACAAACACGCGCGCAGGCTGGCAAAGTCAACATACGCCTATATAAGTTATGCGTTTATCAACGACCAATGGCAAGAACGCGCCCTACTAATATATCCACTGGCCGGTCCATCGTTCGTGACGAGTGGCTCGATGAATGAGCAGACCGGTTTATTGCCTAAAACCGCCGACGTTTGAGCGCAAATTGTGATTCGATGTGACGGTAAGTTCCTCAACCAGGTAAACATCTATGGATTCGTTATCTTTAAAATCTGCTGGATCACTCAGCGAAGTGGGGACGAGGAGGTGGACAGATATTGCACCGACGCGAGGACAATAATCGGATCGTAAATATCACGAAATGCATGATTTATAGTTAAGGACGGGTTTACTTGACAAGGGCCGCAAAAGGAGTCAGCGGGATTTGCCTTATCTGCAGTGGACCTGAGGAGTTTTCGATTGGCCCTGAAATTGATAGGTGTTAACAGCTTAGAATCAAATCGAATGCTTCTTTCCGGCCAGGATACAGCTGGATTCTTTTCACGACAATGGACAAGATAACATCTACCCGCTCAATGACAAAGTTGCGGCAGCAGCAGCAGCAGTCATTTGTTCAGCTGGTAAGTGACATTGTTCGATGCATGGCGCACAGGACGGCCCCGATTTTGGCATTTGACCATATTCGCAATAGGATCAAGACAATTTCGAGGGAAAACGCCGACTCGCCTTGCGGCGATTCGTCGTCATAGTTATCGACTAGAAATTTCCTTACTAGATTGACCCATGCGGGTGTTGGTTAATGATCGCTAACCAACTGCTGATCTGTCCAGCGCAATTCACGTGTCTCGCAGAGGAGAAGGAAAAATCAAAATAGAATTGACAATGTAAGCCTACCATCGACGTATCGAAATTTCGCACAAGCTTGCCTACGGGATTGAATCATTTAGGACTCGGTGAGCCTTTAAGCGAGCAGAGGCTTTGTTAAGTTCGTTGCTCACCGCAGCCTGCTTCGAAGTTGTTAGGGTGCTGAGAGGTTGTCAATAATGTAATAATCCACTGAAACTTTCCTAATTTGGCAAATTAACTATGGAAACGAGTATCTCGTGCTGATTGGCCAATGAGACGTCTTCACTGACACTTTACGGGTATCGGAAAATATGTACCAACACGATGAGGAAGTAGGATGTAGACAACGCAATGTTAAACAAAGTTCCGCGAGTGATTTTCATTTATCGTATTCATTTCGGGAAATGTTGACCGAAGAAATGAGCTCATATTCCACTGTTATACAAATAAACGAACAGCCTGAGCTACGAGGAAATTTTGCTACCCGTACATGGGACGCCTGCGTGGCCTCTGAGACCTATTGTAGAAGATGTATATAAAGTTGTATATATATATATATATATATATATATACTTTTAAAACTATTATAACGCACACTTGTTTTTCTCGACTGGAACTAAATGACGATAGGGATGAAGCAAGAGGGGTGGCCCTCCTCAAGCAGATCTGATGACAAAACGCACAAAGCCGGCAAGTAATTCACTTGAGAGAACCAAGTCAAAAGCCGGCCGAACAAGTGCCCATACGTCAAATATTCCAGATGGCCCTTCAAGCGGCCCTGAACGCATTTCACAATGTGGAAACTAACAGCGCCACCAGTTTAACCGAGAGGCTTGAATAATTTAGCCGAACCAGATGGCGTACATATTTCGTAGAATCTGATAAGGACGAATAGTCCACATGTTAGATGAACCGATGGCGGGCTAATCAGAACACATATCGAATAATCTAGTACATCGCGTGTTTACTAGTTTTGTTAGAGAAAGCCGTCGAATTCTTCTACATTTATTGTTTATTAAGGCTAACCGATTTCTATTTTATTTATCGTGTTTCATACGATATGTCTCGTCACTGGCGTCTTGATAAATCGTGATGTGTACGCGGAAAATAAAACGGGAAATTTCCCTTTAATCGTCTCCGTCATTTTATCACCATTTTTAGTTCCTTGTCGTTCTGTATTGCCCGTACAATAGCCAATTGTCACTGTGATATTGGGTAAAGTGTAACTGAGGAGACCATTAATGCTCAGCCGGTTGACGGGTGCCCTCTCGAATATGCGGATCCTCTTCCATTGAACCTGCACTGTTCCATGCCTCTGTCGTTCTCTATCGAGGCTGCTATTGGCTTCGTAACAATCACCAACTATAAGCATTGTTTGCATCACATCAAATTTAGTTTTGTCCGACCACTTCTTGCTTATCAAACAGACAAACTGTACGGCACAAGAATAATAACGCTTGAGCAACCAGCCCCGTTGCTCACAAAGATATCTAATTTGTCGATAACTCTCGAATCTCAGTGTATCCCAACTGTTCAAACACTTTCTAACTCAAGGGCATGTCAGAACGACCGCAGTCATGCCGCTAGTTGTATTGCCCGATTGGTGAGTGACCCACCACAGGCGCACACCGGTAGAGCTCTCAGAGAAACTCTGTTCCGCGCGCACTCCTAACCCATGTAACTTCGAGCTACTCAGAGAGACGATTCAATTAATATATACATACATCATAATAACACATGTTGTTTCGCTTTCTGAAATGAAATAATGCTTGACCACAATGATAATGACCATAATAATAATAACAACAACAACAATGATCCTTATTCGTCCTCTAATCTTAAGAAAAGTTAGTCTAATAAAGGCACATATGTTCGTTCCTTTATCATTTGCGAATTTTGAGCGTGACAAGGAACAAAAGACTAACTCACCGGCACCGACTATGGAACTGTGGTGATTCGATATATGAAACAGTGAAGCACGTAACTGTGCGCACAGATGTACACACGATACTTAATGATTCGCAATTAAGTATATCTAGAAAACATCTGTTGTATTCATTTGGCGAATAGAGACAGCTGTATAGGGGGCCGTAGTTGTCGCGTTCGGCCGTCGTCGTTACTGCTGGCCAGCGAAGAGTCGTCTTTTTTTCTAGAAACAGCTGCTATTCTGCATAGTATTGCACTGCGGTTAGTTCAGCCCTAACTATATTGTCGTCCACAACTGTGCCGCACCACTTGTCGAAGCACTTCGGAACTTCTTCACCGAACACCACAGCACGACCCTGGCTCAGCAGTTCTACTACTTTGGTTAGACGACACACGGTTGCGCACAAAAGGAATATCGATGTCTGCCCCTGTGTGCTCCTGATTAAAGCACTGGTAATCTTGACAGAGGTTAAAAAAAAACTACCCCACGACTATTTTCGCTGCTGAAGCGGCTGGCACCCCCAGACACTATACCGGCCAGTTTGCTAGTGACGTAGTGGTTACGGAGCTGCCTTGGTTGCTTCGTGCCGGCGGAAACGTTAGCACCAGCAGCAACAGCAGTGCCAAGCAGTGAGCGGCTCAATGTGACGAGGCTCAAGGCGAGGAAAGTTTCGCAGCCGGTCGCCTTCGTAGAAGAACAGAACGACTCGAATGGTGGTGGCGCCAATATCGCCGTGGTCACCCGTTAACGGCTCGTGGCTTGCTTTGTTGTTGGCTTGCGACGTCGATATCGTCGTATACGTCGTCTTGTTCACGGCCACCGTCAACGTCGTCCTCACTGTCGACACTGTTGGGACTGCCCCGCGTGTTGTCCTCTCCTGGCGGCCGCCGCTGCTGCTGCTGCTGCTGCGGCCGGTTCTATTGAACGCGGCATGGAACACCGGACTGGCAGCAGGCAAGCTAGCTAACAACGACACCGCCGCCATTGGAGGCGACACAGAGCCATCGCCCAGGATAGCAGCCAGTGAACGAACGAATGAACAAGAAGGAAATCATCTGTTCGTTGGGAGAGAGCGAATCAGAGAACTGAGGGTAAATGGCGACCGACGAGGAACGTGGTAAAGAGGACCACGTGATACGGTAACGGCAGACTGAGTTGACTTCCCCGACCCGCGCCTGCTTGAGAGGGTGTGCAGCGGACGTTGACGCGCTTGAGTGAGGGTGAGGCGGATATGCTGTTTTTGGGTGCATGTGCTTTCCCTTGATTGAAGTGGGCACAATCGATATTTAGTCATGCATGCTTAGACACTCCGTCTGCATATATGAGAAGTGTTTAAATTCGATTTATACAATCATACTCGTATTTGTCAGATATCCTTCATCCAGATGTGAAACAGGCCGTTGGGATCAAGTACTCGGCAAACCGAATCGACCCACATATGCACACGCACATCCGAGAATTTAGGTACACATGCTTTGAGTTTCTCGATTTCCCGGAGTCCACGCATGTGTAATCAGGAGAATCAATCTCACCGCCGAAGGACTGAAAAATAACTGTACAAGTCATGTTATGGTATCATACCGTCATGTAGATCACACCAGATATACGGGGCTGCACCAGTTGGCTCGACCCATCGTTAACTAGATTGCATTACGTCCTCAAGGACATTACACAGGTGGGAGAGATAGAGGTGGAGCTCATTACCTCCTTTAAATAATCGAACAGCTCCGAGGGTTTTAAAGTAAGTACAACACATTCAATCACTTACCAATGCAGCGATAGGCAAACCTAGGTGATGACCATAATTCAGGTAGTGTTCTACTCTTGCAGTGTACTTCGTAGTGTTTTCTGGCTGTTATTGCAACATAGAGGTCGCAGATTGAGAAAACAGGGAGCTGAACAGGAGCGTCGTTGCATTTCGCCGAGCTCTAAGGGTCTACTTTAGCAGCTTTCTATAGGATCGACTTAGTATCGGTGGCTGGTCACCATCGACTCGATCGGAGATATTTTTTTTCTCTGTCTTATGCTCATTTAAGGTATAATAATGGGAAGTCAGTAGTTATTCTTCGCTTTAATGTAATACATACAATAACTAGTGACGCGATTGAGGAGAGTTGGGTGGGTACAAGGTATTTTCTCTTTGCACAGCGAGGGAAAGGCATTGCAGAAGGACGGACGGGTGTCCTTGGTAGCGCAAACCAGGCTGTGGCAGATCCGCTCGAGGAGATTAGCCATGAGGATGCCGGGCCGCCTAAGGTTTCGAAGGCAAGAGAGGTAATAGTGGTAAGTCGCCTATAGAGCAGCGTGCTTGTGTGTCTTGGCCCGCTCCGAAGGGATACCCCGTAATAGGGGGTGGTGGCTACACAGTAGTTGACATCAGAATGTGCTAGAGTGTCAATAACTACGCCGTCCCAAACGCGGTGCCTGCCTCGGTGGAAGGGGATGATAATCAGGCCGTCGGGGCAGCCCTCGCCCGCAACGTAGAGGCTCTGTGGCTCCCTTGTGCAATGGATACAGGCTGAGA
Source organism: Stratiolaelaps scimitus (assembly GCA_019614645.1). Classification (NCBI taxonomy): domain Eukaryota; kingdom Metazoa; phylum Arthropoda; class Arachnida; order Mesostigmata; family Laelapidae; genus Stratiolaelaps; species Stratiolaelaps scimitus. The sequence goes on along the minus strand of JABWDB010000020.1, from coordinate 5,596,413 downwards.
GGGAGGCGCTCGCAAGCGTATCGTGTGGCGCGACTGGGGACCGCGCTGCGGTTGCACAATGGGCTGTGGCGGCCATTCCCTACGACAATATGCCGCAACGGCCGCAGCGGTGGGCCGCAATCACAGCGGACCCCGGGCGGATGCCCACGTAGAACCGGTGAAGGAGAGGTCGTTGGGGGCAAGGCCAAGTGACAAGGAGTGCAGCGCCTGGACCTCTCAGAGTGAACACGTGGAGGACATCAGACTACACCCGTTGCCGGTGCTGCTTGTCCGGAGCGACCGGGAGATGCGGATACCCGTCGTGTCAGGGGCATACCCCCATGGGAAGCGGGCAAGTGCTGCAGGATGTCGGGCGAAGCAGCGTGGCGACCGAGTCGGCGACCGAGTCGGCGACCGACATGAGCGAGGCGACGCAAGCAACCGTCAGCTAAACGGTGTACACAAAAAAGTACAATATTTGAGCTGATTCTCAGCTGCTCTCTTATGCGACAAGCCTCGGCAGTGAATATTTAGCTGTTAAGACAAGTACATGAAGCGATGTACACGGGGTATGCCGGGACCACCGAGGCAGACTGCCAGGGTAGCTTGCGACGCCGCCTGTGGTCGGTGAAAGTTGTGGAACGTCGTAAGGGCGTATTTAGAAGTCAGTAATTATTGGATTTACATAGTACGCAGTGTTAGAAGTGAGGATATTCGGGCTGTTTAGATGGGGAAGATGGCCCAAATAAACGTTGTGCTCTCCCTTCTGTGAGGGTCTCTTTTAAGCAACTCTAGTCGGCATTGAAATCCAGCAGCAGAAAACCGGTGAGAAGGAAGGTCGAATCGTTGAAGATCCCAACCATTATTTTGATCTTTGTAAATATTTGTTAAATAATTTTTGTTTAAATGTTCGCTTTTATTAGCACACCTGATATTTATTTATTTTACTTCCTCCCACAGCCGTGGAACCACCAAAGCAGTATGTGTTCAGAGTCCCCCAGGGGAGGATGCCTCTAGTTAAGCTAGATCCTCTACAACCGGTCCAATGCCCGAAGAAGCCTCTCCCGGTCGGCCCTCTTCTAGGTCCCGTCGTCTTGTCTTTTTTAATTCCTCCTTTTTCGGCATCGTCCCTTCCAAGACACGCGCGCCGTTGGACCAGCCGTCCGTTGTCGCGAGCATGGCGTCGGCCACCTGCTTGACGGTGCTCTATCTGCTACCGCCCTGCAGGTCTTCTCTTATTTCCTGTAGCCTCCTGCCCGTGCATAGAGTACGTGTCACATCGTCCGTCTGTTCTGGGGGATACAGGACGCAGGTATCCACTTCCGTCTTGCTGATTTTGACCATGTATGTTTGGAACTGACCGTGGCCTGTCAGTGCCTGCGTGATATGATAGGTAAGTTCCCGGCTGTGGTCGTACCATGTCCTGAGGTCCTGTATGAGATTCCTCGTCCAATTCCCGGTGGTGTAGGCTGCGTTTGGTTTATTCCGTTCGTCCTGCTGTTTTTTCCTGTCGTCCAGTCGCTTTTATTAGCGAACACCGTTTGCCCTCCCTCATGCGGATAACGCTAGTTGCTGAATAGCATTTTTCCTATCCAGCAAGTATTATTATCGACATAAGAGCATTGATAGAAAGAAAATCAGAGTCCCGTTGGTCAAGACAGATTGCACGACCTTTGTAAAACATGGTTAGAATCGAAAACATGGAAAATATATGTATATACTTATGTCACCTGTCGTGCCAGCTGGCTAATTGAGCCTGATTGTCTAAATTCTCACTTCGGTTCTCCCTACAAGAGCCTCTCCAATTACTATTAATCATAGCTTGAATGCTCTCCAATTACTATCATGATAGATTGAATTCATAGGTCCCCCATGAATTCAATGCGTTCGTCTTGTTGAGGCAGAACATGTACGTGTTTATACACGTTTATGTATAAACATAAACGTGTATGCCCAGTACTCGCTTGAAGAAGGTGGGTTTCACCTTATCAAGCGCTAACAGGTCTCTTTCAGAAAGGTGCTCCCAAAACACCTGAATCCCATAAGCTGCCGTGGGTGCTATCTTCATGTTGAAAAGGCAAATAGCTGTAACGAGCGATAACTTCTGTGGGGACGCGATCGAGGTCGCGGCTACCAGCGCTTTACGAGCCCTCTCCTCTACATGATGACTGAACGAGAGCGCCGTCGACAACGTTACACCAAGGTAAGTGAAGGCACTGCGGAATCCTACTGGCTCACCCCCAGTTCTAACTCATCTGTGGCCGCCAGCCGTTCTCCTCGCGTCGATTTCATTGCCTCGGTTTTTTTAATATTTATCTTCAGTCGCGTCTTCTCGGATGCATCTTGTCAGTGTCACTGCAGCCTGCCGTAGAAGGAATCGGCTGGAGCTAAACATCACCAAATCGTCTGCGAAAAGAATCATTCTGACTTGCTGGTGGCGTTCTTGGATGCTGGTTGACAGATCACTGATGAGAACTGAGAAAAGCAGGGGCGACAGATTATCTCCTTGAGCGAATCCTGTCGTTTGCTCAATGCCCCCACGTATCTCAACTCCGTCGTCGATTGAGACCGCATTAGTTTGTAGGATGGCCTTAAGCAACCGTAGGATCTTCGGCGGTATTCCTATTCCTGGCTAATTTATCCAAAACCACCGATCTTGACCCTGAATCGAACGCGGCTTTGAGTCGACAAAAAGTGGGGCTAGAGAACTTGACCGCGTGTTGCTAAGGTTTTCATGATCTCCTCCATAAGTATATTGCAGGTCGTCACAGTCGGCCTTCCCGGTCGGAAAAAGTGCTCCTCGTTCGGCACTACCTCGCTTCCTTCGGAAAAAAAGAACTAGCCGTCGCACAACTTGGCTGGATAGGAGTTCGTATACGCAACTCGTTTTACTAATCCTTCTCCATGAGGATGGTTCTGTAGGGCACCCCTTGCCTTTGGGAATGAAATCATGGTACTTTCCATGCAGGAATTCTTCCTTGCACAAGGCATTCATTAAATAAAGAAGTCCACTGAGGAACTAGCATTAGCGCCTGCTTGAGATGTTCATTGAAGAGGCCATCGGGTCCGCACGCTTTTCTCTACAGTAGGTGTAGCAGAGCCTCACAGACTTCGGCTATGGTAAATTTCGAGTCCAGACGTTCTCTTCAGTAAAGCTCACCATCTGACCAGACGTGGCTGTATTAAAGGACGTCGCTCCGAACCGAACTTTCCGCTACCAGGATGCTCTCGAAATGAGCTCTCTGACCGAGGACGAATGCCGTAACCACACATGGGGTGACTCCGCTGCGTCCGCTACCAACTGTCTCTCTTTTTTCTGCGCTTAGGCCTTCTTGGCATCTCTCAACGTTTTTCTGTAAGTTACCTTTGCGAGCAAGGGCTATGCCTTCGATTCTGGTGAGCTTCCATCCGAACACCGCAGTTGCAACAGCAGCATTGATGGAAATATAACTTCGCAAAATATAAACAAGGGCCGAACGTTTATCTGAAATTAAAATCTGCATTAATGTACCGGTACCATTTGAGTGGTTTAACAGAAATCTTTAATAAAAATTGGCTGTGACAGAGAAGGACATCACCAGTGAGTGACTAGGACAGTTCGGCAATATCGCGGTAGCTACGATGCCTGCCCTTACAGCGACGGAAGCAGCTTCCTGTGACGACGAACCCAAAAGGATGTTCCACCACAGAGAACGATGCTGACGCCAAGAATTACCTCAGAACACACAATGGAGCCAGAGTGAAGTTAGCTTCTGCTTAATGCGCACGCGATTCCCCAGCTGGAGGTGACAAGACATGGGCCCAAGGTGTACAGCCCATCGAAGCAAGCGGGCAGACGACAGTCGGATTTCTACTGTGTGATAGTAAAAACAGCGGGCCGGGCATTTTACATTTGAATAGCGCACGGTAACACTGAGTGTTGTATGATACAAGGCAGTACGAATTAGAGACGAGTGAAACAGGGGAGATTTCGAGTTGCACTGTTGTTTCTGCCTACTGAGCTGAACATAGCTGCGTATCTGGTTGGGTTTAGATGGCGCGGTGCAGTCGATGGTATAATGAAGCAGTCCTCGTATCGTCGACCACTTCCTCTGACTGGACGAAACACTCACCATCTGGTTGACGTTCGCTGGCGTCGCCTGACGGAGCAGGTTCGCTAAATCTCGCTGCTGCTGCTGTTGCTATCGTTAGGACTAAACTACGGTCGCGTGCACTGCTGGAGGTCGATGAAAATGAAGCTCTGCCGCTCATTGGGCATTGGCAATTTCAGGACAATTTCGAAGACGAAATTTGGTAGTTTATAAACGAGCGGCTATACTTGCTGTACTCTCTGTTTGTGTGAGTTTTTGTCTTTTTTTATGAGCCAGGATTTATTTTTGATTCATTTCGTTCGTTCATCATACCATCTATCGAAATTAGAATATCTCGCCATAGAGGTACCCAGTTTCCAGTTGTTGTGCATCATCGCCAGGTCTGAAACTCTGTTGAGATGACAATCTGAAATGGTTTAGAAAATAAGGGTTCACTTGTTTAACGATGAGAGTGTGACACCTGATCTCTCAGACCACTAGATAACCGTCAAACGGAAGAAATTGCCATACGAAACTGCGCAGGACAGTTCATTATATAAGAAATTTAATTATCACCATCATAGATAACTACGATGATGGTGATTCGTACGCCATATTTATAATATGATAAATGAGTGATTATCTACTCTTTCTCTATGTGTCAAGACCTGTTTGTCAGCCCAGTTCGGCAGATCCATTATGTCATCCATGTTTATGCATCTAGCATCTCTGGCCTAGAGACAGAAATCGAGACAAGTCCCCTATCGATTCGTGTATATGACTTGTTGATACTAAAAGTTCGAAGTGCTGGTTATGCTTAATCATTATCAGCTGTCAGCATACCTAGATGTTTGATTAACAAATGCTATCATGGTTGTCCACGGCCGAAGCGACGGCTGGATTTGGTGGCAACTGCGGAATGCCCATAAGCTCGTACGATTGATGATTTGTCGTTATCGCCGATGCTGATCGGCGGTTAGTCGGAATGATCTGAAAAAAAAAGGGTGTCACATTATGAAACGGTGCTTTGGCTCTGTGCGACAGTATAGCACACGACAGTTGCATCGAAAATAAGATGACGAGCGATGTCTCTCCCTAATGGAAACAACGCTGACGCCATGGTTACCATAGGGTGAAGTCATGTCGCGGCAGGCGACAAACACAAACTCGAGTCAAATAACAAATCAGAGATACACTCGTAGCAACGATAATAGGGCAACGCCTGCTGGGGGTCTTCAGTGATCGCCATTACCATTGGTCGGCATAATAAACGCAGTGTGGCCTCTCGCAGCAGACATCTGCACCCTGTAGACGCCGCATTGGACCGCCGTTTAATTGCTTGATTGGTAATAGATTTGTTCTTGTCGCAGTTGTCTTCGTTTCGAACTTTCTGCCACTGGACGAATTTTGTGTTTTTTCATAACGATTCGATGATTGCAACTCCCAGTGAACAGGCTGGGTCCGACCGGCGTTCGTTCGAGGTGGACACTGAACCATGAGGTATAGAATATTCGATATCTAGAATCTCCCTGTCATCTAGCGGGAGATATGTTGCAGCCGTGCGGCAGCTGCTACAACCTATCCGCAGTCATCTTCAGCGGGTTAAATATATCAATACGCCAATGGGTGCCATCGTCGAGGGGCAGCAATCAGATTCGCGCACATCATAAGCGAATCACGACTGTGACAATCAATTATCGGCCCCTCTCAGAGATCTACGAGTTCGACTATTTATTGAAATTATATATATATATATATATTTATATGACTACTTGCACAGTGCCCCACCTCATTAGCAGATGTCGTCTTCACTCAGTTGATGACAGAGAGTGATCATATTTTAGTATCTGTGTGGCACGTGTTAAGAATAACACATCTGGCCCAGACCAGTAATCACCAAGGTGATGGTAGCAACATGGCACATATCGTCCTCTAGAACATGAGAAGCGACACTACCTTTCCTCCACAAGTACTCCGCTCGCTCTTGTTCACTACAAGTGATTGTACAATGAATGAATCTCTTGAAAGGTTCGTTAACACGGCTGCTAGCATCTGTCCGTCCACTTCCTTAATGTCCGTAGTAATAATGCATTTCGTTCGTTTGTTTGTTGTTGTTCGGGTGTAAACACTTTCAATGACACTGCGCTGTCGTGGTGGTGGTTATCAAATCACATTAGCACAACGCAACGTAACAGCGCCATACAAAATACAAATTCTATTCAACACGTTCACGGAGTGGGTAGGTGATTTATCTAAATGGCTATATTTACATTATTTACTGAAACGGGGCCGTGTTAGCGGCGACGACGACGACGACAACAACAACAACAGCAACGCCCGGTCTATGTCTCCGCTCATAGTTCT